>CAMGYJ010000008.1:60951542-61315675 GCA_946122785.1 Linum tenue | reverse complement strand
TAGCCGGTTAACCGCCACCTCCAATATCCCTACCGAGCACCGCCCGCGTACATCTTTTTCGGTTAGTCGGTTAACCGGTAACCGCCGGTTATCGGTCTAACCTATCGATTAACCGATAACCGAACCTCCAGCCCTAGACTGGATAGTGGATTGGGTTTTAGTTATTTAGATGATCTAGATTAGAAAACTGGTTTTAGTTAGTTAGATGGATCTACAAAAAAAAAAAAAATTCATAGCATATCTCTAATTCTCTGGTCAACGTATGCTTGTTTGAAGTAGAGAAAGTGATGGATAGAGTTGAAACTTACGACCATGATGTTACAAAGAAAAGAGCAAAGATATGAATCTTAGAAAACACTGACGAAGGTCTTGAATCGTGAATATGGTTAAGTACGTTGTTTGTATAGAATTGTACTTTCACAGACATGAAGCCTGAACTCCTCGAGTTCATTGAGTTGATATCTGTCTTCTCTAACTCGATTGATAAATGGCAAGTCTTCCCTAAACCATCCAATAAGGAGAAATCCCCATTTGAATTTTAATAAGCTAGCAACCCTCAAGCAGTACTTCTGATCCAAAAATAATAAAAGTTGAAACTCTCATAAGTAATGTCAGACTCAATGTTCCAACCCAGATACCGAGAAGCCATCCTCTAGAAGAGTTAAGAGTTAAATAAACGCATTATCATTGCTACTACAATCTCTGGAAGACAACAAAGATCACATAAGCAAACGTATCAATACAAGAGAATTGCCTTACCTTAATCTATGTGTACGTGCTTATTGACATTGTCTAAATCCCACCTAATGATAACTTGAAGTAAATCTTCTTTGAGAAGGTAAAAAAAGGTGAAGATGAGAAAAGGGTCAAAGAAAAGGATAAAAGAAGAAGAAGATGATGATGATGGGGTGAGGAGGGTGGGTGTTGGAGGATGGACTGTGCTGGTGACAATTACCCAAAATTTCTGGCCTCAAAATAATATTCTTTGCTTGAGGAATGTGTCTGTTGTTTTTGTAGGAACTTAGATAGATAGGGAGAAAGAGATCTTTGCACACTTTGCAGACACAAAGAGAAAGGCGTGCAGTGGAGACCATCATCATGTGTGATCCTTGTTTTTTTTGGGAGGCTTCAAAAGATCGTGGAGGAGAGGAAGGAGGGCGTGCCATATATCCACTCCACCACTCCCACTCATCATCGCCACCTTCCACTCCAGACTGCACCCATCAACGTTTCTCAACCAACCCCACCACCACCAATATATCTTACACTAAAATCGAAGCAGAGGATGGATATTCTTTTATTATTATTATCACCGCATTTATCGTCGATAACAATGACTAATTCATTGGCATGAGTAATTGAAAGAAATATACGTGACGCGGTCAGCGGATGAGGGAGGAAACTGAAAGAGGAGGGGAACTGCAAATCTACACAGAGAATTTGAACTGGTGATAAGGTCCGAGGCTTACCAACAACTATATTTCCCAAATTTATTGCAAAACTTACATATAATTTTACATGATTTGAGAGTTGAGGGGGCTATAGTCCTCCTGTCATCAACGGGCTCCATCATTGAGCGACCGACTAATACTACTCGCACAAGTCACAACTAACCAATGCATTGCCCTATTCCCTATATCTTCAATTTTGAACCCTAACCTCAAAACGCTAAGTCCTAAATTGTATCCTTAAAATATAAACTCTAACCCTAACCCTAAATCCTTCAAATTAAAGCTAATACTCAATGAGTTTTTTTTTTAAATTCATGTGTTTCTTGTTCATAATATCATAAACAACGATTGATAGCGTTATGCCATTAATTGCATTCTCGAAATGACGATTATAAGGCGAATCCATTGAATACACAAAAAAAGTAAGTACACCGAATACGCCACCATATATATTGTGCCAATGGTTTCTTATGACCAATAGCTCGGCCAAATCTCTTGTGCTTGTCCCTCAATAATATGCCCCCACCCCATTAAGCTCCTACCCATTAGGTTATTCTTAAATCTCCTGTTGACTTTCAAAAAAATTGGATTGAAAAATCCATGAATAGAATATGTAGATACAGGGGAAGCAACCACTAAACGAAAAGGTAAAAAAAAAAAAACTTAATTCGTATATCAATCAGCTAAACAATATCTACTTTACTAACATGATGGGTGCCTGAGCCTGACTGCCTGAATCTTGCCTTCGTAAATTGGTTTAACCTTTATTAATTAAAAAAAGGGTAAAAATAATATATTAATCACAATTATTTAAGTTACATAGAATTATAGCTACAACTATGAAAATACAAATTATTAGCCATAACTATTGTTGCGCGTATATGAATGGCTAACAATCTGTTGCCGTCATTAACTTTGTAACAGAAAAGGTCACGTCAACAGCCACATCAGATTAATTTTTATTTTTAATTTTCAATCATAAAAAAAATGAAGGGTCAAAACCCTACTTTCCCCTTCTTCTTCCCCAGCAACATCACCTCTCGACCCTTCCCCCTCCCCCGCCTAGCCGCCGCTTCTTCCCTCCTCCTCCTAATTGAATCCCTCCGCCTCAATCCCGCTTCTTCCCTCCTCCTCCAACCCAAATCCATCAATTGAAAACCCCAACTGCGATTGGAGACAGAGACGAAGGGAAGGAGAAGAAGTGGCGCAAACAGAGGGATCCCAATATGTCCTATGGCGGCGGCTATGTAAATCAGGAGGCGGCTCTCCAGAGAATGGCCTAGCCAAAACCCCAATCTGGCCTACGGCCTGGCTGCCCCTGCTCCCGGGTTTTCCGACCCGTTTGAGGTCGGGAGCAGATGTCGCAGCTGGGGAAGCCGGGTTCCCATTCGAGGGCGGCGTCAGATTTTGTTATCTCCAGGGAAGAAGATGGATCGTCAATTTCGCGACAATTTTGAAGCTAGGTCATTTGAGTTCGACTCAGCGGTTTTGATGGTGATGTCGCTAGAACTCGGGAACGATTGAGGAAGATAAGTGGGAGGCTTGATGTAGAGAGACGAGATGGGGGCATCTGGATCGGAAGGAGATCTGAAGATCTTCGATGGTGGGGAGTGTTGGCGTTGGATAGTGGTGGAGCAGAGTTGAAGGTGGCGTAGGGTAAAAGAGGAAGAAGAGGAGGATGGGGTGAAGATGAGAGGTGGGATTTTGGGTGGAAAGGAGGAATGAAAGTCTAGGTTTGTAGGTGGAAGAAGCTCTTTAGAGCTCGTCGGAAGGAGGAAGCGCAGGGGAGGGAGAGCGAGCGGAGGAAGAAGAAGAGTTTTTTAATTTTTTTTAATTTTTTATTTAATAATTATTTTTTAAAATTAAAATTCAAATATGATATGGTGACTGCCACGTCGGAACTAATTCAACATCGTAAAGTTTAGTCAGCATTAGTAACGGAATTGCTAACGGAGAGTCAACGTTTGGCTAGTCATTTGTATTTTGATAGTTGTGGGCTTGTGGCTATAATTCCCCGGAACTTAATAGTTGTGGCTAATATATTATTTTGACCTTAAAAGAATGTCCATAGCGAACTCAATAACAACCGAATACGTAAAATCTACTATAGTATAAAGACCAGGAAGATCGACATCTAGGTCTTCATTATTCATGAAAGAGGTCAAGATTATAGGTCATCTACAAAGGATAAAAGAGTTTGACAATACTGAAGAAAGGGGACAGTTTCAGAAACACAGCAACTGGAGCGAAGACTTCTAAAATGTGAGATAGACAAACTCTTATTGATGGAGGAGATCGCGTGAAGACAGAAATCATGAGAACTATGGCTCAAGGTAGGAGACAAAATACTTCTTACTTCCATTAGATGGCAAGACATAATCAGCGCAGAAACAAAATTTACAACATAAAGATTAATGGGAGGCTAGTGGAAGGGAAGGAGGAGATGAAAGCTGCTATTACAAACTACTTCAAGGAGAGGTGTAAAGAGGAGGGAGGTGACCGACCTTTTCCTACAGGGTACAGGGCAGGGATAATGGGTTAGAAGAAAATAATGAACTGAGTAAGCCTTTCACCGAAGAAGAAATATGGAAGGCGATTTCATCTTATGATGGAGACAAAGCACCAGGGCCAGATGGATATACAATGGAATTTAACAAAAAAGGCTGGAATATAATCAAGAAAGATCTCATGAAGGCAATTGATGATTCATCTCACAGGTTGGCTACCTAATTCTGTAACTCATGCTTTCCTATGCTTAGTTCCAAAGAAAGAAGCAGCTGAAGAGGTAGGAGACTTCAGGCCGATTAGTCTAATTGGAAGTTTCAATAAGGTGATCTCAAAAGCATTAGTGGCTCGACTGAAACCATACATTGACATAATCATATCAAGATACCAATTTGCTAGGGTCAAGAATAGACAAGCACATAAAGCAAGTCTGATTGCAAACGAGCTGATAGACAGTAGAAGAAGTAGTGGCAGAATGGGGGTGGTATTGAAACTCGACATTTAAAAGGAATTTGACACGGTAAGCTTGGATTGCCTCTCCGAATGGTAAAGTCTACGGGTTTCAACACTAATTTTCCAAGATGGATAAATGGGTTGGTATCAGGGAACATGTTGTCTGTTCTAGTAAAAGGTTGAAGCGACACGGTTCTTCAAAACAAAAAAGGGTCTGAAGCAAGGCGATCCTATGTTGCCGTTTTTATTCAATCTTACTATGGACGTTCTATTGTGCATGATTCAAGAAGCTAATGCAGCGGGATACAACAAGGGCTTCTACATGGATGAATGGAGAAGAAGGGGAGAGAAACACATTATATATGCTGATGACTCAATTATTTTCCGTGAGGCATTAGAAGAGGCAGTTTCAAACGTTTTGGCCATACTAGTTTGCTTTTAAAGTGTAACGCGACTTAGAATCAATGTGGAAAAGAGCAAGCTCTTCTCGGTAAGTGAAGTTGAAGACCCGGGAAGACTTGCTGAAATTTTCGGCTGCGGCTGGGAGTACCTACCGATAGTATTTCTTGGCCTCCCTCTTGGAGCTTGCACGACAACACAAGAAATCTGGAATCCGATCATCACCAAATTGCAAATGAAGTTAGATGGCTGCAAAGGTAGGCTCTTGTGTTTAGGAGGGAGAATTGTGTTGAGCAACGCCTGCCTTGCCAGCATGCCAATGTATAGGTGCTCGCTATTTATAGCACCTAAAATTGTGATCTCAAAGATCGAAAGATACAGAGATCTTTCATATGGGAAGGGCACTGCGGGGCACAAAAATGCATCTGGTAGCATGGGATCAATGCAAAGCGCCAAAGAAGTGGGGAGGATTGGGTATACATGACCTCAATTTGCAGAACAAAGCACTTATAAGTAAATGGCATTGGCAGTATGCGAAAGAAGAAGGCTCGTGGTGGAGGAAACTCATAAGAACAAAATTTACTTGCGAGGCAACAATGTGGAACATCAGAGAAATCCAGGGTGTGATAGGGTGCAGTCCCTGGAAACAGATTCTAAAGATGAGGAATGAATTCTGGAAGTTTGCCAAAATCAGATTGGGCAAAGGGGATGAAACTTCCTTCTGGCATGACTACTAGTTCGATCACAAGACACTGATAGAGACTTATCCGAGAGTTGTAGTTGCTGCTGAATTCCCACATGCGAGGATCTTAGAGTGCATTGAAAGGAACAATGAGAGTTTAAGCTAAGTTTTACCTCTCAAGTTCAACTTGAGAGGCATGGCTGAGAGGGAAAGGGAGAGGTTGTTGAGTTTCTGAATAATTTTACCCTGATCTCTTTTCTACAGGTACAGATTCCGTTACATGGATTTCATCAACAACAAACAACTTGACGGTCCGATCAATGTATAGATGCCTAGGGATAGAAAAGTATCCTGATTGCGAAGACTTTCCATTCAAGATGATTTGGCAGGGATACACACCGACGAAAATATGTACTTTCCTTTGGATCATCCACCAGAAGAAAATACTCACACATGATTCCTTGAAAAGAGGGGATGGATCCTCCCGAGCAAGTGCGTCGTGTGTGCTGCTAGCGAGGAAGATGCTACACACATCTTCATCACCTGCACCTATGCGGAAAAAAATCTGGAATTTGCTTCGACCGTTTGTGTGTATTGGGAGTTTGGGACAATCCCGACTGACATCACAGAGACAATACAAACATGGCCGAGAAGGAAACCAGGTAATCCTAAAGAATGGTGTACAAAATCAATACTTCATGCAACTTATTTGTGTATTTGGAGGGAACGAAACAAAAGAAGATTTGAAGGTGCATCACTACTGGAAAAGCAGTGGCATACAAGATTAGCAATATGAGAGCAAAATGGCTCCTTTTGTCGAACAAAGTGGAAAGACAGGTTGCGGTAGATTGGTTGGCATGTGTAAAGAGATGCCTGTGTGGAGCAGCCGAAGAAAGTAATGGAGCTGGACAACTTTAAAGGGCAAAAGGCAATACAGAACACATGAAAGGATATCATTAGGGTGAAGATTCTCGGAGGAAGTTATGGATGTGAACGATTTGAATGACCTGATTTTCCTATACCCTAAGTCTCTCTTCTACCCAGCAGAAACTTTAAGGGCTTGATCTGCTTGTCCTCTTTCTTCTTTATGTTTTTCCCCGCTTGTTCTAGGTCCTTTTTGAGGATATTTGCCTCTTTGTGCAACACTACATTTGCTTTTTTTCTTCTTCTTTTGTACTTCTATTTAATTAATAAAAATTTAATTCACATTATAAATAAAAAAGTACATATAAGCAAAATTGACGTAAAAATTTACAAAAAATCATTGATCCAAACAAATTATACGCAACAGAATCGCAGGCTCATTCTTATTAATGTTTCGTTCATTGTTTTTATTTTTATTTTTATTATGGTGTGTTGGTTGGACTGAATTATCGAATTTTCAGATGGAGATGGATGAAATGTCTTCTTTGTTATTCGCACAAACATGTTTTATTGAAACGTGCAAATTAAACTTAAGTGACGGTTTTGCACTAAGTGCATAGTTTGTGACCGTTTATGCTAATTATCCTTCCTTTTATACTATGCCTATGTTTGGCCGATTTTTATAAGTACTTTGTTGCTTCAAAAGTTGAAGTAGGACCAAACAGCTCTAAAAGTTAGGGTATTAAAAAGCTGATTAATACTTTTATATAACATAAAGCAGAAGCTCCAATTTACGAAGGCAACATACCCTGGTGGACTAAATGAAGGTCCAGGTGGATATCTCGGTACAAGTGGAGGATGATTCTGAGAAGACGGCTTCTAATGGGTATGTTTCCAATTCTTATATGGAAATTGATGGCCACAATTTTGAGTTGAAGAGCCGTTCTGCCCCTACTATGCGGACTGGTTCTATTGTACGATGGATGGGCCGTGTTTGGTGTGCTGTTGAAGCCCTTGAAGGTAAGGCATCGACAAAGATTGCGAATGGGTCTGGGCATGGATCGGCGAGTTCAGAAGAGCCCCATGGGAGCTGTCACAAGTGGCAGATGACATGACGCCAACAAGGTGACAACATGGCGGCTACACATGTGGCGTGTATGGAAGACTAGTAGCATAGAGATGCTCCTAGGATTCTCCACCTTAATAGAGAGCTTAATGGTGCACTTATGAGTCACATAATGGGTGACATTTATAGAGTGCATAATGAGGGGACTTAATGGGTGTATTGATGTAGAGGGACATTATGAGGGGCATTGATGCCTTGTATGAGGAGAGACCTATATAAAGCCATCTCCCTCACTTGTAACTCATTCCCTCATTTTTTAGAGTAATACACACTAGAGAGTTCTCCCATTTCCTTTGTCTTTGCTTCCTTGTTCTTTGCTTGCTTGTGAGTTTGAGAGAAGGCTGCCTAGCGCTCTAACCGAATTGAGAGCTAGGGTCACACGATCGATAGTAAGGTCGTGACAAGTGGTATCAGAGCCCCGTTCGGCTTTGTGCTAGCAAAGTAGAAGCAATATCCAGACGAAAAGGAAGAGCCTCACCTAAAATGTCAGGATTAGAAGTCCATGACGATGCTGAGAAGCAGTGTGGAAGAGAGCCCACCCCGGGCTAGAGAGCAAAAGGTACGTCAAGCACTCGTGATCCTCTCAAGTCTCTAGAGAGGCGAGTCTCGAGGATGGAGGTGAAGCTTTCCGAAGATGTCACCGCCATCGAGGATTTGGGAGCTAACTTCACACAAGTCCAAATCGATGTTCAAGGAATGGCTGGTCGGTTGACAAGCTTGGAGATCAACCATGATGGGCTACGAGAAGAGCTTGTGGCTCTCATCACCAACACCATCTCTGAATCCATGAACAACACCATTGAAGTTGTGAAAGAGCATGTCCAGGCTGAGCTGGTCGGCGTGAAGGAGGAGATTGTAGACCTCAAGAGTGAGGTCACTCTCGTGAAGAGAGCCATGGCTAGCGGAACAACCCTGGTGCAATCCGTCCCCACGTGCTGATGTTCCAAGACCGAAGAAATTCGGAGGTTCAAGGAACGCGAGGGAGTTAGAGAACTTCCTTTGGAGTCTTGAGCAGTACTTCAAGGCATCCGGCATCAAGAGGATGGGTTAAAACTTTGTACCGCTCCACTATACTTGGTCGATGTTGCAATGGTGTGGTGGAGGCGACGTGAAGCGGACGTCGAAAGAGGTACGTGTGTGATGGTAACTGGGAAGATTTCAAGAGAGAAATAAGAAGCAGTTCTACCCGGAGAACGTGGAGTTTGAAGCCCGTTCAAAGTTGAGAAGACTCACCCAGAGGGGTGGAGTTCGAGAATATGTGAAAGAATTCTCGGAGCTGCTTCTAGAGATCCGACATCACGGACAAGGAGGCCATGCACGACTTTCGTGATGGGCTGCAACCATCGGCCAAGATGGAGATGCAACATCGAGGAGTGCAAGACCTTGCTTGCCATGGCCACGCGGAGTCTTTTGTTGAGTACAAAAGGCAAGAGAGCAGTAGCAAAGAGAATGGTTCAAAGCCTAAAAAGGGTGGAGAACAACAGAAGCCTTTCAAGGAGGGACTCACACGCAACAGCACCAAGGTGGTTCAAGCATAGGGGGTAAGTACGAACCAAAGCCCGTGTCTTGCTTCCTTTGCGATGGACCACATCGAGTGCGAGACTGCTAAGGAAGGCGAGTTGGCGGCCATGGAAGCTCAAGATGAGGAGCCAAGGCGGCGGAGGCCAAGATTGGCTCAATCTACAAGCTTGGCGCGGTGAAGACCGACGTCAAGGAGAGCAAGTGGGAGGTGCTACTTCTGGCGCAATTCATGCAAGGCGAGTCAAAAGATTTGGTGGATACCGGTGCCACTGACAATTTCCTTCGCATCGAGGAGGCAAACCGGCTGGGTATTGCCTACGAGAAGGGGCAAGGGAGGCTAAAGACGATCAACTCGAGTCCATCCCGATCCATGGAGTCTTTCACAACGTGCCAGTGAAGCTTGGCGAGTGGAAGGCCTCATCGACTTTTCCGTCGTCGCCATGGACGATCACCCAGTCATCCTCGGCATCAACTTCCTCGACAAGGAGGGAGTGCTCTTGAAGCCCAACTCCAACACGATGTGCTTGGAGAAGGAGGGGAGTTCCATGCGGTCCATCTCTTGAGAGAAGATGGCCCCCATAGTGCTCTATCCGCTATGCAGGTATTGAAGGGGTTCAAGAAGAATGAACCAACCTTTCTTGTGTCCTTGAAAATGAGGAAGAAGGAGGCTCAACGGGAATCACAACTCCCATCATCGAAGGCGTCCTCGAAGAGTTCGATGACGTGATGCCATCGGAGTTGCCCAAGAATATGCCACCAAGAAGAGAGGTGGACCAAAGATCGAGTTGGAGCCAGGAGCGAAGCCCCCTTCGAGCACCATACCGCATGCGCCACCGGAGTTAGAAGAGTTGCGGAGGCAGCTCAAGGACTTGGTGGACGCAGGCTATATGCGGCCATCGAAGTCACCTTTTGGCAGCACCGGTTGTGTTCCAAAAGAAGAAGGAAGGGTCGTTGCGGATGTGCATCGACTATAGAGCCATCAACAAGTTGACGGTGAAGAACAAGTGGCCGATTCCCAACATTGCGACTGTTCGACCATCTTGGAGATGCGATGTGGTTCACCAAGCTTGATCTTGCTCGAGCTACTATCAAGTGCGGATAGCTGAGGGCGACGAGCCAAAGACGACTTGTGTGACGAGGTATGCTCTTATGAGTTTCTTGTGATGCCATTCGGTCTACCAACGCACCAACCACGATTTTCACTTTGATGAATCAAGTGTTCGAGCCATTCTTGGACCGTTTGTTGTGGTCTACTTGGATGACATCGTAGTGTATAGCAAAACACTCGATGAGCATGCCGAGCATCTACGCCAAGTCTTCCAAGTCCTTCGCGACAACGAGTTGTATGTCAAGAGGGAGAAGTGCATATTTCCGCCACAGAGGTTCCATTCTTGGGGTACATCATTGGTGGAGGCAAGTTGAAGATGGATGGGGCGAAGGTGAGGCAATCCAAGAATGGGAGCCGCCGACGAAGGTGCCAGAATTGATGTCATTCCTCGGCCTTGCCAACTACTATCGGAGGTTTATCAAGGGCTACTCCAACATTGCAGCACCCTTGACGGATCTCTTGAAGAAGAACAAGGCGTGGGAGTGGTCGGATCGGTGCAAGAAGCATTCGAGGCCTTGAAGGCAGCGGTGATGAAGGAGCCCGTGCTCGTGCTCCCCAATGCGACGTTGGCCTACGAAGTGCAGACCGATGCATCCGACTTCGCGATTGGTGGTGTGTTGATGCAAGATGGGCATCCCATTGCCTTCGAGAGTCGGAAGCTCAGCGAGACGGAGAGCCGATACACCATCCAAGAGAAGGATATGACGGTCGTGGTGCATTGCTTGCGCACGTGGAGGCACTACTTGTTGGGGTCGAAGTTCGTAGTGAAAGACGGACAACGTTGCAACGAGCTACTTTCTGACGCAGAAGAAGCTCACCCCTAAGCAAGCGAGATGGCAATACTTTTTGGCCGAGTTCGATTTCATCATGGAGTACAATCTAGGCAAGGCGAACTCCGTTGCAGATTCTCTTAAGCCGCAAGAGTGCAGCCGCAAGCATCAACCAGCCCATGTTCCTTTGAAGGAGCGATCGTCTAAGGCCTTGGCCATGACCCTTCGCCAAAACCGTAGCGGAGTACATCGAGCAAGGTAAGACTCGACGGTTTTGGATGAAGGATGGGCTCATCATGACCAAGGGGGAGCTTGTGTTCGTGCCAAGATGGGCCAACTTGAGGAAGGAGATCATGAAGGAGTGCCATGATTCCAAGTGGGCGGCCATCCGGCATCGAGAGAACGCAAGCGCTCATTGAGAAGTATACTTCTGGCACACAAGACAAGATGGAGCAGAGAAAGCCCGAAAAGCTTGCTAGAGCCCTTGCCCATGACTCAACGACCATGGGAGAGTGTAAGCATGGACTTCATCATCGGACTTCCCAAAGTCGACGGATGCGGTTGCATCATGGTTGTGGTGGACAGGTTCTCGAAGTATGGAGTGTTCATTCCTGGGCTAAAAGATATGACGGCAGAGGATGCAGCGTGTCTATTCTTCAAGAACGTGGTCAAGTATTGGGGCATTCCTAGCGACAGAGCTGGGCGCTTCACGGGCCGATTTTGGCGGGAGTTGTTCAAGATCATGGGCTCAGACTTGAACTTCTCGATAAATTTCATCCTCAAAGCGACGGACAGACGGAGCGGGTGAATGCCTTGTTGGAGGTATACTTGCGGCACTACGTGAGTGCAAAACCAACGAGATTGGGTGAAGTTGATGATATGGCACAGTTCTCCTAAAACTTGCACCACAGCGAGTCGACCAACACGAGTCCATTTGAGTTGGCGACGGGACAAAACCTTTGACACCTATGATGGTGGCAACGAGATATAGAGGCAACAGTCTGGCAGCCTACACGTTCGCTAAAGGCTGGCATGAGAAGATGGAGATGGCCAAGTCTTACTTAGCCCGCGCTAGTAAGAAGATGAAGAATGGGCGGACAAGAGAGGCGACACTTGGAGTTTGAAAAGGGAGACATGGTCATGGTGAATTTCTACCCTCATCGCTTCAAGCATCTCAAGAATGTGCACAAGGGACTGCTTCGCCGCTATGAGAGGGCCATTCCCCATCGTGAAAAGGATTGGCAAGGTGGCGTACAAGGTGGAAGTGCCATCGCACTTAGAGATCTATCCGGTCTTTCATGTGAGCAAACTCAAGGATTTCAACGAAGACAAGGAGGACGAGCAGTGAAGAGAGTCGCAACTCGCACCAAAACTCATCACCAAGACACACGACCATGAAGTCGAAAAAAATCATGGCGCGTCGTGTCATTCCTCGTCGTTGCGTACATCAAAGCTTAATGGAATACTTATTCAAGTGGCGCAACCTTCCGGAGAGTGAAGCAACTTGGGAGAAGGAGCTCACGCTTTGGAAGAACAAGGACTTGATCGAGACTTTCCATCAAGAGGACGCGACGAGGGCGTCGCGAGCATAGGTGGGGGAGGATGTCACATGTGGCAGATGACATGGCTCCAACAAGGTGACAACATGGAGGCTGCACATGTGGCGTGTATGGAAGACTAGTAGCATAGAGATGCTCCTAGGATTCTCCACCTTAATAGAGAGCTTTTTTTTTTTTGGTAAAGGGGAGGCATGAGGCCAAGAAGAAACCAGGATTACAACTGAGGTCAGCCAAACTCTGTCACAAACAAGCATGACAGGCCAAACAGAACACTAACACCAAGCACACCTCGCCAGGAGAAATGAAATCCTGCAGGAATCACTTGAAAGGAACCAAACCGTCCCAAAAGGTTACTGGGCACCTTAACTTCTCACCATCATCCTGGGAAAACTAACTCCTAGCATATCCTCCTGAAGAATCTTTGCAAGAGCCTTTGGGGGATTCATTAGTTCATGCGTACCGAAGGGATAGACGAGACTGTGCTTCGAGAGCCAGTCTGCGGCTCTATTCCCTTCTCTGTACGTATGTACTAATTGCACTACCCAACTATGGGCCATTAATCTTCTGATAGCAGACAAAATGGTCGAATGAGGATGGACCGGATCTTCTCGCTTTTTTATTAGCTCAATTGCTAGCTTGGAATCAGTCTCAAGAATGAGAAATTGGGTGCCTTGACTCCAAGCCAAAATCAGACCCTGATGGATCCCCCACAACTCGACCAAGATTGCTGAACCTGTACCAATTTTGCAACAAAAACCCCCAACCCAATCACCATCGCTGTCGCGTAGAACTCCGCCCGCTGTGGCCATTCCCGAGCTTCCTTGCGCTGCCCCATCCGTATTCATCTTTCTCCGACCTCTTTGAGGCGCAACCCAGCTCACTAAAATGTCTTCTCTTTGGGGTTTATTGCTGATGTCCAAGTGCTGCATAGCATTGTCCCACATCTGTAGCCAGCTCCGAGCTTTAACCAAAACATAGTTGATGAAGGAAGATCCGGCTAGCTTCGTTCCTTTAAAAACAAATTCAGTCCTGTATTTCCAAATATACCAGCACAGAAGGGCAAAGAGGCTGGGCCAATGATAGACCGTTATTTACACATGTTTTTACCCCTGTTCTTACACCGTTTGAGGTGTTGATTCTCGTGTTTTAGGCCGATTTCACGCTAGGTTGTGCTTGTTTGTGATTTTTCAGGTCCTAGTACGTGAATGGAGGCTTGGGAGCGAGTTTGGAGTCGATTGGACGAAGATCGGATGCATGGCGAGGTTCTGAGGAAGCCGCACGGGCAGTCCTGGGTATCACACGGCCGTGCAACTTGCAACCCTGGCTGTGTGATTTTTGCCGAGGCCAAACACGGGCATCCCAGGAAATTCACACGGCCGTGCAACCCTGGCCGTGTGAGATGGCTGAAGATCGACCTAAGTGATACGCTGCGTTTTGACTCACACGGCCAAATGGGTGAGCCACAAGGCCGTGTGGCCTGCCCGTGTGAGTCGGGAAATTCTGGTTTTTCAGCCAATTTTGAGCCAAAAGTGATGGAATCGGATTTTGAGAGAAAAAACAGAGCCCTAGAGAGAGAAAGTACGAAGAACACATCCTAGAAGCTATCTTGGAGCTGGGTTTCGTCAAATCGAGCTTGGAGATCGTCATAGGAGTGGAAATCATCATCCCGGAGCAGATTGTCCTCATCATTATGAGTATGACTAATCCGATTACTGCTTTCTTCTCTCTCTCTATGGAGTAGAACCCTTCTCTCACTTGGGTATGAAGAACCCTAGTTCCTGGTGTTAGGGATTTGATTGTAATGACTTGGGATGATTATACTGTTTGATTTTAATCGAATGATGCATCTTTATTGAATTGTTTGAAGTCTGATCAGCTTTTCTCGATTTCTGCTGCAACCTGAGATAGATAGAATCTGATTAGGTTGTTAGAGCCTCTTCATTCGATAGTAGGAGATTGGCTATACGAGAGTTAGCCAGTTTATTGCTTTGTACTGGAATTCAATTCCAGTAGTGGAGTTCTGTGCTTATTGCTTCAGCTTTCTATCCCGGTGAAGATTAGTCGTCTGCCGGGTAGTTAGACTGAGAGGGCTTAGTCAGCTTAAGAGATTCCAAGCTATTGTCGGATCTTCCGCAGTCTAATCAACAGTGAATCAACCCAGGGGAATTACAATTGAACCTAACTAAGGGGCTAGGGGGACTCATTCCCGAGTGACTCTTTCCTGCTTTTGAAAACCGAACCATTTCCTCCTTTTGCTTTAAACAACAATCACTCGAATTAGTTTGCTAGATAATAAATCATCACGAAGTAAGCAGTAGATCTAGACCCCGGGTTGATAATATAACTTGCCTGTTACTGCATTCCCGGACTGCGATTACACTTGGTCGCAGTTTGGTGTTGTGTTTTGGCGTGTCAAGTTTTTGGCGCCGTTGCCGGGGAACCCTCTAGGTTATTGGGGAAACGTGAGAATTTGTTACTCTAGCTTTTTCTTTATTGCATTTTTCTCTTCCACCTGTGTGCCTTCACGGGTTGCTTCTGCTGATTGTGTGCAGGTAGTGCATGACCCGTAGCCAGTCGGGAGATCTACTGCCATTAGACCAGGAACTTGAACGAACCTGCAGGAACTTCAAGCGGGCTCTAAAGGCGCGACTGGCTGCGGAGGAGGCGCTGTCAGAGCTGCAGATCAAAGAAGAAGAAGAAGAGATGGCTGATCCACAGAACCATGATGTGATCAATCCAGAGGAGCAGACCATGCGATCCTACTGGACCGCTAGAGCTGCGGATATGAGGTCACCCATTCAACACCCTCATGTCCCAGCCAACAATTTTGAGGTGAGCACCTCAGTAATCACCATGCTGCGTGGGTCAGTGGTGTTCCATGGTAAGGAGGAGGAGTGCCCCCGATCACATCTCAGGCGATTCCACGAGCTCATCGATGGAATCAAGATCAATGAGGTACCAGCAGACGCCATCCAGCTGAGGTACTTCCCATTCACACTGGAGGGGCAGGCCAAGGAGTGGCTAGACACTCGACCTCCGGGCTCTATCACCACGTTCGCCAACCTGGCGGACAAGTTCCTCACCCGCTACCATCCTCCATCCAAGACAGCTGACCTGCAGAAGCAAATTACCCATTTTGCTCAGGACGAGGATGAGACCATCAGGGATGCATGGGAGAGGTACAACCGTCTCTTTCTGAGGTTTCCAAATCATGGCTTCAATGATGCCTTCAAGGTGGGCACCTTCTATCACGCCCGCTTCCCGGAGGACAAGCAGCTGATTGACTCAGTTTGTGGCGGGAACATGCTGACCAAAACCCCGCCACAGCTGAATCTACTCTTTGATGAGATGGCGGAGAACGGGTACGATTGGGGCACCGCCAGAAGATCGAGACGAGCGCCAGGATGGGGTGTGCATGCTGTAGGCACCCAGTCATCTGATTTGGTGCAGGTGGTATCGAAGCTGGTTTCAGCTATCGATCGTTCTGGTTTGATTGCAGGTACAGGACAGCCGTAGGCGATGCACTGCCAGTGGTGTGAGAGCTCTCATCACCCCGTGGAGGACTGTCAGGCGATGAAGGAATCAACCACACCCCAGGAGCAGGTGAACTTCATCAACAACGTCAGGCGCAATGACCCCTACAGTAACACTTACAATGAGGGGTGGCGCCAGCATCCTAACTTCTCCTGGGGTGGGGCAAATTCCAGACCACCAGTCCCCCAGGGACCACCGGGTTTCCAGAGGCCACCATATCAGCCCATACAGGGGCAATTCCAGCAGCAGCAACAGTCTCTCTACCAGCCCATGCCGAGGCATGCTGCTCAATCACAGCCGCGACCTTTCCAGCAGCCAGGTGCAGCCCCTGCTGCCCCAGTGCAGAATGATCAGTTGGCTGAACTGCGGGACTTGGTGGGTTCTCTCGCCAGTTCTAGTGCTCAGAAATTCAACACTATTGAGCAGTTCATGGAGAAGGCCTCGGGTAAATTCTTGGCTCTTGAAGCTGGTCAGAGGAACACACAGGCTGTCTTGCAGGATATCCACACCTAGCTGGGGAGCGTGGCTCAGGCAGTGGCTTAAAGGGCTCCTGGTACTCTACCCGGGCAGACCATCCCTCATCCGCCGACCCCGAATGAGCACTGCAATGCCATCATGAAAATGAGTGGCAAGGTGACTGTTGATCCACCTGCTCGGGAACTAGAGAGAGACCCCTGTCTTAGCATCTCCAGCGGTTGAAGATGAGGCAGAGAAGGAGGTTGAGGTGCCTGCACCTAATCCGCAACCGGTAGTGAAGGAGTATACCCCGAAATTTCCCTTCCCTACTCGGTTGCACAGAGACAGGCTGGAGGCAGAGTTCGAAAACTTCATGGCCATGCTTAAGAAGCTGAATGTCCAAGTGCCCTTCCTGGAGGCACTATCACAAATGCCTAAGTATGCGAAGTTTCTGAAGGAGCTTATTTCGAAGAAGCAGAAGCTGAGTGAGCTGGCCACTGTGGAGCTCAGCGAAGAGTGCTCGGCTATTCTGCAGAACAAGCTTCCGCAGAAGAAGAAGGACCCAGGTAGTTTTACTATCCCGTGCTCTATTGACAAATTGCATGTAGAGAGGTCCTTGGCGGATTTAGGTGCTAGTATCAATGTTATGCCGTACAAATTGTTCAAGAAACTAGGCCTAGGTGAACCCCGTGCTACTAGGATGACCCTCCAATTAGCTGACCGATCCGTAGTGCATCCTAGGGGCATAGTGGAAGACCTTCTGGTTAAGGTTGGCAAATTAAATTATCCTGTGGATTTTGTTGTCCTGGACATCAATGAGGACACAAAAGTGCCCCTTATACGGGGAAGGCCTTTCCTGGCCACCGCCAAGGCTCTCATAGATGTGCATGATGGGACCTTAGTTTTGAGGGATGGCGAGGAGCGAATCACGTTTTCAATTGCTAATACTTTACCTGCTTCGTCACCTCTGCATGCTGTATCTCACCAGGAGCATGAGTCTGTCGTGTATCCTTCTGTGTCGCCTATTTTGCAGGACCCGCCGCCCACACCTTCGCCGCCACTCCTGACCACTCCATCACCAAAAGTACAGATCAAGGAGGAGTGGCAGCCGAAATTGCAGGCAGCCAAGCCTGCTCGAAAGAGAGCCGGAGACCACTACGAGCTAGTCCCGCCCCCACCTTGGCCATCCGAGTATTCACTCGCTTGCTTCTTGCCGGATGGCCAAGTCGAGCTGGCGAATGCTGGTGGTCACATTCGTCGCGTGCATGGCCACCAGTTGAAGTTGTACCTCAAGAGCGATGTGGATCCGCTCTTGAAGGCACCTGATCCTACACTTCCTTGAGCATCCATACTGGCGTCCAGCTAAAAGATGGTAAAGAAGCGCTTGTGGGGAGGCAACCCCACCGAGGTTTGCATTTTCTTACTCTTTTTCCTTTGATTTTTTGTGTTTTTTAGTCTTGAGATGTTGATCCAGAGTCAAATGTCATTTTTGAGTGAAACCAGGTTGAATTCGGGGCTCCAGCACTTCGCACGGCCAGGTCATAAACTTGCACGGCCGTGTGGATTTTATCCCCTGGCCGTGCAAGCTCTCGGCGAAAATCACACGGCCAAAAGTGCAAATTTGCACGGCCGTGTGGCTTGGCCTGGCCTGGCCGTGTGGCCGACACGGGCAACACCATTTCTCGCACGGCCGTGTGGATTTTTTCCTCAGGCCGTGCGAGCTCTCGGCAAATTCCACATGGCCAAATGTGCAATTCGCACGGCCATGTGGAATTCATCGGCCTGGCCGTGTCGGCCAACACGGGCAAAAATGCAGCTTGCACGGCCGTGCGGGCCTGCCCGTGCGGCCAAGCACGACCTATAAATTCGGCCAGCACGGCCGAGTGGCCAGAATCTCACCCCACCCTCGCCGGAATCCTCTGAATCTGGCCGGAAAACCGCGACAACTCGCCCTATTTTGATTTCTTCGGCCATTTTTTGTCATTTTTTCACCAAACCAACCATAAACCCATTCTTCCCACATCAACCGCGGCCTATCCCTCCATTTTGAGGAGATTTGGCCGACGTTTTTGTCGCCGGAGGCGATTTTCGGCGAGACTCCGACGAGGCTCCGACGAGCACTTCCGGCCATTTTTTCGGCGTGTCGTCGCCTCCATCGCCTTCCCCTCATCATCCCCTACACCTCTACTTGAGTCTCCAGGTTTGATTCTGCCCTTAACTATGTTAATTGAGGAGAATTGGGTGTGTAGGGTGTATGTTTAGAGAACCTTATTGAATCTTGTGCTTTTTGTGCAATTGATTGAGGGGAATGCATGGTGTGTGTTTGAATTGTGTTGGGCAATGTCTCCCTTGATTGTTTGAGCCCTTGTGTGCAAGAATTTTGCCAATTTCATGCTTAACTTAATAGTGCACACAAGGTGTTCGATAAAATGCCTGTTTTCGTACTATTTTGTGGGAGTCGGTTGGGGCCCTTATTGATGTGCTTTGAGGGTGTATTTGCTATGGATGTGAACCTTAAGTTGCCTACTTTCTCGTGAATGTGCACCCCCACTCGGATTATGCTTGATTTATCGAGTTTTTGACCCCCGAACTATGGATGAAACCATGGTTAGGCTGTTTTCTGTTCTTAAGTGTGGGGGTGTGATTGACCTTTTCTTTGGCTCTTTTGGTTCGACTTTGGGTTGTTCTTTTGCAGGACAATGTCAAAACCTGACCTAAAGAACCCGTTCATCCGGGATCTGAAGAGGGGCCCCCACGAGGATCGCTTCAAGCAGGTCCTGGCATGCCCGTTTGGGCAGCACCATTGCTGGTCCAAACGGGAGTTTCGGAGATTGAACTGCTACGAGCAACTCTCCGCCGCCGTCGCCAACCCCACATGGCGCCGTCTGCTCTTCATCTGCGAGAAGGTCTACTACGAGCCCGTACTAGAGTTCTACACGACCTTCAGGCACAATTCCACGGACGATTGGAGAGACGGTACCGCAGTCCAATTCAGGCTCGGCGGCGCCCCCCGGTTCATGAGCTACCACGAGCTGGCCGAGGCTGGAGGTGGACTTCCGGAGGCTGTACACCCGCCTGGCTCGGCCAGGCCAGACGCATCCTTTCTCGGCTGGGAGGACGAAGGCATCTACCCTGCTGCTCGACAACCGCATTCTCCACCACCTGCTGGCGAAGTCTTACACCCCAACGTCAGACAGTGCCAGCGCCATCACGAAGAGGGCCATGTACTTCATCGCCTCGATCCGCCAGTACAACCACCCTCTCCACCTGGGTTCAGTGGTGGCCAGGACCTTCGAGAAGACTGCTACAGAGCTGAAGAGCCTCCACTGCGCCCCCCTCATCACTCGCCTGGCCACCTACTTCGGGCTTTCACTGCAGGGGTGCACCCAGCAGGGGGACACCCTCATCTTTGGCAGGAAGACGATCGGTAAGATGCAGCTGCTGCGAGAGAGGCACGGTGTTCTATGGATCGATGGGTTTCCGGAACCTCCGATCCCCGCGGAGGCCCACCCGGAGGACCAGCCGGCGGATCAGCTAGAGGGCCAGGAGGAGGAGGCAGGGGAGGATGTTGACCCAGATGATGTGGAAGCTGCTGCTGATCCACCACAGACTGACTTCCATGCAGGAGGTAGCAGCTCCACTTTCCCGGGCCAGGATTACTTCTCCTACCAGTTCGAGCAGCTACGGATCCAGAACCAGTAGATCCTCGACCAGCAGCTGCAGTTCCAGCAGCAGTACGCGGAACACCAGGCCGAGTACCAGAACAGGATGGCTGCTTATGATGAGCGCCTGGACATACTCCAGACCCAGCAGTGGGTGGCTCGCGCACACATCGAGCGGGAGAAGCGCCATTCACGGCGCATGCAGGAGGTCCAGCAGCACCTGCTTCAGCTGCTCCCGGGTGAGCAGCCCGTCTGGAGGAGTCCCTGGGAGGACTCCCCACTTCCTCATGCCCCAGCTGGCGGTGATGATGGTGCTGATGGCGCTGTTTGTGATGACGCCTTCATGGCCGACATCGACATCGACTTGGATGATCTTGGCGACGAGTAGGCTGTACTCGTTGCCCGTCTCAGTGTGTTTTATTTTTCGTTTTAGACTTTTGTGTGTTTGCTCCATGTGTGAGGAGCTTGAACTTAGTGTCGGTTGTTTTTGTTTTTGGTTTTCTTTTGTGGTTTGTTTATGTTGTAGTCGTTTGGGCTAACACTTATCCCTAATGCACAGTGTGCTAGTGTGCAGAACTGTCCATCTTCCCGTCTGTTTCTCGCTGACTGGTCCACTTCCAGTCCCCCAGCAGTGTTTCAATCCGGTAACATCGTTCCCCTTATCTCTCCCTCTACTCCATTGAGGGCAATGTCGTGCTTAAGTGTGGGGGGGGGGGTGCTTTGTATCGGTTGGAATATATATTTGTGTGCTTGGAGCCTAGTCCGGTGTCCGAATCTTACGATTTGAGGGCTCCAAGTACTGCTATTTGATCATATTGGCACTGTGTTTTGATTGATGAATTGAATGGTTTTCGGATTGATGCATGACCGCTTGTTTGTGACTAGGACAACCTATGATGAGGACTGAGATGTGCAGTAGAACGATGTAGGGGTTCAGTTTTTCAACTGTTTGCTTACCAACTGTGACTTGATTTGATCACTTGTTCTTGACAGTCGTTTATGCATCTAGTTCAGGGTATCAGAATGTGAGATAGAGCATATAGGTAGCCATGTGAGATTTGAGCCTGCTCGTTTCTTTCTTGTGCGTTAGATCCCTCTTCCATGATGTGTAGCATTCACGTTGTCACTAGCTAAGACGATGGGGGCATAGGATTAGGCCACGACCAAAATTAACTGTCCTGATGTGTCATATCCCCTAGTCAGCCCCTTTGAGCCGTGTGTTATCCTTTCTTTTGGTCTCTATTGAAAAAAAATCACCCTTTTGCATCTTTTAGAAGGTTCCACAGAGTGATTTTTACATATTCTCTGCTGTTTCTGCTAAAGTTGATGTGAGTGTTGGAGGTAGTGCTTAAAAGTTGGGAAGGTGTTTGAAATATGTGCAGAAGTGGTGGCTCTCTTAAGAAATGGAAAGAAAATGAAAGAAAGACAAAGAAAAAAATTGAAAGCAAAAGAGAGCCACTACCAAAAATCTGAATAATGCCCATTAAGTAGTGTTTCTTAGCGGTCTGGCTTGGAAATGCTGATGTTTGTACCTCCTTCGCTCTTGTGCTCTTGAGATATTGAGTATTGCAGAATAGCAGAAAGGAAATACCGGTTTGTTTGACTGTGATTGTGTGGGTTTGGAAATGTGGAACCTTGTGTTATGAATGCTTCCACCACCTAAAAGGCCTTTTCCCCATGTCCAAGACCCTAGCCAGTCATTTGAACTTGTGTCTAAGACCTCCGGATTAGTTAGTGGTGACACTCCATAGGTGAACTCTAGCATTTAGAGGCTGCCATCATGGTGAAGAGATGATAGGGATTGAGAGAAATAACATGCGCATTTTTCGCATCAAATTGTCCTGACCCCATTGGTCGAGAGTGAGTGATTCATTTTCATATTCTTTATACTCTTGTACCCCGGTGAGGACCTAGATTGCTTGGTCTCGATTCTGATGTCTTGAGTTGGATGCATGAGTTGACTGTTTTGAGTGAGTGGTTGATTCAAGTCTAGGTTGGTTGGTGAACAGAAGGGAGACTCTTCCTTTACTCGATTGGCTGCACTCGAATGTCCTTTGTGGTGGTTGTCCAGGTTGCTATTGAGGTTGTTCATGTATTGATGATTGAAAACCAGTACGATTCATGTGTTATGTGCCTTTATGACTTGTCTCCAATGTTGGTTGATTGAAATATGTAAGCTTACCTGGTGTCTGACTTGGTTTGCTTGGGGACAAGCAAACGGTTAAGTGTGGGGGAGTTTGATAGACCGTTATTTACACATGTTTTTACCCCTGTTCTTACACCGTTTGAGGTGTTGATTCTCGTGTTTTAGGCCGATTTCATGCTAGGTTGTGCTTGTTTGTGATTTTTCAGGTCCTAGTACGTGAATGGAGGCTTGGGAGCGAGTTTGGGGTCGATTGGACGAAGATCGGACGCATGGCCAGGTTCTGAGGAAGCCGCACGGGCAGTTCTGGGTATCACACGGCCGTGCAACTTGCAACCCTGGCCGTGTGATTTTTGCCGAGGCCAAACACGGGCATCCCAGGAAATTCACACGGCCGTGCAACCCTGGCCGTGTGAGATGGCTGAAGATCGACCTAAGTGATACGCTGCGTTTTGACTCACACGGCCAAATGGGTGAGCCACACGGCCGTGTGGCCTGCCTGTGTGAGTCGGGAAATTCTGGTTTTTCAGCCAATTTCGAGCCAAAAGTGATGGAATCGGATTTTGAGAGCAAAAACAGAGCCCCAGAGAGAGAAAGTACGAAGAACACATCCTAGAAGCTATCTTGGAGCTGGTTTTCGTCAAATCGAGCTTGGAGATCGTCATAGGAGTGGAAATCATCATCCCGGAGCAGATTTTCCTCATCATTATGAGTATGACTAATCCGATTACTGTTTTCTTCTCTCTCTCTATGGAGTAGAACCCTTCTCTCACTTGGGTATGAAGAACCCTAGTTCCTGGTGTTAGGGATTTGATTATAATGACTTGGGATGATTATACTGTTTGATTTTAATCGAATGATGCATGTTTATTGAATGGTTTGAAGTCTGATCAGCTTTTCTCGATTTCTGCTGCAACCTGAGATAGATAGAATCTGATTAGTTTGTTAGAGCCTCTTCATTCGATAGTAGGAGATTGGCTATACGAGAGTTAGTCAATTTACTGCTTTGTACTGGAATTCAATTCCAGTAGTGGAGTTCTGTGCTTATTGCTTCAGCTTTCTATCCCGGTGAAGATTAGTCGTCTGCCGGGTAGTTAGACTGAGAGGGCTTGGTCAGCTTAAGAGATTCCAAGCTATTGTCGGATCTTCCGCAGTCTAATCAACATTGAATCAGCCCAGGGGAATTACAATTGAACCTAACTA
Source organism: Linum tenue (assembly GCA_946122785.1). NCBI lineage: Eukaryota > Viridiplantae > Streptophyta > Magnoliopsida > Malpighiales > Linaceae > Linum > Linum tenue. The sequence goes on along the minus strand of CAMGYJ010000008.1, from coordinate 61,292,239 downwards.
AGGGGCTAGGGGGACTCATTCCCGAGTGACTCTTTCCTGCTTTTGAAAACCGAACCATTTCCTGCTTTCTTACTGCTTTTGCTTTAAACAATAATCACTCGAATTAGTTTGCTAGATTATAAATCATCACGGAGTAAGCAGTAGATCTAGACCCCGGGTTGATAATAGAACTTGCATGTTACTGCATTCCCGGACTACGATTACACTTGGTCGCAGTTTCGTGTTGTGTTTTGGCGTGTCAGCCAATTCTCCTGCTCATTCTCATCTGCTGCATCTTTCATATTTAGGTGGAACCAGTAATCATGATCAGCATTAAAAAAGCCTGGTGTTTATGAGTGGGGACTACCTTTTCCCAGACTTCTCTTGCCATCAGGTAGTCCCGTAGGCAATAGAGAGTTGATTCCACTGACTCCTTGCAAATTGGACACTTGTCGTCCACAGTAAGGTGTCTATGCTTGCGGACAGAGTTCGTCGACAGCCTCTCCTTTGCCGCTAACCAAATGAAGAAATGAACCCTTTCTGGGCACTAGAGGCCCCAAATCCTCCCTCAAAATCCCGAGTCCTGTTGAGGAGCTGCTGGGTAGTTACTCTGAAAAGCGGAACTGGTGCTGAAGAGGCCATTGGAAGTCATCTTCCAGAACAGGGTATCTTTGGTGAGAGAGATTGTATCCAGCAGAATGGCCCTAATCTTGTTGATGATCTCCGGCGGTAGAAGTCCTTCCATCTCGTGCACTTTCCATCCGCCATGACACTCTGTCACATGTGGCAGATGACATGGCGCCAACAAGGTGACAACAAGGCGGCTGCACATGTGGCATGTATGGAAGACTAGTAGAATAGAGATGCTCCTAGGATTCTCCACCTAAATGAGAGCTTAATGGTGCACTTATGGGCTACATTATGGTGGTATTAATAGAGTGCATTATGGGGGGACTTTATGGGGTGTATTGATGTAGTAGAGGGACATTATGAGGGGCATTGATGCCTTGTATGAGGAGAGGCCTATATAAGGAGCCATCTCCCTCACTTGTAACTCATCCATCATTTTTGTGAGCAATACAACTATAGAGTTTCTCCCATCTTCTTGCGTCTTGTTCTTGTGAGTTGAGTGAGTTTGAGAGCTTGTGAGAAGGCTGCCTAGCTTCTCTAACGGAATTGAGAGTTAGGGCCGCACGACCAAGAGTAAGGCCGTGACAACTCCCATCGGGACCTCCTTGAGAGCCACATGGATCAACAGTTCCTGCAAAACCCAAGAATCCACCCAAAATTTGGTTAGTTTGCCATTTTTAACATTTAAAGCTGCTCCCCTGCTAAAGAGCTCCACAGTTTGAGAAAAACTGTTCCAGGCGAAGGAACTTCCCTCTCTCTTCTGAAGGATCTGTAGACCCTGTCTTCCTTTCCCGTATTTGGTCCTCAGCCCAGAGAGCCTTGTCCCCAGTAGCCAGCTTCCACGCACCCTTGGCCAGCATCGCTTGGCTAGCTAGTTTAGTTGGCCTGATACCAACCCCTCCCTACTGCCTCGGCCGAGTGAGCTGGTCCCACACAATCGGATGAAACTTGTTTGTACCTTCCTCATCTCCCCAGACAAATTGACGGTTGATCCTGTCAAGATTATTGCAAACAGAGGCAGGGAGACGTTATGTAAACATAGGGTAAACAGCCATAGAGGAGGAAATCGACTTCACCAGGGTGATTCTTGCCGCCACTAAGAGGTGTTTGGTCTTCCATGAAGCTAGCTTCCACTGAATCCTCAAAATCAGCTCTCCATATCTCTCCTTTGATATCCTACCATTGATAGCTGAAAGACCAAGGTACCGGCCAAGATCATTGGTAAGACTGATACCCGCTCTCTTGCTAAGTCGGAGAGCTTTGTCCCTATGAATATTAGGCGAGACAAACATTGCTGACTTGTGGAAGTTTATTCTCTACCCAGAACTCAGACAAAACTCTTCTAAACATGCTCGTATGATCTCGACCTGACCTCCTTCAGCCTCTGCAAATAAAATCAAATCGTTAGCGAAAAACAGGTGAGAAAGCTTTGGTCCGTCCTTACACAAGGGAATCGGTTTCCAAATTCTATCTTCAACTGCCTATTCGATACGATGGGCTAATCTTTCCATACAAAGAACAAAAAGAAAAGGAGATAAAGGGTCTCCCTGTCTAACTCCTCTTGTTGGCTTAATGACAGAGGTGAGTTCTCCGTTCTAGTTAATCTGCATCTGATTTCTTTCCACGCAAGTCATGATCCTACTTATCCAAGTACTAGGGAGACCAATCTCAGCAAGAGTATCCCTCAAGAAACTCCAGTGGAGGCGATCGTAGGCTTTTTCTAGATCAATCTTTATAACAATCCCTCCTCTCGTCCCTTTTCTGTTTCTGACTGAATGAAGGGTTTCCTGAAGCAGCAGAATGTTATCAGTGGTCTGTCGCCCCGTAATGAACCCACTCTGATTCGGAGCTATCAACTTGGGCATCAGAAATTTAATTCAATTAGCAATAGCTTTAGTGATGGCCTTCAGAGCGACGTTGTTAAGACTTAAGACTGATTGTTCTGAACTGAGCAGGAGTCTGCGGATGGTCTACTTTCGGGATCAAAACCACCGTTGACTGAAACGTTTCCTCTGGAATGTTTCCTATCTCAAAGAAGTGGGTAGCCATAGCGGTTAGATTCCTCCCCACTAGTGCCCAGTATTTTTGAAAGAACAATACTTGATACCCATCCGGCCCAAGCGCTGAAAGTGGCTTCATCTCAAAGATAGCCCTGTGGAAGTCGCCTATTTGGAAAGGGTGTAGCAAGCTTATCAGCTCTTCATGTCTTAGGCGAGGGAATTTATTCATAGGCATGATATCTTCATAATCCCCCTCCTCCTGAGTATACAGGGTTTTGTAGAAATCAACAACCAAAGTCTTTAGTTGTTCCTGGTTGTGTACCCAATCCCCATTACTGTTGCGGAGGGCCAAAATCTTGTTTCTTCGACGTCTGCGGATAGCCTGCTGATGGAAGAACGACGTATTTTGTTCCCCCAATTTGACCCACTTTTCCCCAGCTCTTTGAAACCAGAAAATTTCCTCTTGGTGCAGGATCAAATCCAGATCCTTTTCTAGTTTGGTTTGTAGCTTCATAAGGTCGGGACTAAAGGAGTTAGCCAATCTGTCGGTCACTCCTTGCAGCCTAGTTGTCAATCTTTTCTTTTTACGCTCCATGGAACCAAAGACGTCCCTCTTCCAAATTTGGAGTTTGTCCGCCAGGTCCTTGAGAGAGTTCGGTAACTTCGCTCCTTCATTCCAACTGCAATAGAGAGCTTAATGGTGCACTTATGAGTCACATAATGGGTGACATTTATAGAGTGCATAATGGGGGGGGACTTAATGGGTGTATTGATGTAGAGGGACATTATGTTGGGCATTGATGCCTTGTATGAGGAGAGGCCTATATAAGGAGCCATCTCCCTCACTTGTAACTCATTCCATAATTTTGTAGAGTAATATACACTTGAGAGTTCTCCCATTTCCTTTGTCTTTGCTTCCTTGTTCTTTGCTTGCTTGTGAGTTTGAGAGAAGGCCGCCTAGCGCTCTAACAGAATTGAGAGCTAGAGCTGCACGATCGAGAGTAAGGTCGTGACAGAGCCGGCGAGCTGAGGACCTGCATCTAAATGAGTACGGTTCTAATGAAGGCCATCTGGTGACGGGATCGAGGAAGAGGGCTTTTCCAGAGATGGATGAGGACAAGGAGGAGGGTTCATCGGCCAAACGCCAATTTGATGAAGTGGAAGAAGAGACTGAAGAGGTGGAGATAGCCAACTCTGAATGGTTCCTTGTGCATAAATGAGGATGATGGCTTGGAATGTGAGAGAGATTGGACCAACCCTCACATTTTGTTCTGCTGTAGGTTTAATTCATTCTAATAAGCCTGATCTAGTTTTCCTTTCTACAACAAGATCGAGCAATAGGGTTTTGTCTCGTAGGATGTAACATCCCGTTTCGGCTAAACTCGTATTACGGGCGCTAGAAAATTTCATTATTTAAAATCAAGTGTTTTGATAGTATTTCGGTAAAAGTCGGAATATCGATCGATCGGATAAGTAGACGTATTAATTATATATTATGTATATAATAATAAAAGGAAAATTTAAAAAGAACAGATAATAATGACGAAAAGCTAAAGGCGGTTCTGACTGTTTTTATAATCTCCCCGCCCCACGTACAGGAAACAAAATGCCCCAATCCATTTCCATTTCCATTTCATTCTGTTCTTTCATTTTCCATTCAGGGACCGAGATAAGCAGAGCGCGCACAGGGAAGCTTATGTGGAAAATTCCAAAGCCCAAATCTTGAGCTCTAGTGATTCAAAAATCTCGTAAGTAATGCTTAATCCATTCATACGCCGTAGTTTACTGATTTAGAGCTTTAAAACGAGCTTTTGGTCCAGGAATTTCTTTAATTCCCGATAAGCCAAATTAGGGTTTCGGAGTATCCGGATTGAGCCCAGATTTCATATACGAGCTTCCTGCAGCGAGGTAATTAATCCTCTGGTTCTAATCCATGAATTTCGGCAATTATTTAGGTCGGTGTCCAAATCGCTGACTTTAGCTCCGACCAGGGTTTGATGTGTTTTTATCGAGAATTTGACCTGGAGCCTAGAACTAACATTGACGGGGATACTGCAGGGCATATTAGGACAATCTCGGATTTTGATTCCGGGTTTGTTTGAGAAAAGTGAAATTGTGGTACGGGAGGCTAGAACCGGTGTTTGAACGACCAGAACTGGTGAGGGCTTAGCACGGCATACCGGGTTTGTCGTATCATGATAATTATATTGATGCTTAGAATTGACCTAGGTGAACTAGAATGGCATGATTAGGGTTGTATGGACTTTTCTGCTAATCGATATGGACCTTGTTTATGAACCATGGATTGTTGTATGATATTATTGACTTGCCCTAATCGATATGGACCTTGTTTATGCTGATGATTGTGTATATATTGCACATTGTGGGCTTGACTGTTAATATTATGATGGTTCGAGAAGGTGATTGGGTAGGATTTTTCATGATTTCTGTATTTGGATGCACATGTGGGAAAATATATATTCCCTGGTGATATTATGATGTTTAAGGAGGATGACTAGCACGAGGGTTTATCCCGAGGAAGTGCAATTATATGACTCCCGATTTACCTATGTTGAGCCAATTGTGGCCAGGTCAAGTACATGTGGAAGTAACAAATTATGATTAAGAAAGATGAGATATGGATCATGGATAAGGATACCAAGTAAAAGTACTTTGGTCTCATGGTCAATTACATAATAATTAGGGCTCCCCATGCTATTACTCCGTTATGATATGTTATGTCACACCCCTGATGTGGTGTTGATCGTTGATTCATCATGAGATATGACCACACCGAGAGTGGTGTTGAATCCGATATGACCACACCCAGAGTGGTGTCAGGTCCGATATGACTATACCGGCAGTGGTGGGTCCGATATGACCACATCCACGAGATGTTTGGTCCGTATTCACGGGAGAGTAATTAGCATGGGAGTAGCCAGGCGCCTATGATTGAAACATGATAAGATGCATATGCATAAGTCAATGTGGTTGAGTCTTTTGCCTATTGGGATGTCGGATGGTCGAGGTCTGATCCCAGTGATTTGGCTGAGGTCTGATCCTAGTGCTATTGGGATGTCGGATGGTAGAGGTATGCTCTGTTATGTACTCACGATGCTATGATTATCTCACTCAGCTATGAGCTGACAATCTTTTCTTCTTTTCCTCTGCTTATGCTATGTGTAAGCGATCAGCATGGTATGTAGTAGCAGTAGCAAGTACATAGGTGTGAGTAGAACGAGGAGTTGAAGGCAGAATGAGGTATTGTCTTCAACTATTTGTGCTTGGAAGACTACTTGGGATTTTGGCCAATGATCCACACCTCTTTTGTAAAAATATTTTGAGAACGTTTTTCATGTGCATACTAGCTTCTGATGTAGTGTAAGATATCCACAGGTGTGGAAAGTTGATAATATGCGTATATTTGTGTAATTATGTAAGTTGTGACGATTATAGCATGTATCAGTATGGTATGCAGTTATGTAGTATGAAACTGTGACTATGGCTATGAAAAGCCAATGCATATGGTTGTGAGTATATATGTTTGTCTCTAAATGCATGGATTGAGATGAATTATTTTGCAGGATTAGATGAAAGAACTGTTAGCCCATTACGCGAGTAATTTATGTCGAAATTTTATTTGGGTAAATTTTGGTAATTAATGTAACACCGGTTTTAAATTCCGCTGCAATTGTATGAACAATATGATTAGGCAAAACATACAGGGTAGGGTGTTACATAGGATGCAAGGTTTAGGTTTTAATATTTCCAGTTGTTTTTTTGTTGATGTGGTTGATGCGTCTAGTGGTCTTGTTGTAGGTTGGTCCCCCGGAGTTGATGCTTTGGTGTTGAGTCATTCTAGTTGTCATATCTCTATTTGTATTAATGAGAATGATATTTCTTATATGTTTGTGTGTGTGTATATTAGTTGCAACGATGCTATTCGAGCGGCACAATTGCTTTATCTTCAGAATCTTTGCGAAGAAATCCAATTACCCTATGTGGTTATAGGTGATTTCAATTCCATTCTTTAGGGAACTGAAAAAGATGGTGGGAATCCTTGGAACTCGGCCCGCTCTGTTTTGTTTAGAAATTTTGTGAATGATCAGGGGCTACACGATGTGGGCTGTCAGGGAGATCAATTCACCTGGTCCAATAAACGGATGGGGGAAACTTGTATTCAGGAATGATTTGATCAGGCTTTATGCTGCCGATCTTGGATGGACCAGTTCCCTGAGTCTTTGGTTAAGCATCATAGGACCAAGGGTCAGACCATAGAGCGATTGTATTATCGGATAAACCTTTCATGCGACCAAGCCATCCTCTCTTCAGGTTCGATGCACGATGGGCGGAGAACCTATAAGTTAGGGCAATGGTGGTATTTGTGTGGAAGGAGGTTGTCCAAGGATCCCCCATGTATAGGCTTTGGTTTCGGTTGAAATGCCTTCATTATCTCCTATATGAATGGAGTAGGGTTGGTACTACTAATTCCCTTCGGAACATGAAAACTCTCCAGATCGAGATTGAGCAGGTAAAACACCGTCATTCTATCGATTGGGATAGCGTTCGAGACCCGAAGACGGAGCTAAGTAGCAGTGGGAGGTCGAGGAGATATACTGTCAACAGAAATCTCAAGTCCGGTGGTTAAAAAAAGGGGATAGTAATACTTCTTATTTCCACACCGTCACAAAGGCAAGGAGGAAAGGAACTTTGTGGCCGGGTTGAGGAATGAGGATGGTGATTGGATCACTGATGAGAAGGGGAAGGCAGATATTTTTGTCGATTTATTCACATTGCTTTGACCGCTGAAGTTTGGGCGTCGGAAATCCGACATACAGTCTTTTTGATCGGTTCCATGCAGGCTCTGGGTTTGGATGGGTTCACTGGGAAATTCTTTCGTGCATTCTGGGATGTCGTTGGTGGAAGCTATCTGCTACTTTTTTAGGACAGGGCGGATGTTACAAAGCTTTGACCACACTTGGCTTATGCTTATTCCCAAAGTGGATAATGTGGAAAATATGTGCCAGTTGAGACCTATAAGTGTATGCAATTCGTGTATAAAATCATTGCCAAAATCATGTCTAAACAATTGGCCCTGCTTCTCCCCTAGATAATCTCGCATGGGCAGAATGGGTTTATTCGTGAAAGACAGATAGTGGATAATGTTCTTATTGATCACGAATTGATGCATTACCTCAAGATAAAGACTAAGGGTAAGAAGAGATATATGGCTCTGAAAGTTGATATGGAAAAGGCCTATAATAAACTCGAATGGTCCTTCTTACTTGCGATTTTTGAGGAAAATGGGGTTTAACCCGACCTGGATATGATGGATTGAATAGTGTGTGTTCTCCACTTCGTTTTCTATTCTTATGAATAGCACACCGACTGGCTTTTTTAAGTCGTCACGGGGACTCCGACATGGTGGTCCTTTGTCTCCTCTCCTCTTTGTCATCTGCACTGACGGGTTTGCGGCGCTTTATGCAAGCCATCGAGGAGTGGAAGTTAGAAGGCGTCCGGGTTAGTCCAAGAGCCCCGAGTGTCTCCCATCTCTTCTTTGCAGATGATTCATATATATTTCTCAGAGGTTTGATGCAAGAATGTGACAATCTGCTGGAGTTTTTGAATGGATATGAGGAGATAGTGGGCAACGGGTTAACCTGGAAAAATCCGCAGTGTGTTTAGTAAGAATATTCTGCCATTGGATCAAGAATCCCTTGGCCAGAGGCTGGGTGTAGGAGCCGTAGGAGTGCATGATAAATATTTGGGCTTACCTACTTTGATTGCTCAGTCCAAGATGGCTACTTTCCGTTACATGGAGGAGAAGTTGTTGGAACGTTTACAGGTTTGAAACTAGAAGGTGCTATAATGGGCGACGAAGGAGACGTTGATTAAATCAATTGCGTTTTATCTGCCGCTTCATGTTATGTCTTGTTTCAAACTTCCTCTCTCCCTTTGTCGCATTCTGGATAAACATGTGACCCGATTTTGGTGGGGTTGGAAAGGGGTTGCCCTCGGGTTCGGTGGATTTCTTGACGGAAGTAAGGTACAAGTAAACATGATGGGGGGGGGGTGGGATTTTGGTTGTTCGAACATTTTAATCAGGCCCTCCTAGCTACGATTGGATGACGGATTCTTCATGAAGCAGCTTCACTCTTAGCCTAGATCTATAAAGTCAAGTACTTTCCGATAGGCACCTTCCTTACAGCGACTGCGAGATCGCGCCCATCTTGGGGATGACAGAATATTCTTCATGGCCGCCTCCTTCTTCAATGAGGACTGAGGTGTAAGCTTGGGAATGAGCTTCAGTCATCTACCTAACATTCCAGCTGGGTATCGTGTACACATCCCTACCCACTCCTTGTCATCCTCTTGTCATCCCGAAAGGGAGTGACCCGAAGGTGGCCGCACTTATCAATCCTTGGGGGGGGGGGGGGAGGCTGGAGTCTACAGTCTCTTTTCCAGATGTTTCCCCCAGACATAGCTTGTCATATCACGGCTATTCCCTTATCTCGTGGGGGATTATAGGATAACTTGATATGGCATGATACGTGTGATGGGGTGTTCACTGTTAAATTCGCCTACCACCTTGCGGTTTTGGTGGATAGACAGGTAGGGGAGTGGCGACACACGGAAAGCTAGATGGATAGACCAAGTTGGATGCGGATGTGGGCGCTTAAGATTCCTCTTAAGCTAAAACTGTTCCTATGGCAAATTTTCAACCGTATTCTGCCTACTACTGAATCTCTAATTGAGAAAAGGTCCAGATTTTGCCTCGATGCCTGGTATGTTGGGAGGAATATGAAATGATGGATTACCTCTTTTGGGAGTGTCCAATCGCTGTTGTTGGACTCACTCGGGATTAGAGCTTCTGGGGGAAGGGTTGTCACGTAATTTTTTTTTGTTTTTTCTTAAGAAGTGCTTGCTTAGGTTGACCAAGCTGGATCAGATTATGGCTCTGGTGGCGCTCCTATGGCGTATTTGGAAATCTAGAAACTGGGTTGCCCTTGAGAGCAAGCAGTTTCTGGTTCCTCAGCGGATGCCTAATACCATCAGCAACTCCATGATTGGCTTTCCATACCGGAGGATAGGTTGGTCCAGGATCGGAAGCCTTTGCAGCAGAATCTGGGGGTGGTAGACCCTCCCTCTGTCATCTGTATGTGGAATGGTGTGGTACGTGCTGACTCACATTCAACAGGATGGCTGATCATAAAGGATAGTGGAGGGTCTGTGGTCTAAGCACGATAAATAGTTTTCGAAAATATTGTTGACCTGCTTGTCGTAGAAACTATTGTCCTCTGTGGTGCTATTCAGTGGTTGATTGCGCTCTGGTGCGTGAAAGAGCTTTAATTTTATAAAGTCGAAGCACGCTCACTAATCAATCCTAACTATGCCATGTATAACCTAGCTAGGGTTGTAGTAAAGTGGCTCGGTAGTATGCCAAGGGATCCCTAAGTGTATTATTACTTTGCTCCAAACTACTATCTAATCGAATGGAAGTTTGGTGAGGGATTTTTAGCTAAATTATCCTACTCCTAAGGCAAAATAAACAACCAACCAAGTGGTTGGGAGGACGCTAGAGATGAGATGGTTGTTTAGGGTCGAATTCTCCTAGTTAAGGTTGTAAAGTAGGGTTAATCGAATGTGGTGAGTGAACTCTTTTTCGGGGCTTTCGTGGTTATCCACACGCCTCGGAGTACGCCTCCCCAAATACCATGTTCCACTCACCTCGATCTAGGCTATCGTATATGGGGCATTAAGCTCCTGGCTCATTTCAATGGACACTATCCACCGTCCACACCAAGGTTTTATCCCGGGTTTCATCTAGGAAAGCTACCTATAGCAGGGGTTTGGTCGCCTCGACCACTATAGGTCCCCATTCACACATCTGACCTAAACTCGCCAGATGGAGCATACCCGTCTAACCCTAGAACTCCGTACCTAGCACGGTAGCATAAAGTAGGCTAAGAGGGAAAATTAGTGCAAATTACCCAAGCGTCATCCTTTAGGAGAGAGTGGCATTAAATTCAACTAGACAAATACATTCATTCTTTCATAACCCAAACATTAAAAACCTATAACTATGTTTCATCTACCCTAAACAACCACTAGAGATTCAAGTCATTAGAGAAAAGAAGAAAATACAAACTAGAAGAAGGGAATGATTGAATCAAACTTCTTCTCGTTACTTGCACCTTCTCCAATGCTCCTTGGGTTGAATGGATCTTCAATGAAGCTCTCCCAAGGTGTTTCTCTCTCCAAAAGAACTCCAAAACCCTAATTTCTCACCCCAAGGCGGCTCTCCTTTTTTCACTCCAGCAACTCTTCTATTTATAGGCGATGGAAATCTCAGGCATGAATGCGGCCTGGAGACGGGAGATTGCGGCCGCAAACTACTACGTCGCGGGCGCAATCTTTTTACTTGGTCAACATCCACGTTGCCCGCGAAGAGAGTGGGAAGACTCTATGTTCTCCCAGCGGCGCCCCCTTTCAGAGTTCGCGGTCAGAGTGCTCAACTTTGTGGCCGTGATCTTCTAGATTTGGCCTGCGATCTTCTGGAAGACTTCGCGGCCCTTCTTTGCGGTCGGGATATAGAGCCCTTCAGCTGCGATCTTTGCCTTGTCTGGTCCTTCTCCTTGTTTCACACATTTTTGCCCATTTTCTCCCCGTCTTTGCTTGTAATGTCGAATGCATCGCAAAATAGTAAAGAAATCGAAAAGGAACGAAAAGGGCATGGAAATGACATTTTGTAAAACAATTAAAGATAATTTTAACACAAAATTGCCTAATAAATGCAAGATAAAAAACAACATTTTGGTGTTATCAAACTCTCCCACACTTAGGCGTTTGCTTGTCCCCAAGCAAACCTACTCAAACCAAATGCAACATGATAGACAAAATAATGGGCAATGCATCTTCATTGCATAAAGAAGAGTAAACGGGTATGAATGAATGTTACTATCGCCCTACTGTGCAAGCACAAGCTCTCGGGTGAGTAGCATACTTAATACCCTAGGCCGAACATTCAAGGTGTGCTCCGTGGGATTCTCAGACACTAATAAACACTAGAACTATGGAAGGTGCTTCGTTCTTTCTTTTGTTGTAGGAGTTGTCGTTTTCATTTTGTCTCCTTTTTCCTCGTTCATGCACATCGCACCGAGCTTTTGAATTTTTTTTAATTGCATAATAGCATCTCTCCCTCATGACCAAGAGTGGGTGAATCATAGCCTTCCCTTTCTAGTTCACATGTGGGGAAGCACCACCTTCCAGCCTGCACTCCACATTGGGTTGCCACACATGTCAGGACAAACGAGAACTATGAGGTCTCGTGAATTGCTAAAAGGTACCTTTGGTTCTTAGCATACGATTCCATGAGGAGCAGAGGTTTTTTGGGGGTGGTAAGTAGTAAGAGATGATCGGGACACAATAAAGCTATCTAAACCTCAAACACATCCTCAAAGGGCACTTCGGGCCAAGAGAACAATCCTTTGACAGTTGATCTCAATTTGTTGCCCAATTGCCACTCACGTGAGAACCTCTTTTTACTTTTCTTAAGCACACATTTGTAAAAGTTCCTAGTTCACACATAAAAGAGAATCCCGCACACAATACCTTCCTAAGTTAGCAAGCATTATCGACTCACAAAAGAGGAGGAAGATAGTAAGATTACCCACACGCTGATACTCCAATCATGCAACTATCCCTTAGAGAAAAAAACACATCATTCATCTAACAAATCAAAGCATATTTAGTAGGGGATTGCAAGGAACAAGGTCTTTTGGAACCCTTAAAATTGAAAAAAATTGGGTGGTGCATTCAAGGTTCCCAAACACACTCATGTTAGCCTTTTGAGTTTTGACTACAACAACCTATTCAATCGTCTTCCCACAAGCAACTGTGAGCATTTTACATTCATCATTAAAGGAATAGACTAATCAAAATGGCAACCGATGTGAACCCATTTAAAACTATGCAATGCATTCCCCCACACTTGGGAGGCACATTATTCTCAATGTGGGAATTCTAGGTTAGGATTACAAGAAGTTACCATTTGGGAATGTTTTGGTATGGGAGAAAGATGGGGCACCAATGTGTAGGTTCTCTGCGATCAAAAGATAATGGAGACCAAAACCAAACATGAAAAAGGAGAAAAGAGTCATTAAGAGAGAAATTAGGTCGTAGTGCAAAACAAAAAAAAAACTGGTAAAAAATACTCTCCTTTATATACCTGGGCCAGAAGGGACTGAGGTTCATTCAGGATACTCCACCCAATCTTGGCTAAGAGAGCCCGCCTGATTGAAACTTTTGAAGCGGCGAAACCCCAACACCCCGTCATGCTTACTCTTACATGTATTGCGCCAGGACATCCACCAAATCCTCAGTTGGCGTTCTTCCACACCCCACCATAATCTGGCCACATGTTTGTCTAAGACCGGACACAGAGATAAAGACACCTTGAAGCAGGACATAACATGCAATGGCAATGCCAAAGCGACTGATTTGATCAAAGTCTCTTTAACTGCCCATGAAAATGTCCTCCGTTTCCATCCCTAAAGTCGCTCAAGCAATTTGTCCTCCAAATAACGGAACGTAGGCATTTTAGATTGGGCTATCAGCGTAGGTAACCCCAGATATTTATCGTGGACCCCTACTGCTCAATCAAATTCTCACATTCCTAGAGAGATCCCCTAAGGAATAAGGAAAATACACTTTCATAGCCATAGCTATTCGCGTTGTGACAAATATAGCCAAATATTGAAAAATAAACTCATATAGCCATTCCGTCCAAAAGTTGAATATCACTATCACGACTGCTGTCTGGACAAATGTTTGTTGATGATGTAGTGATTTTTTATCGACGTGTCCATGTGAGATGAAATATATTCTTAATTTCATTAATTAAGAATATAAAAACCTACTTTACCATTTTCACCCACCCACCCATCCATTTTTATATTTTTCCTCTTCTTCTTCTCCGCCATCGATCATCCACCCATCCATCTTCATCTTCTTATTCTCCGCCATTGAAAGGACACCCATCTCCAAAATTACTCACAGATCTGGATAATTCTGCCACTAAGTGGATATTGGAGTTAGAGACAATTGATCATATTTGAGGTTTTTCGAGAAAGTCTGCAATGGAGATAGCGACAATTGATCCTATTTAGGATTTTCAGTTTCTCGAAAGTTCAGACTTTCGGGAATAAGATAATCAGTGAGAAGAAGGAAGCGATGAAACATCGGTCGTAGATCTCGATTCATCATCAGCGACACTGATCTGGTTCCATAAAATTGACTTGATCCGATCAATTTTAGTGTGGAGAGTTTTGATTTTTCGAAGGGAGATAGTAGTCCCTGGCCTACTCCAATCATAGAGCAAGTGGCAAAGTTTCTTAAGCTTCTCCCATAGTTGGTATATCGGAGTCTCCTGGATTACCTCCTGCCAAACATAAGTAACCATGGCTTTAACCAGGATTATCCTCCCAACGAGCATCAAAACAGAACAGGGGGCGACTATTACGAACATAGGGTTTATCTGCTAGGAGTAGAGCCTGATGATCCAACCCTTGATCTGTGAAATGTTTGACAAGGGTATCCAAAAGTCGATCAATCCAGGTCTGAGAGCATAGGGCCCTATCCAGCCTCTCTCGAATACAATCAACACGCATTCGTTTGTTTGTCTAAGAAAATTGGTCCCCCTTGGTAGCCAGGGTCGGGAGACCAAGGTCATGAACAAAATTACGGAGGCCACTCAACTGGGCATCATTCCAAAAATTTCCATCATCCTTTTCACTTTCTTGAAAAATAACATTGAAGTCACTCATTACCACAACAACGTTTGGGCTTTATGTAATATAGTTTAACTGAGGCCCTAGTTTTAAATTTCAGTTACTATTTCCCTTTTTTTTTTGCATTGTTTTTGTTATTTATTTCTCTCCTTTTTTTCAACTGTTTTTCCTTTTCATACACTTTCTCTTTCCCAGTTTACATTTCTATTTCTTCTTTGCTTGCCCTTTATTATTATTATATATTATTTTTTATAGTCTTGTTGTAACTCCCGCAATCCTTGACAACTTTATTATTTTTTTTAGATTAGTATTTCCTTTATTATTGTTTTTCTCTTTTATCCATTCCATCCATCCATAAAATATTATAAAAGGTTTCTAGGAGAATGCCTCTCCACAACTTTCAGTACAATTTCATTTTCCTTTTTTTTTATCTTTTGTATTTCACAACAACTGCTTCATTTTTCTTTTTAAAACACAATGGTTTCTTTTTTCCATGTTTTTTAAATCCCTTTACATGAGCCTCCCGCAAATTCCAATAGGCCTCCAAGGCCCCTGTTTCTATTTCCCTTTCAACCCAGCCAAACAGTTTGTTCCTACGTTCCATTCTCAAATTTGCCTTTCTCTACCGCGACCTTTACTCTGCCCCTGACACGCTAAGACACAAAACCAAACTGCGACCAAGTATAATCGCCGAGTGGAAATGCAGAATAGTGGTTAAGTCTAATTATCGACCCGGGCTCTAGATCTACTGCCTACTCAGTGAACTCCTATTATCTAGCAGGACTAAGAGAGTGTAGTGATTTCAGTGCAAAATAAATAAAAAGCAAGTGATGTTCTGGTTCTTTTCAGGTTCAATGGGTCATCCGAAAATGGTTCCCTTTGGTGAGCAGCTAGTTCAGGTAATACGTTCCCAAATTACTCAAATTGATAGATAAACCGCGAAAAGTTCTTTACTGGTCTGGACTCTCGACTAAAGTTATCCAGACCCTCTGGGTTCGAAACCCCAGCAGGCGACTAACCTCCACCGGCAACCACTAACCAAGGTTAAACATGCGAAACTTCCAATACTTGCCTTTCTTCCCGTACGGAGTAATGAATCGACTTCTATACTAAAGTAGTCGATTCACCAGAAGAGACTATCGTTCTAGGGTAAAGCCGAAATTACGCAGATTTCATCAGGACTCATGCAACTCTAATTCCTCAGCCGAATTTATTAAATCAATCATTCATAACATGGGGTTCATACAATCATTCCTAACATACACAGCCAGGGTTCTTCATACCCAGATGAAATGGAAAATTACTCCATGAAGTGATGTGAGAACGTCATGCTCGGAGTAGACATCATCAGAACGACAATGGACAACTGCTCCTGGCGGCTAATCGGTACTCAAAGGTTGGGGAATCGAGCTCCGAGGTCTTCAGATCGCTCCAATCCTTGCCCTTGGGTTTCGCATTGTCACTCTCTCTAGGGTTCTTTTTAAGCCTTTGGAAGTCCAAAAATCCGGATCCTTTGCAAATTTCGCGAGCACCCCTTTTAAAGACAGAATTCGCGTGTTATGGCCTCCGTTACAGTCGTAACTTGGCTTGCCCTCCCGTAACTCTTCTGCACACGACATCATTGTTGCACTCTGTAAATCAAGAATTACGTCCTTGTTGGAGGAGTTACCACCTCGACTTTAATTGGAAGATGGAGGTCGTAACTCCAAAATCATCTGTGGAACTGATGTCTTTGCTAACAAGGAGTTACGGGTGCAAAGGTTGAGTTACAACCTAGACCGTAACTTCGTAGGTCTGCCCTTAACTCCAGAAAGTCTTGTGAAACTTGAGGATTCTTTGCTCGCCATTTACGGCTCCTCTAGGGAAGTTACGGGCCAGACTGTAACTTACAAGGTCTGGCCGTAACTCCTAGGTGCTCGCTGCCCGTCGCTCTAGAATGTCCCAAAAACTCGCTCCGTCGCGCCTGTTCATGCACCAAGGCCTCAAACATCATAAACTAACATGCACAAGCATAAAACAGGTCACAGGAGCGATAAACAAAGCTTAAACGGTCAAGAAATGATGGGAAAAACATGTTCGAATATGGTGTTATCAAATCCCCCCACACTTAACTTGTCCCCAAGCAAACCTAACTCAAACAAATGTAACTCTCCAGACCCTTACAATGACATGCAACCTCGATCGTCGGTAGAGGATTTCCTAGATCAATTTGCAACTTATGAGGTTAACTCGTCTTCTAAGACGTCCTCTATCTCTCTCAATGCGAGTACTAGACTCGAGCTAGGATCATGAGAAGCAATGAAACTAGGACAGTCAATTTATGGATAAAGAGACTCACAAGTTTAACAACCAAGGACTCCTCATATCAGGTGCTCTTACATTCCATTTGATTCGTTGGAACCCCTTTTCATACCTTTGTTTTCTTTATTTCTTTTGTTTTTTCTCATTCACACTTTGATGGGGTTCCAAACTATAGTTTTATGCGCAGTCGACCCTTATTGATCGAGCAAGAGTAATTTCTGTACATCTGTCACTCGCCAGAGTACTTCTTTTAACACCTTTTCCATGACTAGTGTGGAGGGTCATGAAATTAAGGGGTGTTGGAAGCTCTATCCGTGCCCTTAAAAACACATCCTGAGTAGGCAAACAGTTCAACGGGTGTAATTTTTACTTGTGCTAGAAACAGCTTAGCTTCACCTTGTAGGCCTACCCCACTAAGGATTACTGAAATCTCTTCCAAAACCCTATTTTGTGAAATGAACGGTGCCACACACGTTGGGCTTACCCCATATTTAAAATTTCAAACTTTTTCGACATGGAGGACCAACTGCTTTTTCATTCGATTGAGCACCATCTACAATACACGAGTTCACAACACAGCATAGAGGGAGTCATCCATACCACATGAATCAAGGGTCCTAAATCCACTAGTTCACAAAATCAACTAGCACAACAAGAACACAGATAGTAAAAATGGTATACTTCAACATCCTCCATAGTGCTACAACTACCTCCCTAGGTTGCACATAACCATAAAGACTGTCAATTCAAAAGCAGGTTATTGCACGGAATAGTACTTAGAGCCCTCAAATCGTCAAATTTGGACAGTGGACTAGGCTCCAAGCACACAAACATATCAGGCAGCTAAAGATAAACACCCCCACACTTAAGCACGACATTGCCCTCAATAGAGAAGAGGAAAAGATAAGGGGAACGATGTTATCAGGACAACGGGCTGTAGTGGGACTGGAAATGGGACTAGGTGATCGGAGCAGACTGGATATGGACCAGATTCCGAGAACAACAAAAAGGCAACACAAACACTCATACTGGGTAAGAGTTGGGAACATCCGTGTCAGCCCCATGGGACACAAAACACATGAAACATGGAGCTCGCAATCAAGCACGGACCACAGAACTCCATGTTCGACACACGAAACACAAAAATCACGAAAACAAAAAGAGAAAAGGAAGAAAATGTAAATCGAGGTGGGGTTGCCTCCCTACAAGCGCTTCTTTATCGTCTTTTTTTAGTTGGACGCCCATGGCGGAGCTAAGGGTCCTCAAGATCAATCACCAACTCCGCGCGTTCGACATCGCCTCCCAAGTACAGCTTGAGGCGATGGTCGTTCACCTTGAAGGGCTCAGTCTACGAATTGTCGATTTTGACGGTGCCGTAGGGAAACACCTGGGTTACCATGAACGGTCTAGACCACCGGGAACGCAGCTTTACAGAAAAGATTCGCAGGCGGGAGTTGTATAGCAGAACACGATATCCCACCTGAAAATCCTAGGGCCTTTGAGTCGAGCGTCATGAAGATGCTTTGTTTTCTCCTTATACAGTCTGGTGTTCTCATAGGCGTGGTAACGCCACTCTTCTAACTCCATCAACTGCATTTTACGTTCGGTACCTCAAGGCTCACATCAAGTTTGAGCAGCTTAAGGGCCCAGAAGGCCTTGTGCTCTAGCTCAACGGGTAGATGGCCGGCCTTTCCATAGACCATCCGATAGGGAGAGGTCCCAATCCGTGTCTTGTACGCGGTCCAGTATGCCCACAGAGCATGATCGAGCTTGGTGGTCCAATCTTTACGGGATTTATCCACTGTCTTTTCTATGATCCGTTTTAGCTCCCGGTTTGTCAGCTCGGCTTGTCCGTTTGTTTGGGGACGGTAAGTCACCGACACCTTGTGTGTCACATCATAGAGAGAGAGGAGCTTAGTGAATTGGCCCTGAAAGTGGGTTCCTCTTTCGCTAATGATCGCTCGGGCTGTCCCGAACCGGGAGAAAAACTGCTTCAGAAAGGAGCAGACTCATCTTGCATCATTAGCTTGTCCTTCTGCCCACCTCGAGACGTAGTCCACCGCAACCAAGATATACAGATTACCAAACGAAGAAGGAAAGGGACCCATGAAGTCAATGCCCCATACATAAAAAATCTCACAAACTACAAACGACTTTTGGGGCATCTCATCACCCCTGACAAAAGCACCTTCCGCGCCGTGCGGTTCCCTTTGTGATGACTGCCAGCTGGTCCCCCATGATAGTGAGACAGGATGTCTCCCATCTCGTGCGCTATGACGCACCATCGAATCATGCCATATGCTCCAATCCTGAAGAGGTATGGATCCTCCCAAAAATAGTACTTCAGGTCATAGAATAGCTTACGCTTAGCTTGAGTGACCATCCCCTTGGGTTACTGCTTGCCTACCAGATAATTGGCAAAGTCAGAATACCAAGGAGTGACACTCTCCAGCAAGCGTAGTGCCAGAAGTCCCTCGTCCGGGAAGGAGTCATTGATCTCCTCCACGAAGTTGTCCACCGGAGAGGCGTCCAACCGGGAGAGGTGATCTACTGCGACGTTCTCCGCTCCCTTCTTATCCCAAATCTTTATATCCAACTCTTGCAGAAGCAAGATCCAACGGATGAGCCTCGGCTTGGCGTCACCCTTGGTCATCAAATAGCGAGGGGTCGATATAGAACACAATATGAGAAAGCACCAGGTATGATCAGAACTTGTCGAAAGCATATACCACTACAAGCAGCTCCTTATTCGTGGTGGTGTAGTTGTCTTGGGCATCATTCAAGTTCTTTGACACATAGTAGATAGGCTGGAAATGCTTATCGCGTTGCTAGCCAAGAACAGCTCTGACCGCATAATCATTCGCATCGCAGATCAGCTCGAAGGGCAGAGACCAATCTAGATTCACCATAATGGGTGCTTGGGTAAGCTTCTCCTTCAGAGTCTCGAATGTAGCTGTGCACTCTAAAGTGAAGTTAAGTGGTGCGTCTTTCTCAAGCAGCTTGGTCAATGGCAGGGGATCTTCGAGAATTCTTTGATGGAGCGCCGGTAAAAGCCTGCATGACCCAGAAAGCTGTGGATCCCCTTCATAGAAACAGGGGGAGATAGCTTGTTGATCGTCTCTATCTTTGCGCGATCTACCTTGATCCCCTGTTTGGAGATCTTGTGCTCGAGCACAATACTTTCATGAACCATGAAGTGGCACTTCTCCCAGCTAAGTGCCAAGTTCGTCTCCTCGCACCTCTTCAGGATAAGCTCTAGGTTATGAAGACAATGTGAGAAGGAGTCTCCACAAACCGAGAAGTCATCCACGAAGACTTCCATGATCTCTCCGACTATTCGGTCAAAGATCGCCAACATACACCGCTGGAAGGTCGCTGGTGCATTTCAGAGCCTGAATGGAATTCTCCGTTACGCAAAAGCACCGAAGGGACAGGTGAATTTGGTCTTTGCCTGATCCTCTGGCACGATGGGAATCTGGAAATATCCAGACATGCCATCCAAAAAGCAGTAGAACTCATGGCCAACCAACCTCTCTAGCATCTGATTAATGAAAGGTAGCGAAAAATGGTCCTTCCTGGTGGCATCGTTCAGGCGCCGGTAATCAATGCAGACACGCCAGCCAGTCACGGTCCGCATCGGAATCATCTCGTTCTTCTCATTCGGGACCACAGTCATCCCACCTTTCTTCGGGACCAACTGAGTGGGACTGACCCACTTGCTATCAGATATAGCAAAGATGATCCCTGCATCCATCAACTTCACGGTCTCTACCCGGACAACTGCCTCCAAGTTAGGAGTCAATCTCCGCTGCGGCTTCCTGACTGGCTTAACCTCATCCTCCATCAAAATTCTGTGGGAGCAGAAGGATGGGCTAATGCCTCTGATGTCAATTATCTTCCACACCGTGGCCCGACGTACTTCTTCAGCAGAGCCACCAGACTGCTCTTTTGCTCAGGGGTCAGTTCTGAGCTGATGATTACCGGGAGCTTATTCCCCCTCCGGGAGAAATACGTACTCCAGGTGAGAAGGGAGGGGCTTAAGCTCTAACTCTGGTGGTTCCTCCAATGATGTGGCAATCTAGGGCGAGATAGAGATCGGCTTGAATGGCTTCTCTCGACCCTCAATCGCAGCTCCCTCTAGTTCTGCAAGCTGCTCCTCCAGCTGTAACTCCTGTGATGCCTGTTCCCCTAGCAAAAGACAACGCTCGAGGAAATCATCAGTACTCACACTCGTGATGGCGAGTGCGGTCTCAAAATCAGCAATAACATCGGAGTAATTTAGATCATCATGGAGCTGGGGGTGTTTCATATTATCAGAAATAGAGAAGGTGATTTGTTCACCCCCAGCCCTTAAAATCAGTTTTCCATCATTGACATCAATTAGCGCCTTGGCGGTGGCGAGAAAAGGTCTACCCAGAATTAAAGGCACATCCACATCCTCATTTATATAAAGAATAACAAAATCAACAGGATATGAGAATGGCCCTACTGCGCCTATCAAGTCCTCTGCAATACCCCTATGATGCACAATGGATCTATCTGCTGACTGAATGCTTATCCTAGTGTTACTGGGTTCACCTAGGCCTAGCTTTTTAAACATTTTATATGGAATTACGTTTATGCTAGTGCCTAAATCCGCCAAGGACTTTCCTACATGCAAACTACCAATCATGCAAGGAATAGTAAAACTCCACGGGTCTTTTTGCTTCTCTAGTAGCGTGTTCTACAAGATGGCAGAATACTCCTTGTTAATCATCACCGTCGACAACTCCCCAAGCTTCCTCCTATTAGTGAGGAGATCTTTCATGAATTTAGCATACTTGGGCATCTTCGACAATGCCTCCATGAAAGGCATACTGAAGTTCACCTACTTCAGCATTGCCATAAAATTGGAAAACTCAGTCTCCAGTCGGTCTTTGTGTAATCGAGCAGGAAAGGGAAGTCGAGGGATATACTCCTGCACCACTGGCTGCGGTTTAGGAGCAGGCACCTCAACCTCCTTCTCCGTTTCTTCTTCAACAACTGGAAGTGCTGAAGCAGGTTTCTCTCCCCCATGTATGGCCTAGACATGTGTAGTCACTTTGCCACTCTTTGTAATAACAGCATTGCAGTGGACATTCGTGTCCTTTGGGTTAGGAATGGTATGACCCGGAAAAGTGCCCGGTTCCCTCTGCGCAACAGCTTGAGCCACACCTCCAAGTTGGGTCTGGATATCCCGCAGAACAGCTTAGGTGTTTCGCTGCTTGGCTTCAAGTGACCGCTGGCCAACTTCAAGATCCAGGAACTGCCCCGAAGTCTTTTCCATGAACCGCTCCATGTTGCTGAATTTCTGGGCACCGGGCCTGGCCAGGGCACCAACAATGTCTCGCAGCTCTGCCATCTGATCATGCGGTGGTGGGGCGGCAGAGACTGTACCCGGCTGCTGGAACTGGTATGACCCGGAAAAGTATGACTGGCCTAGACATGTGTAGTCACTTTGCCACTCTTTGTAATAACAGCATTGCAGTGGACATTCGTGTCCTTTGGGTTAGGAATGGTATGACCCGGAAAAGTGCCCGGTTCCCTCTGCGCAACAGCTTGAGCCACACCTCCAAGTTGGGTCTGGATATCCCGCAGAACAGCTTAGGTGTTTCGCTGCTTGGCTTCAAGTGACCGCTGGCCAACTTCAAGATCCAGGAACTGCCCCGAAGTCTTTTCCATGAACCGCTCCATGTTGCTGAATTTCTGGGCACCGGGCCTGGCCAGGGCACCAACAATGTCTCGTAGCTCTGCCATCTGATCATGCGGTGGTGGGGCGGCAGAGACTGTACCCGGCTGCTGGAACTGACACGCTTGCTGCTGAAGAACAGTCTGCTCCTGCCTGGCCAAATAACGAGGTTGCGGCTGCTGGAATTGCCCCTGTCTGGACTGGTATTGCAGTCTCTGGAACCAGGAGGTCCCTAGGTGACTGCTGGCTTAGGATTAGCATTACCTCCCCAAGAGAAATTTGGATGATGGCGCCACCACTCATTATATGTGTTGCTATAGAGGTCGAAATGCTGAGCATTGCTAATGGAGTCCAACTGCTCTTGAGGGGTAGTAGACTCCCTCCTCGCCTGGCAGTCTTCCACCGCGTGGTGGCTGCTCTCCCACCACTAGCATTTCGCTACCGGCTGCTGCACTGCTCCTCCAGAGATCATGCCCTTCTTATCCAACTGCTTGACTAGCTGTGAAACAACCAGCACCAAGTAAGACGACTGGGTGTCCATGGCTTGCACACCACGGCCAGGTGCTCCTCTCAACCTCCACGCAGTACCCCAGTCATATCCCTGCTCTGTCATCTCTTTAAAGAGCTAGTTCAAATGAGGTGGTGTCTTGGTTAGCATATTCTTGCCATAGACCAAGTCGATCAGCTGCTTGTCTTCTAGGAAGAGAGCAGCACGGTAGAAGGTGCCCACCTTGCAAGCGTCGTTGAAACCATGATTGGGAAGCTTCAGGAAAAGACTAGTGTATCTTTCCCACGCGTCTCGGATGGTCTCATCTTCTTCCTGTGCAACATGGGTGATCTCCATTTGCAGGTCAGCTATCTTAGATAGAAGATGATAGCGGGTGAGAAACTTGTCGGCCAAGCTAGCGAATGTAGTGATCGATCTCGGAGGCCGGGTGTCTAGCCACTCCTTTTTCTGTCCCTCTAGAGTGAATGGGAAGTACCTCAGCTGGATGGCGTCCGTAGGAACCCCATTATTCTTGATTCTATCGATCAGCTCGTGGAATCGTCGTATGTGTGATCTGGAGCACTCCCCGTCCTTTCCACGGAATACCACCACGACGCGCAGCATGGTGATTATAGAAGTGCTCACCTCAAAGTTGTGAGCTGGAACTTGAGGGTGCTGGATGTGCGACTCTGGTAGTCCAGTAGTATCCCATGGTGTGCTCATCGGGGATAATGTCCCCACCATTGTTGGGTTCTCCCATGTTGTCTTCCTGGTTGGTGTTCAGCTGCACCAAATCCTCCTCCACAGCCAGCCTCGCCTTCAAAGCTCGCTTGAAGTTACGACAAGTTCGTTCGAGCTCTTGATCTAACGGATATAGTTCTCCCGACTGGCTATGGGTCATGCACTACCTGCACACAGCTGCAAGCACAACCCGTGAAGGCACACAGTGGGGAAGAAAGAAAATGCAGAAAATTAAATGCTAAAGTAACATATGTTCACGTTTCTCCAATAACCTAGAAGGTCCCCGACAACGAAGCCAAAAACTTGACACGCTACGACACAACACCAAACTGCGACACAACACCAATAGTGGTTAAGTATAATTATCGACCAGGGCTCTAGATCTACTGCCTACTCAGTGAACTCCTATTATCCAAGAGAGTGTAGAGATTTCAGTGCAAAAGAAATAAAAAGCAAGTAATGGTCTGGTTCTTTTCAGGTTCAAAAGGTCATCCGGATATGGTTCCCCCGAGTGTGCAGCTAGTTCTTTACTGGTTTGGACTCTCGACTAAAGTTCTTTACTCAGATTGATAGATAAAACGCGGAAAGTTCTTTACTGGTTTGGACTCTCGACTAAAGTTATCCAGACCCTCTTAGTTTGAATACCCGGCGGGCGACTAACCTCCACCGGCATGCACTAACCAAGGTTAAACACGCGAAACTTTCACTATGGGCCTTTGTTCTAGTACGGAGCAATGAATCGACTTCTCGACTAAAGCAGTCGATTCACCACTTTCAATTAAAGGTTGCTCTTTTAACCTATGCAAAGACTATCTTTCTAGTTTAAAACCAGAATTACCCAGGTTTGATCAGGACTCATGCAACTCTGAATAATTCCTCAAATGAATATATCAAATCAATCATTCATAACATGGGGTTCATATAATCATAAATAAAAACGCACTCTGAGGGGCGACGAGTACAGACTACTCGTCGCCAAGGTTGTCCAAATCGATGTCGTTCATGAAGGCATCATCATCATCAGCTGGTGGAGGTGGAAGTGGAGAGTCCTCCCAGGGAGTCCTCCAGACTGGCTTCTCGCCCGGTATCAGCTGGAGCAGGTGCTGCTGGACCTCCTATGTGAGAAACACATTTATTTAGGGTTTCTATTATTATATTAGGTAGGATAATTATAACTATGGTTAGTAGAGATTTAGTCGTATTAGGATTATTATTAGGGTTTGCCAGTATTTCCCTAGAAATATGTACTTTGGGTTTACGTCATAGTTAATCAAGAATAGTATTACGCAAAGTATCCTTCTAAACCTAATTCCTCTCAACTCCTAATTTCTATTCTCTCCTAATCCAAGGCCTCGGCCGATTCTCAATTCTATTCTGTTCTTCTCATCTAAATCCCTATCTTCTCAATTGTTCGAATTTCTAATTTTGTTCTTTTCCGATTTTGAATAAAGCATGATTTATTCTAGGATAGTAAAGATCTTATCCAAAAAATTCTTTCACTCAATCCCTAAATCCCTAATTGTTACGATAATTACGGGTGCCGAAGATCAGTATCGGGAATCCCTAGAAGCGGGGTTCTCACAATTGGTATCAGAGCCTGGTTGTGGCACTCGTACCATGGTTTCGACCAACTTCGATCTCTCAATTGAAGAACTCACAAAGATTCTTAAAATAAAGTTGGAAGCTGCAAGAACGGAGAGGAGTACAATCCCACGTCCAGCCATAGCGTGCACCACAACCAGATCGATGATCGTAGAGATGGATTTCGACGATTGGTTGGAACAACCTGCGTTCTCAATCAAGTCGAAACAAGGTGGAACCACGCCATACGTGATGCTGGCGACGGAGGAGTTGATGGCGGCAGATTCGCCGGCGATGAAAGAAACGCCAACACTGCTACCCGAAACTACCGTGGCGGTCATGACTACCACCACCATGGAAACCCCTGCTGGATCGCTCAAAAAGAAGAGGAACTCATTGGCGAAGTTGAACGACGAGGTGATGACAAGAGGCAACGCCGGCGTTGACCGTCGAAGAGAAGCAGAGGCGGATTTGGAGGCACGAACGGATGGCGATCCTCAGTCGCCGTTCAGTATGGAAGCGCCGGAGGAGGAGTCGGCGAAGAAGGAGAAAGGTAACGACGACTGCTCTTTCCCCTGCGAGCTAACAACCACCGACGAGATCAGGCTGGAGAAGAGGAGCGCCAAATCAAGTCTGCCTGCCCGCCACGTGAAGAAACCGTCGCGGGAAAATAAGAGGAATGAGAGGTCGATCGGCGCAGAGTTAATGGCGGGGAGGAGATTCGCCGGAGTGGGGCCGCCATCTGCCCCTCTGGCAAGCAGCTCACTGGGCGAGGACGACACAGAGCCGAAGACGTCGGAGAGGGAACGAGAGAAGAGAGAGGACGACGACTACTCTCTCCCCTGTGAACTGGCGAATGACGACGTGCCAGAATGCTCGCCGTTGACGGAGGCGACGAAGAGTCGCCAGATTTGCACGCCGGATAATTATAATTATGGTTAGTAGAGATTTAGTCTTATTAGGATTATTATTAGGGTTTTCCAGTATTTCCCTATAAATATGTACTTTGGGTTTACGTCATAATTAATCAAGAATAGTATTACGCAAAGTATCCTTCTAAACCGAGATTGGGCCCGCTTCCTCTCGATGTGAGCTAGGGTCACTCCCTGCTGGGTCTCCATACGGTTAAGGCGCTCATCATAGGCAGCCATCCGGGTCTGATACTCGGCCTGGTGAGCTGAGTACAACTGCTGGAACTGGAGATGATGGTCGAGGAATTGCTGATTCTAGAGACTCAGCTGTTGGAATGGGTGAGTGAAGTAGTCCTGGCTGGGGAAAGTGGAACTGCTACCCCCGTACTTGAAGGTGGTCGGGCGGGGGGGCATCAGCATCATCCACGTCCTCGGGGTGAGCATCCTCTGCGGCCTCATCCTCAGGAACATCGGGCTGGCCCTCCGTTGGGATTTGAGGAGCAGGAAACCCCTCGATCCACTTGATGCCGCGCTCGACTCGCAGCAGGTGCATATGCTGGATCGTTTCTTCCCCAAAGACATGAGTGTCCCCCTGCTCAGTGCAACCTTTCAGAGGAATCTGGAAGTAGGTGGCTAGGCGAGTGAGGAGGGGAGTGCAGTGTAGGCTCCGCATTTCTGAAGCACTCTTGTAAAAAGTCCTGGCCACCACAGATCTCAGGTGAAGAGGATGGTCCGCCGTGCGGATCGACTGGATGAAGTACATGGACCTCCTGGTGAGAGTGTTGGCACTGTCCTTAGCTGGAGTGTACGACTTCACCAGCATGTGATGAAGAATGCGGTTATCCAGCTGCAGGGTGCTAGCCTTCGTTTACCCTGCTTGGAAAACAGGCTGACCAGGCTGAGCTAGGCGGGTGTACAACACCTTGAAATTAACATCTGATGGACTGTCGAGCTCGGTGACATAGTCCTCGTCATCATCAAGGCCGAGGTCGAGAGCGACCGCCAAGTCGTGGTAGCTCATGGAGCGGGGCTTACCCCCGAGCCTGAACTTGACAGCTTCGCCGTCTGCCCAGTCCTTTGTATCTTCGTGCTTGAAGGTCGTATAGAACTCGAGCACCAGCTCGTGGTACACCTTCTCTCGAATGGACAGCAGACGGCGCCAAGGGCGGTTGGTGGCAATGGCGAGGAAGTGGTCGTAGCAATGCAGCTTCTCAAACTCCCTCCTGGACCAGTAGTGATGCTTCCCAAAGGAGGAAGCCAGGACGCGCTTGAAGCGGTCCTTGTGGGGGCCTCGCTTCAAATCCCGGATGAACGGGTGCTTGAGGTCGGGCTTTGACATGGTCCTGCAAGAGAACAACCCAAAGTGGAGCCAAAAGAGCCATAAAAAAGGTTAATCACTCCTCCACACTTGAGAACAGAAAACAGCCGAACCATGGTTTCATCCATAGTTCGGGGGTCAATAACTCGATCACACATGCACAATCTGGGTGGGGGTGCACATCTACAATGAAGTAGGAAACTTAAGATTCACATCCATAGAAAATACACCATCAAAGCATAACATTAAGGGCCCCAACCGGCTTCCAAAAAATGGTATGAAAAACTGGCATTTCATCGAACACCTTGTGTGCACTATTAAGTTAAGCAAGGAATTGGCAAAATTCTAGCACACAGGGGCTCAAATAAGCATGGGAAACATTGCCCAACACAATTCACACATAAACCAAGCCTTCCCCTCCATGACACAGCACCAGATCACGCCATCGGCTCCGATCCTGAAGAGGTAAGGATCCTCCCAGAAGTAGTGCTTCAGGTCAGAGAAGAACTTGCGCTTTGCATGAGTGGTCATCCCCTTTGGTAACTGCTTGCCCACCAGATAATTGGCAAAGTCAGAATACCAAGGGGCCACGCTGTCTACCAATGTCATTGCCAACAATCGCTCACCTAGGAAGGAGTCATCGATCTCTTCCATGAAGTTGTCCACCAGAGGGGCTTCCAACCGTGAAAGATGATCTGCAGCAACATTCTCGGCTCCCTTCTTGTCCCGGATCTCTATATCAAATTCCTGCAGAAGCAAGATCCAGCGGATGAGCCTAGGCTTTGCATCAGCCTTGCTCATCAGGTAGCGAATCACCGAGTGGTCTGTATAGACCACCACATGGGAGAGCACCAGATAGGGTCGGAACTTATCAAATGCATACACCACAGCGAGGAGCTCCTTTTCAGTGGTGGTGTAATTCTCCTGTGCATCGTTCAAGGTCTTCGACGCGTAGTAGATGGGCTGGAAGTGCTTCTCGCGTCTCAGACCCAGAACTGCTCCGACTGCAAAGTCACTCGCATCACACATCAGCTCAAAAGGAAGAGACCAGTCAGGAGTCACCATGATAGGTGCATGGGTAAGCTTCTCCTTCAGTGTCGCGAATGCAGCTGTGCATTCAGGAGTGAACTGGAATGGTGCATCCTTCTCCAGCAGCTTGGTCAGAGGCAGGGCAATCTTCAAGAAATCTTTAATGAAGCGCCGGTAGAAGCCTGCATGACCCAGAAAGCTACGAATCCCCTTCACAGAAATAGGAGGAGGTAGCTTACTGATCGTCTCAATCTTCGCGTGATCCACCTCAATCCCCTGCTTGTAGATCTTGTGCCCGAGCACAATCCCCTCACGGGCCATAAAATGGCACTTCTCCCAAGTGAGTGCCAGATTAGTCTCCTCGCACCTCTTCAGAACGAGTTCCAGGTTATGGAGACAATGAGTGAAGGAGTCTCCATAAACCAAGAAGTCATCCATGAAGACTTCCATGATCTCTCCAACCAGTTGGTCAAAGATCGCCAGCATGCATCTCTGGAAGGTCGCCGGTGCATTACACAACCCGAATGGAATCCTCCGGTAAGCAAAGGTATCAAAGGGGCAAGTGAATGTGGTCTTCGCCTGATCCTCTGGTGCGATAGGAATCTGGAAATAACCAAACATGCCATCGAGGAAGCAATAGAACTCATGGCCAGCCAACCTCTCCAGCATCTGATCAATGAAAGGTATGGGAAAATGATCTTTCCTGGTGGTGTCGTTCAGGCGCCGGTAATCGATGCAGACTCTCCAGCCGGTCACGGTCCGCATCAGGATCAAATCTTTCTTCTCATTCGGGACCACAGTCATCCCGCCTTTCTTCGGGACCACCTGAGTGGGGCTTACCCACTTGCTATCAGATATAACAAAGATGATCCCTGCATCCATGAGCTTCACAATCTCTGCCCGGACCACTGCCTCCAAGTTGGGAGACAATCTCCGCTGTGGCTGCCTGACTGGCTTAACCTCATCGTCCATCAGAATTCTGTGGGAGCAGAAGGATGGGCTAATGCCTCTGATATCTGTGCTCTTCTGCTCGGGTGTCAGATCTGAGCTGATAATTACCAGGAGTTTATTCCCCTCTCGGATAAATGCATACTTCAGGTGAGAGGGGAGGGGCTTAAGCTCCAGCTCTGGCGGCTTCTCCAATGATGTAGCGATCCGGGGCGAGATAGGGATCAGCTTGAATGGTATCTCTCTCCCCTCGATCGCGGCCTCGTCTAGCTCCGCGAGCTGCTCCTCCAGCTGCACATCCTGTGATGCCTGTTCCCCTAGCAAAAGACAACGCTCGAGGAAATCGTCAGTACCCGCACTCGTGATGGCGAGTGCGGTCTCAAAATCAGCAACCACATCACAGTAGTCTAGATCATCATGGAGTTGGGGGTGATTCATATTATCAGAAACAGAGAAGGTGATTTGTTCACCCCCAGCTTGCAAAATCAATTTTCCATCATTCACATCAATGAGCGCCTTAGCGGTGGCGAGAAAAGGTCTACCCAATATTAATGGCACATCCACATCCTCATTTATGTCCAAAATTACAAAATCAACAGGATATGAGAATGGCCCTACTGTGACTATCAAGTCCTCTGCAATTGTAACAGCCCGACCTTTGGGTTTCGGTTCGACCATAATACGTGAACGCTAAAACACAACACCAAACTGCGACCAAGTGTAATCGCAATCCGGAAATGCAGTAACAGGCAAGCTCTAATTGTCAACCCGGGGTCTAGATCTACTGCCTACTCCGTGTATATTTGTTATCTAGCAAACTAAGTTGAGTGATTGTGATTTTAACTAAAAGCAGTAAGAAAGCAGGAAATGGTTCGGTTTTCTAAAGCAAAGGGAGATTCACTCGGGAACGAGTCCCCCTAGCTCCTTAGTTAGGTCTCAGTTGTAATTACCATGGGTTGATTTACTTTTGATTAAACTGCGGAAGATCCGACAGTAGCTTGGAATCTCTTAAGTTGACCAAGCCCTCTAAGTTCAACTACCCGGCAGACGACTAGTCTTCACCGGGATAGAAATCTGAGGCTATGAACGCAGAACTCGACTACTGGAATTAGGTTCCAGTACAAAGCAGTAGATTGATTAACTCTCGTATAAGCAATCTACCACTACCGAATGATGAAGCTCTAACAACCTAATCAGATTCTATCTATCTCAGGTTGCAGCAGAAATCAAGAAAACATGATCAGACTTCAATTGATTCAATGAATCATGCATCATTCTATTAAAACCAAACAGTATAACAATCCCAATTCATTACAATCAAGATCCCTAACACATGGAACTAGGGTTCTTCATACCCAAGTGATAGAAGGTTCTACTCCATATAGAGAGAGAGAGGGAAAAAAATACAAAGCAGTCATACTCATAACAACGGGAAGAATCTGCTCTAGGATGATGATCTTCATTCCAAGGATGATTTCCAAGCTTGATTGATGAAACCCAACTCCAAAACCACTCTTAGGGGGTGTTCTTCGCACTTTCTCTCTTTAGGGCTATGTTTTTGCTCCAAAAAGTCGATTCCCTCTCCTTTTGCTCGAAATTGGGTTAAAACCCATAAATTCCCGACCACACGGCCATGTGACTTTCCCAGCTGCCTGTGTGAGTGTGCAAAACGCCGCGTTTCACTTAAGTGGCTTCGGGTACGCTACACGGCCGAAACCACACGGCCGTGTGGATTTCCAGGCTGCCCGTGTGAGCTCCCTGGACTTTCCACACGGCCACAAGGGGTCCCTTACACGGCCAGTGTGGCTTGCCCATGCAATTTGGTGCCAAACGGCCAGGTCACACGGCCGTGTGGGTTTTAGGCGTGCCCGTGTGGCTTGCTCAGCCTCTCGCCAAACGTCCAATTTTCGTCCAATCGACCCCGAACTCGTTCCTAGACCTTCATTCACGTACTAGGACCTGAAATATCACAAACAAGAACAACCTAGCGTGAAATTGGCCTAAAACACGAGAAATAAGACTCAAACGGTGTAAGAATGGTGGACAAAAACATGTGTATATATATCAAGTCATCAGGCATCAAAGGAAGGAAGCCATGAGGAGGATATTCGTACCCGTTCATCATCAACGAGATCTACATTAAGCTCTTCACTTGTTGAGACAGGGTGCGAAGAGCGTGGAGGAATATTTCAAAGAGATGGATGATTTGATGGTTCGAGCTCAAGTCAATGAAGATCGGGAAGCAACCATGGCTTGATTTCTCAATGGACTCAATCAGGAGATCAGGCAGGTCGTAGAGATTCACCATTATATGGAGATTCAGCATTTGGTGCAGATGGCGACTAAGGTGGAGAAGCAAAAGAAGGGAGGCTATGCGAGGACGATGGAACCATCCATGAGTGCTTTATCGATTGCTACGTGAGCTCCATTTGCGAAGAGGGATCCTAAACCAGTTCCCAAACCAGTTTCCACCAATACTGGAGAGAAGGAAGCTACCAACACACGTTCGAGCGCTATTGTAAGTTAGAGGGGCCAAGGTGGAGGTCATGTGTCAAATCAATGTCCAAACAAGCGGTTGATGATCTTACTGGAGAATGGTGAGTACAAGTCCGACCCAGAGGATGGGAAAGTCGAGATAGAGAATGAAGAAGAGGAAGTTGAAGAGCTACCAGTGCAAATAATTTTTCATATGTAGATCGGAGGCTTTTGAGCGTGCAACCCAAGAAGGAGAATAAGCAGCGGGAAAACTTGTTTCACACTCTTTGCTTGGTCAATGGGAGGCTATGCTCATTAGTGATTGATGGAGGTAGTTGTACCAATATGGTCAATTCGCAAATGGTGGCAAAGCAAGGGATGACGACTCTTAAGCATCCACGACCATATACCTTGCAATGGTTGAATGACAATGGTTCTATCAAAGTCACTCGACAAGTACTTCTGAATTTCGAAATTGGGAGGTATAAGGATGAGGTGCTTTGTGACGTGGTGCCTATGCAAGCTGCTCACATCATCTTAGGGCGTCTGTGGCAGTTGACCAAGAAGAACAACACGATGGCAAGACCAACAAGTTTACCTGGTATTGCAAGGGCACAATTCACGTGTTGGTGCCATTGACTCCCAAAGAGGTCTACAACGACCAGCCGAAGCTGCAACAACTTCATGAGCAAGAGGGGGAGCTAAGAAACGAGTTGAGAGAAGAATCGAGAGAAAAACCGAGTGTCCCTACCTCTGCGATTCAACCACGAGAGAAGAATAGAAGTACAATCGTCGAAAGGAAAAAATGAAGAAGGAAGCTCCACGTGAGGTCGAGAATCATCTTGTGAGAGCTAGTGAGGTGAAGCAGGCTTTGAACAATAAAAACGACATGATCCTGCTTCTTTACAAAGATTCGTTCTTAAATCCTGAGCTAACCACTAGCTTGCCTAGTGAAATTCAATCTCTTGTGCATGAATTTGAGGATGTATTCCCTGAGGAAGCTCCCAAAGGGTTACCACCGATAAGAGGCATTAAGCACCAAATCGACTTTGTTCCTGGTGTGTCTATTCCGAACAAGCCTGCTTATCGAACCAATCTAGAAGAAACTAATGAGCTTCAAAGACAAGTGGACGAACCAATGGAGAAGGGTCATGTTCGAGAGAGCATGAGCCCTTGTATTGTACCCGTCATTCTCGTGCCCAAGAAGGATAAGACTTGGTGTATGTGTGTTGATTGTCGAGCCATCAACAACATTACGGTAAAGTATCGACATCCTATACCTCGATTGGATGATATGCTTGATGATTTGCATGGTTCCAGCGTGTTTTCTAAGATAGATTTAAAATATGGATACCATCAAATTCGTATGAAAGAAGGTGATGAATAGAAAACTGGCTTTAAACAAAACACGGTTTATATGAGTGGTTAGTTATGCCTTCCGATTTGACTAATGCGCCTAGAAATTTCATGAGATTAATGAACCATGTTTTGAGAGCTTTCATTGGAAAATTCGTGGTTGTTTATTTTGATGATATTCTGATTTACTCTAAGAATTTAAATGACCACGTGATTCATCTTAAGGCTGTTTTGGAGGCTCTTCGAAAAGAGCAATTGTATGGAAATCTTAAGAAATGCATGTTATGCACCGATAAGCTTGTGTTTCTTGGATTTGTGGTGAGTTTGGAGGGTATTAAGGTAGATGAGGAATAGGTTGAGGCAATCAGGGCATGGCCCACACCTACTAATGTTATGAGTTTCAATGGGGTGAAGCTCAACAGAAAGCTTTCGAGATTTTGAAGTTTAAACTAACCCATGCTCCTCTGTTGATGTTGCCTGACTTTTCTAAAACCTTCGAGATAGAATTTGGTGCCTCTGGTGTAGGTATTGTTGTGATTTTGATGCAGGAGAAGAGGCCCATCGCGTTCTTTAGCGAAAAACTAAGTTGTTCTGTTTTGAATTGTCCCACGTATG
Organism: Linum tenue; assembly: GCA_946122785.1. Taxonomy (NCBI): domain Eukaryota; kingdom Viridiplantae; phylum Streptophyta; class Magnoliopsida; order Malpighiales; family Linaceae; genus Linum; species Linum tenue. The sequence goes on along the minus strand of CAMGYJ010000008.1, from coordinate 61,258,372 downwards.
ACAAAGAGCTCTATGCTCTTGTTCGAGCTCTTGAAACGTGCACTACCTCTGGCCTAAAGAATTCGTGATCCACACTGATCATGAATCATTAAAGTATTTGAAGGCGCAACACAAGCTAAACAAGTGCCATGCTCTATGGGTGGAGTTCATTGAGTCATTACCCTATCTGATTCTCTACAAGCAAGGTAAGGAGAATGTGGTTGTTGGTGCCTTTTCTCGAAGGTATGCGTTGATCTCTTCTCTTGATGCTAGATTCATTGGAATCAAGCACATCAAAGAGTTATATGCCAATGATTCTGATTTTGGTGAGATCTATAAGACTTGTGAGAAATGTGGTGAGGGAAAATTTTATCGAGCTTATGGTTATTTGTTTCGTGCTAACCAACTTTGTGTGCCTCATGCTTCAATTTGTTAGTTGTTGGTTAAGAAGCTTATTAGTGGAGGCGTCATCGCTCATTTTGGGGTATCCAAGAATATTTTTATTGGCCACACATGAGAAGTGACATGGAGAGGGTGTGCACAAGGTGTCTGAAGTGCTGCCAAGCCAAGTCGAAAGCACAACCAAACGGGTTATATATTCCTCTCCCTATTCCTACTGCTCCTTGGATTGATATCTCTATGGATTTTGTTCTTGTGTTTGTTGTGGTTGATCGATTTTTGAAAATGGCACACTTTATACCATGTCATAAAAATGATGATGCATCTAATGTAGCTGAGTTGTTCTTTAGATAAATAGTTAGGTTACATGGCATGCCTTGTACTATAGTTTCTGACTGTGATGTTAAGTTCTTGAGTTACTTCTGGAAAACTTTTGTGGAGTAAGCTTGGTACGAAGTTGTTATTTTTTACTACTTGCCACCCTCAAACGGATGGCCAAACTGAAGTAGATAATAGGACTTTGTCTAAAATGCTTAGGGTTGTCATTAAGAGTGACATCAAGTCTTGGGAAGAGTGTTTGCCTCATGGAGAGTTTGCATAGAACAGGGTTGATCATTCTACTACTAAGTTTTCACCATTTGAGATTTTGGATGGATTTAATCCCTTAATCCCATTGGATCTATATAAATTACCTTTCAATGAGCGCGTTAACTTAGATGGTGCAAAGAAAGCAGAGTTTGTGTGAAACTTACATGAGAAGCAGCTGAACATAGAGAGGCAAACCGAGCAGATTTTGAAAAATGTGAACAAGCATCGATGTCCTCAAAAGTTCGAGCCATGAGATTGGGTCTGGATGTACATGAGGAAGGAGAGTTTTCCCTTACAAAGACATTCTAAGCTGCTACCTCGTGGAGATGAACCTTTTCAAGTTCTCGCACGCATCAACGACAATGCCTACAAGATTGATCTGCCAGAGAGCATGGTGTGAATGCTACTTTCAACGTTGTTGATATGACTCTTTTTTCAATGACGAATCAGATTTGAGGGAAAATCCTTTTTCAAGTGGAGGGGGATGATGAGGGCATCAATGCCAAGATCGTTTCAAGCCCAACATTGGTACGAGAAGAGACTGCTCAAGTTCAGGGTCCAATTACGCGAAGTCAAACCAAAGCGTTCAAGGCTCAACTACAAGCATATTTGGATAAGAGTTTCACATCAGTGGAGCTTAAATTGTTTGTGGGCCAAGAGGTCAATTTAATCTGCATCCAAGAAGAGAAAAAAGGCTAGACAAGCCCAAAGGGAAGTACAATTCGTGAAACCCGTTAAGCTGGACCCGTTAAGAAACCTTGTGGACAGATTCTTGTTTTTTCCTTTCCTTTTGGTATTTGATTTCCTTAGCTTATAGGAGTTGGTTTTTGAATTGTTTAAGGAGAGAAATAAGGTTTTGTAACCTCTATAAAAGGAGGATGATTTTCCTACGGGCTGGACAGGTTTTGATCAATAAGAAAATCCAAGTTTTGAGTATTTAACTCTTACTTTTCTTTCTTGTCCGTTCGTGGAATCAATCCAACAAGGAGAGTCCGACGTTATCAACTAGTTCATCACCCTAGTTGTGGAGTCACATCGTGTACTTGACCCTGTTCTCGGCCGTGGAGTAGGTCCGAGTTAATTCCGTTTGTGTTCGTTGTATTACTAATCGTGTACTTTAGTGCGTTTCTGATTGATAAGTCTAGGAGTTGGAGCATCGACTTATATCAGGCATGACGCGACAAAGTAGCAGTCGGTAGAGCCTCCTCATATTCAGCCGGTAATCCGATAATGGATTACATAGATAAGTCGACTCCTGAGTTCCGATGATGCATCAACAGGGAAACAGAACAAAAGAATTGCAATTCGAAGAAGCAGAATCTGGAGATACTCTCATCGAAAAGGGTTCCCGGCAAATCATTTTTTGGGTGGGAAATACTCACCGAAATAATCGGGATAGATGTCTTATTGAGAGGCCAATGCAAAATTCTGAGAGACGCCCACACTTACTACAAGGAGGGGATCTTCAGCAAGATCAGTCATGGTCAAAGTGAACGCCGACTACAACTAAATCGTCGATTACAACTTGATCGTATTACAACTTTACTGAGGCAGGGGAGGAAGGAATTGTGATGCAATGGGAAAAATAGAATTAGAGGATGGAGATTACGATTGCGGCAGCGACGGCGATGGTGCTACAGTTGGGGAATCCATTGTTCTATTAGCCGACTCCCAATTTGTTTATTTTGAAGTTATTCCTTCGTTCAATAAAGGATTGGTTTTGCAATCTCTATTTTCTTCTTTCTGCTATGGTTTCATGTTGATTCTCATTTGCATTTTAGTGGTTAGTAAGATCGTTTTTCAAATCCATGACCGAAAAATTTTAACAACGATCTTCTTTTAATGTAGATTCTCATTTGCAACTATAATTTAGGTTAATGTAATTTGTTGTCTTCTTAGTTCTGATTTATGACTTACAAATTTATTGTTCAACACTTCAAAATGCACGTCGTTTCACATATAGAAATTTGTAAGGTAAATTGTACAAATAATTTGGTGTGTTTGAAGATGAGGGTTAGTCCACACATAATAATTTTTATTCTCACATTAATGGGTGATGGAATAGTCTAAAATTATATACACAAAATATCACACATCTTAATGAAATATATTTAAATAGTCAAGCAAAACTCACCCGGCCCAGGGCCAGAAATAACGCTAGTTAATTTAGTAACGCTTTCATCCCATAATTTCCGTATTTGAATTTGTGTTCTTTTTTTCATTATCATCTCTTACTCTCCGAATTTTACTTCTTTTGGTTTCTTTGACTTGATCAGTAGTGTCAAGTTTTCAACTTAAAAAAAAAAATCGGCTCTTGAAATTGATTGTTACCTATATTTGTTTGCTACAACATTTTTTGTTGTCGTCCTTGGTAATATACTATTTGACTTAAGTGTCCTCTTTTATTTAGTGGGATATATTTTATTTCCATGTATATGCTAGTTCATTTGTTTTGTTTTGCAGGGGTGTTCCTTTGCTTCCATGTACAATCAAGATGCCTTATCACTCCCATACGGGATATTCATGGGGAAGTATTCTCCTTCTTCTCTCTATTTGAGTTAGTTTCGTGTCTTTTTGCTTTTTGAAGCTTTCATAGAGATGTCCACCTCGTGGCATGCTCTTTTATCAGGAGTCCGGTTGCATACGGACTACCGGCTTTATTATTATTTGTAGGGTTATAGGTATAATATGCCCCTCTATTATGTCATTTTATCAAACATGCCCCTCTACTACTTTTTACATCAAACATGCCCCTGTACTTTGAAAACATTATCAAACATGCACTTCTATTAAAATTTTCATCCAAAAACCGTTAACCACGGCTAAACTTTGGTTTGGGCGGCACAAATAAAATATATCCAATAATTTCACTTTAAATTTTTTTTGGTTCTTTTGTATAGTCAAATAATCCTAATAATTTCACTTTGACGAGACCCAGAGAAATAAAATAGAGGACAAAAATGACAATTTCCCTCTCCTTTGCCGATATCGGGTCTTCTAATTCTCGGTTCAACCATTATTGACAATTTTTTTAAGGAAAATTTTAATAGAAGGGCATGTTCTATAATTTTTCCAAAGTACAGGGGCATGTTTGATAAAACGATATAGTAGAGAGGCATATTATACCTATAACCCTTATTTATATTATATTTTTGTTGTCCGACCATGCTTGTGGACTTATCTTGGATTAAAAAAACGAAAAACACACAAGAAAGGACAACACACTAGACCCCTTGCATCATTTCTTCCCAATCTCTGGATGGGTATTTAATAAGAGTCCAAGAGGCAAGAGTTGTGGACTGAAAAGCATAAACCTTTTATCCTAAGTCTGGATTATGCTGAAGGCCTGAAGTCCTTGTTTCAATTCCCAAGCTTGTGTCCAAATTAAAAAGGTAGATACCAACAAACCCCGCCCTTTATGACTGATATTTTCGTCCTCTTCAATATCATCGAACAAAGGGAGCAGTTTCTGTGCATAACCTTGTGGTTAGTAACTTTGCATAACCTAATCACCATCTGCCACATCAGCTCCCCTTCTCTCTCCTAGAAAGCCCACAATTTTCCCCCTTCATCTTTAACGGGTGATTTCTCTCTTGTTTTAAGTCGGAATTTAATTTTTTTGCATAGTTAGATCATATTAATTGTGCTTTTCAAAAAAGTTGATATATTTTTGGAACAAAAAAAATTGAGCCATTTTTTACTAGTATATACCATATGGTATTGACTGGTATTAAATAAGAGCATGCCATATCGTATGAAAAAGCTTACCATGGTGGTATGAACATACCAAGACTGTAGGATGATTGAATACATGATAGTAGGAGTATACTAACTGTCATTTACGACTTCCAACATTGTGTAGAACAAATACCACCAGGGTGGTATTGGGTTGTCTTTTATGGTATTTTTTTGTCCTGTATTTTGTTCACCCAGAAATTTGTAGATCCAATAGATCATGATGAACTCGTTCATTCTTTTTAAAAATGACTTAAAACGAAAAAGATACCATATGGTATGCAGTTGGTAGCAAGATGCAAGAAGTTTTTTTCCTCGAAAAATATTGAAAATTGATCTCAATTTGTAGAGTACAACGAACTCGTTCCATCTATACAAAAAAAATATTGAAATCTAAGTTAAAGCGAAAAAGATATGAGCCGATTAAGAAAAAAAATTAAAAAAAAATGCCTTCAATTCTCCACCTTTAAATCTGGACTTGCTGGGCTCACTTAAATTTGATGGCTGAGAATTGATTACTCATTGATCAATAATCAGGAGTTACTGACCGTATCTGGAGCCGAAACAAACTATATTCACATATTCAAGAAAGTATAAAACAATGTTACTCAATTCACATCTTTTCAAATACTATTCGAATAAGGATGTTCGATGCATACATCAAAGATATGTAAATAACGTTACCTCTACTCCTATAGAGATTCTTTGAGAGTTCCGGAACTACAAATTACAATTATAGAAGAGCATTGTAGAAGATCTTTGGTATCGCTATGACTTCAGCTCTAGAGAGGAAAAGATAAAATTTAATGAGACTTTTTATTGTTTGATTTGTCTCTCCTCATTCCAGAAGCTTCCTTCTTGTTTTGTTATGCAAATCTATCTAAATCTAAACTCTCTCTCTCTCTCTCTTCCCAATTAACAACCCCTTTTAACATCCATAACCTCCGCGACATATGGGTTACCAGCTTTGTTCTTCCAGAAGAACTGGGATATCATTGGCGATGATGTGACGAAGGAACTTCAAGGATTCCTAGAAGTAGGAGCTTTCCCTCAAGCTCTTAACCACACTCTATTGGCTTTGATCCCCAAAAAGAAGGTTCCTAAAATCCTAGTGGGTTTTAGGCCTATTAGCTTGTGCAAGGTCCTCTACAAAATCCTATTAAAAGTTCTGGCTAATAGATTGAAGAGGATTCTGGGAGACACTATAGTAGAAAATCATAGTGCTTTTGTTCCCGGGAGATTAATTACAGACAACATCATTATTGCCTTCGAATGTTTCCATACAATGGCTGAGAAAAAGCAAGGAAAGACGGATTATATGGCTGCGAAGCTGGATATCACCAAAGCTTATGATAGGGTTGAGTGGGATTTCCTTGAGGCTATCATCGTTAAACTGGGGTTTGCAAGAAGGTGGATAGACCTTATTATGACCTGTGTTTCTACGGTCTCCTTTTCTTTCCTAGTTAATGGTCATCCGTCAGAGGTTTTCACTCCCACCAGGGGTCTCAGGTAGGGAGACCCCATCTACGGTATCTTTTTCTTTTCTATAGGAAGACGTAGTCAACATTCTCAAAATTCCTATTCCAAGGGAGATGACGAGGGATGAGAGGGTATGAGCTGTGGAGAAGTCAGGAGATTACTCCGTTAAGTCTGCATCCAAGCTTTGGATAAACTGAGATGAGGAGGCTCCATATCCCACAAAAGGTGAAGGCCTTTGCGTGAAAGTGGGCTCGCAATATCCCCCTACATGTGCTAAAATTGTAGAACGGATTCAAGAAGGCAGCGAAGGTGTCCTTTTTGCGATCTAAAAGAAACTCAAGACCACATTTTCAGAGATTGCGGTTTGGTTCAACGAGTCTGGAGACCTAGTCCGCTCTTAGCTATGTTCTTTAAGGGAGAGAATCTAACCTCGAAGGAATGGCTTTGCGAGCGGCAGGAGACAGAGGGAGATGAACAGATTGGGCAGTTCCTGGTGGTGCTCTGGTTCATCTGGGATCAGAGAAATTGTCATTTATGAAATAAACCAAAGATGGAGGAGTGGGAGATTATGGCTCGAGCAAGCAGATGGTTGGACGAATACCTGGATGTGCAGCATATGAGAGACCCCTCGCCCAACAATGCAATTACAAGCTGGTCTCCGTCGGTGGTGACTGATTTCACAATCAAGGTCAATGTTGCATGCCTGACTGACCAAGGAACTAGTATGGGGGTGGTGGTGAGAGACAAAGCGAGCTCCTTTCGTTTGGCGGCACTCAGAAGATCGCGGTGACAATGGGATCTGGAATTTGCTGAAGCTATGGCGGTGGAATCTGGCACATCGAGGTGGCCGGTCGATATCATTTCCTTTCCAGTGAAATTCAAATGGACTGCTAGGTGGTGGAGAGAATGCTACAAGGAGAAAGACAGACGATGCTAGAGCTGGGTCGGGTTTGTGACGATATCAAGAAACAGGATGTAGAGGTAGATTGGTTCGATTGAAATTTTTTGGGCCGAAAATTTAATGAGCCGGCTCATTTTATGGCCCACTCTGAGTGTGATTGGGAAGGGGAAGCTATATGGGCAGATAGACCACCTGTTCCCCTTTTATCTCTTTTACAAAAGGACGCTATTGTAACAAACTCACCTTTTAATTAATACAAGTAGAAGCATTTCTATACAAAAAAAATTCTTCATTGTAAGTCGGTTGTGGCTCCCCATAACAACCCTATCCTGACACATCACCATGTTACTCGGCAATCACCTCTGCATACCATAGACGGATGATTGAATGGTAACAACACATCTAAGAGTTTGAATGATGTGCATATTGACTGATAACGTAACAAACCATGGGCGGTAACCATACAACTGGATGGTCACCGTATAGAAACAATGGATGGTCATAATTTGAATAATGATCATGATATGAGATGACATCATCCATTAATTGAGATATAATTCACTAAAGGGTTGTATGATATCCATGTTATGAGATACTCCCATCCATCTAGTATTTGAGATAATATTAATATCCATGACATTTATTGGTACCATCTACTTAATGATTGGACATTGTATCCATGATATTAGATGATCTCATTTACCAAAGGGTTGGATGATATACATGTATAGTGGTCGTTATAGGCACAATTACTATCAGCCAAAATTATGGCCAACCCGACAACAATTTATTATGCATGGCGGACCATTTAAAGCAGACCAATTATCCATATGGTATTTAATAAAAGTATTTTATGGTGTAAACACTAAACACTAATATAGTAAATGTTTTCACAATCTTGCAATTGTTATAAATAGTGATTCACTTTTGTGATAAGGTACACCAAGATACACGGTCTGCTTGTTAATCTAGGGTAAGACTTATACATCTAATGCGATCACCATCCCTATCCTGATTTAGTTGTTGGCGAATATATAGTAACCGAGTGATATTTCGGGTACTATATTGTAATTTGGCTATTTACCCTAAGTTACCTGTAGAAGGGTATTTAGCTAAGCAGTTTTCGGCTAGCTGCTGTAACCTTGGACAGATTCTCGATTCTTCCATAAACTAGTAAAACCTAATTGAGAGCTCAAACTCTCCGTGGAGTAGTCCTGTTATTGGGGAAACCACGTTAAATCCTCGTCTCTTTTACTTTCCGTGTTCGCTAGATTTTACATAGTATTAGAGCGGTAATCGATCCTTCTAGCCGATTACTGTCATCATGACTGGAGGGGATACTGCGACCAATAGCAAGGCTTCCGTCACCGGCGGCGACTCAATTCCGCTCACCTCTCCACTCTTCCTACACTTGTTCGGATCTGATTTCTTAACGGATCTGAATTATGGCGAATGGGTTAATGATAAGACGGAGACTCTTATTACCAAGAATAAATTGGCTTTCGTCAATGGCTCTTTGCCGCGTTCTTCTGCCGGTAGCGGACTGTGGCTCGATGCTTGGGATCGGTGCGACGCTATGGTTAAAGGGTGGGTTAAGACTGCCGTGAATGAAGAAGTCCGGAACAACGTGTGTGGGGCCAAAACGACACGCGATATTTGGTCGGATCTTCGGAAACAGTTTGTTACAAGCTCCGTCGCTCATGCGTATGAGCTGCGTGGGCTCATTGGCTCACTTCGTTAGCAGAAACTCTCTGTAAGTGCTTTTTATACCAAACTCCGTACCTACTGGGATGAACTGCAGGTTGTTAGCATCAATCCCATGTGCAGCTGCAACGGATGTTCGTGTGATATAGCTAAACAGACTCGTGAGAAACTTGAGACAGAGCGCCTATTCGAATTTCTTCTCGGTTGGATGATAATTTTTTGGTTATTCGGACTCAAATTATAAGCCTTAAACCAATACCATCTCTGGCCGAAGCTTATCAACTAGTTGCTGCTGAAGAACAACAGCGCCAGCTCTCGGCTACTCGGCGCCCTAATGTCGATTCCGCCGCCTTTCAAACTCGCGGGGAAAAGGGGGCTGATTCCGAGGGTAAAGTTTGTTGTTCTCATTGTCGATGACTGGGGCACACTAAGGAGATGTGCTATAAGCTCGTAGGCTACCCGTCCAAACAAGGAGATTGTCCTCCACCTCTTCGCAAGCAGCTAGGCAAGACATTTTCGATCGTACTAGCACATATTCGTCTGTTCGCATTCCCAACGGGAAGAGTATTCCTGTGGAGGGTATAGGCACACTAGCGTTAACTGGTCATCTCACCTTGAGGAGAGTTCTTCATGTTCTTGAGGTCAAATGCAACCTTCTGCCATTCGTCTTACGTAGGATCATGATGTCGCTTTACTATTCTTGGCTGATGTTTGTGTGATTCAGGACTTATGTTCCAAGACAGTGATTGGATTGGGTCGCCTTCGTGGAGGCTTATACTATCTGCAGAAGGTGAATCTAATGCCTCGCCCTGTGCGATGATCCTCTACGGTGCACACGGCGACGGGAACTGAAGACCCTCTTGTCTGGCATCGGCGTTTAGGTCTTCTTTCTGATGAAAAGTTTTCTGTGTTAAATACTATTTTGGGTTTGACAGTGGCTGGTTCTTTTAAACACCATTGTGATTCTTGTTGGCGAGCTAAGCAGACTCGCAATGTTTTTCCTTCTAGTTCGATCACTACGACTAGTTGTTTTGCTTTGATTCATGTGGATATATGGGGAGGTTATAAGACTCTGTCATTGGATAGCTCTCGGTTTTTCTTGATTGTGGTTGATGATTATAGCAAGGCTACTTGGGTTTATCTGCTCATATACAAGTATAATGTTGAGCGATATCTTCTTATGTTTTGTAATATGGTTGTCACTCAGGTCCACCGCACGGTTCGGCGGATACAGGCCAACAATGGTCTTCAATTCCAGACTAATCTCCTCCGCAGCTACTACACGAATCATGGCATCATACTACAGACTTCTTGTGTTAATACGTGACTCGCTATGACACAACTCCTGACAAAGGCCAAGTGTCACCAATGAAAGGGGCTGCAATATAGTGGCTCAAGTAATAAATATCAAATCCATGTGTCTCTAGAGTTACTATTACTCAGCTTCAGTTCATTATCTAGCAAACCAGATTAAGATGAAAGAACTAAAACTACTCTAGCAGACTACAGTTAAAGTTATTCTAATTACAGGTTGGGAACTCACTTAGGTATGATTCCCCCTAGCCACTAGCCAGATTAATGATTGATGATCTCTAACTTGTTTCACTTTCATTCACAATGCTGAGAATCCTTAACTAGACCTTGAGTCTCGACTAAAGGAACAAGGCCCTCTTGAGTCAATTGTCTAGAGGGACGTATCCTTCTCTAGAACAACCGATCAAGGCGTTCTGAACTAGACTCCCTCTATCGAAAGAGGTTCTCAATCGATACAAAACAGTGAATCGACCGTCGACTAAAGCAATCGATCCAATACTATCAATCTAGGGTGCTCTATTGACCTAATCAGATATTCGCTCTCATAGGATAATAGCAGAATCAATAATCTCGACTAAAGCATAATTGAATCATGAAAACATGCATAGATTGAATATGAACTCAAGATTATCAAGTAGGAGTACTCATACAATCATCCAATCAAACAAACATGGCTAGGGTTCCTCAAAACCCAAGTGAAGGGAAGTTACTCCATAGAGAAGAGAGAGACTGCAGTAAGAATCTTAAGATGATCAGTCTTCAAGTCCGGGCTTGTTCCTCGAGCTTCCTAGGCGAAGAAATCCTCCAGTTCCACTCCAAGAATTCCCTCAAATCGCCCTCTCTCTCTTTGGTTCGTCCTTGGGTGTTTGGGATCCAAAACCCAGCTCTCCCCCTCAGAAACGCACAAAACAGGCTTTTAACAGCCTACTTTCGCGATCCCCGGTCAGAATACCAGGTCGGGTATTTTGGGTGGAGACCGGGTATCTTCAAAACGCACCTTCGGGGAACAGGGGTTAATCCCGGCCTGGGCCAAGAATACCCGATCGGGGATTTATGATTACTGCTCGGGCCCCCTTCTGCTTCTTAAACGCCCGAAACATGAATTCCCCGGTCTGCTCCAATTAATTCCCGGCCGGGTATTTCTGCTCATGGCCGGGTATTTTGCTCCTCCAGCACACTTCAACCCAAACGTGCTCCTTTCGACCCGAAACTTGTTTCTTCGCCTCGATGCCAACGCTAAGTCCTGAAATATGACATAAACGCACAACCTAGCGTGAAATCGGCTTAAAACATGAGAATCAACATCTCAAACGGCTCAAGAATAAGGGTAAACACATGTGCAATTTTTGGTCTATCAAACTCCCCCACACTTAACCGTTTGCTTGTCCCCAAGCAAACCTAACTCAAACCAATGCAGCTCTACAGGCCTCTATAGCAACAAACAACCCCGATCGTCGGTAGAGGATTTTCTAAATCACAAAGCAGCTTACGAGGTCAACTGGTCTTCTAAGACGTCCCTTATCTCTCTCAATGCTAGTTCTAGACTCAAGCCAGGATCATGAGAAGAAGTAGAAGTAAGACAGTCAATTCATGGATAAAGGGACTCCCAACATTCACAACCAACGACTCATTGTACCGGGGTGCTCTTTCCCTTCATTTCACGGCTGGAACCCCTTTTTCTCACTTTCATTTACATTTTTTTTCTTTTTTTCTTCTTTCGCATGGTGGGGTTCCAACTGCAGTCTTTTGAACGGTCGAACCTTATTAGTCGAGCAAGAGAAATTTCTGTACACCTGGCGCTCGCCAGAGTACTTCTTTTAACTCCTTTTCCTCAACTCGTGTGGAGGGTCAATGAAATTAAGGGGGGTCGGAAGCTCTATCCGTGCCCTTAAAAACACATCCTCAAGTAGGCAAACCGTTCAATGGGTGGATGTTTTACTTGTACTAGAGACAGCTTCGCTTCACCTTGTAGGAGTACCCCACTAAGGATCACTAAAATCTCCTCCAAAACCCGATTTTGTGCAATGAACGGTGCCGCACACGTTGGGCTTACCCCATGTTTAAGATTTCAATAACGTCAACATGGAGGACCAACTGCTTTTCATTTCCCACATGAGCACCATGTTCGATACACGAGTCCATAACACAGTCCAATCAGAGTCACCATTACCACATGAATTCAACAGTCTTAGCTCCACTAATTCACAAAATCAACCGGCACAGCATAGAGCTAGATAGGAAAAATCTTATACTTCAACATCCTCCATAGTGCTACACTACCTCCCTAGGTTGCACATTACTATAGAGACTGTCCATTCAGAGCATACTGAGCAGGCAATTTGCAAGGAAACATGTACTTGGAGCCCTCAAATTTAAAAATTTGGACAGTGGACTAGGCTCCAAGCACACAAACAGCCAAACATTCACCCGCATACATAATCGAACATACCCCCACACTTAATCACGACATTGTCCTCAATGGAGGAAAGATAAGGAGGGTAGAACGAAGTTACTAGATCAAGGGTGAATGATGGTGGACGAGGCAGGCGGTGCATTCCAAGAGGAGAGAGTAGTTGAAACACAAACACCACACAAAATCTCACAAAGGTTGAGTTATTGACTCTAAAATCAAATAACAAAACTGACTCAACCGAGGAGAAATAGATAAAGAAATGCAAACCGACTGGTTGGGTTGCCTCCAACAAGCGCTTCTTTCACGTCGTGAGCCGGACGATGGCTCCTAAGTTTTGGTCCACCCAAAACTTCCTTGAAGTTGAGATTCTCGCCGATGAGGTGGAGTCTCTAGTCACGAGCATGTGGTTTGTCAGGTGATGAAGGCTCATGCACTTGATGCAGATGACGTCTCCACCCTCGAGACCTCTTATTTTCTTCTCTCGTCTTATTGCCTCAAACTAGATATGACAACATCGATTGGCCACCATCGCGTCCACCAAGAGGGACCGATGTCGATGTAGCCTTGGTCTAGCAAAGAGACACTGCAAATGGGTCCTTGCTAAGCAGTTCCTCGAAGTTTGGTGGAGATATCACATGTAACTCATGGCCGGTGCAGGCCTCTTCCACCTCAACTCCGTCCTCGGCCTGGACGCCAATTACTTCTTCAACCTCCCTTCCTTCTTCATGTGGTATCACCCCTGGGAAATGATCAAGAACTTCTTCTGTTTCATTTTCGTCATCCTCCACAGCTTCTTTCTGCACCCTTTCTCGCGCTTCTTCTTCTAGCACGGATTGGAGAGCAAGTTGCCAAGCAATTTCTTTCATGAGATCTTCTTGCATCTCCTCACTCATGCCCGCCCCTTCAAAGCTTAGTTTGGGATGTGGGAAGGTGTGGTCGGCTACGACAGGACATTCCTGATCATGATCATCAGGGGAGCTCTCCGTGACAACTTCTGTGTGCTCCACAGTGTCCTTGTAGCCTTCTTCTTCCTCCTCCTCTTCTAGTATGGTAGCAGAAGGGTGATATGGAGCAGGTTGTGCATAAGATCGCTCAAGATCATCGACGCTCTTCTTAATGCTCAGGTGGATCTCCTATGTTTTACGATAGGCCTAGGTACAAAGATCCATCATGGACCATGATCTCTCACTGTCTCGAGCAAACTACTCCATGAGAAGCCTCAATTCATAGTTTGGATCTGGTTGTGGAGTGTAGCATGGCTCTACAGAATGGCCCGTGAAGGCCGCCATGGGTAACTCCACCTCCAATGGCCCTTCTGGTTGTTGGAGAAATTCTTCTTGGTATTGAGGTTGTTCTTGATATGCCCAGGGGTCTGATTGTTCTCTGTAGTAAGGGGGTTGGTACTGGAACCCGAACCCATAGTCATCTCCTCCTTGATTGCTCCAGGGAGTCTCGGGGTAATACCACTCGGATGGTGGTGGATACCCCCAATGGTTGGAGAAGCCATGAGGATCCATGATTCATATCTGCACCAAACAAAACAAAAACACCCAAGTGAAATGCAAGGGTGGAAAAGAAAAGAAAAACACTAAAGTAACAAACTTCTGCCTTTCTTAATACTCCAGAAAGTCCCCGGCAACGGCGCCAAAAACTTGACTCGCTATGAAACAGCTCCTGACAAAGGCCAAGTGTAACCAATAAAAGGGACTGCAGTATAGTGGCTCAAGTAATAAATATCGAATCCACGGGTCTCTAGAGTTACTATTACTCAACTTCAGTTCATTATCTAGCAAACCAGATTAAGATGAAAGAACTAAAACTACTCTAGCATACTACAGTTAAAGTTAATCTAATTACAGGTTGGGAACTCACTTAGGTATGATTCCCCCTATCCACTAGCCAGATTAATGATTGATGATCTCTAACCTGTTTCACTTTCATTCACAATGCGGAGAATCCTTAACTAGACCTTGAGTCTCGACTAAAGGAACAAGGCCCTCTTGAGTCAATTGCCTAGAGGGACGTATCCTTCTCTAGAACAACCGATCAAGGCATTCTGAACTAGACTCCCTCTATCGAAAGAGGTTCTCAATAGATACAAAGCAGTGAATCCACCGTCGACTAAATTAATCGATCCAATACTATCAATCTAGGGTGCTCTATTGACCTAATCAGGTATTCGCTCTCATAGGATCAAAGCAGAATCAATAATCTCGACTAAAGTAGAATTGAATCATGAAAACATGCATAGATTGAATATGAACTCAAGATTATCAAGTAGGAGTACTCATACAATCATCCAATCAAACAAACATGGCTAGGGTTCCTCAAAACCTAAGTGAAGGGAAGTTACTCCATAGAGAAGAGAGAGACTGCAGTAAGAATCGTCAGATGATCAGTCTTCAAGTCCGGGCTTGTTCCTCGAGCTTCCTAGGCGAAGAAATCCTCCAGTTCCACTCCAAGAATGCCCTCAAATCGCCCTCTCTCTCTTTGGTTTGTCCCTTGGGTGTTTGGGATCCAAAACCCAACTCTCCCCGCAGAACGCACAAAACAGGCTTTTAACAGCCTACGTTCGCCATCCCCGGTCAGAAATAATCGGTCGGGTATTTTGGGTGGAGACCGGGTATCTTCAAAACGCACCATCGGGGAACAGGGGTTAATCCCCGGCCTGGTCCCAGAATACCCGACCGGGGTTTATGATTACTGCCCGGGCCCTCTTCTGCTTCACAAACGCCCGAAACATGAATTCACCGGTCTGCTCCAATCAATACCCGGCAGGGTATTTCTGCTCATGGCAGGGTATTTTGCTCCTCCAGCACACTTCAACCCACACGTGCTCCTTTCGACCCGAAACTCGTTTCTTCGCCTCGATGCCAACGCTAAGTCCTGAAATATGACATAAACGCACAACCTAGCGTGAAATTGGCTTAAAACACGAGAATCAACATCTCAAACTGCTCAAGAATAGGGGTAAAAACATGTGCAATTATTGGTCTATCAATACGCCACAGCAAAACGGTGTGGTTGAGCGGAAGCACCGCCATCTGCTTGACACGACACGTGCCTTCGCTTCCATGCATGTTTACCGGTCCGGTTTGGGAGGGAATGCGTATTGACTGCCGCCTATTTAATAAATAGGCTCCCTTCCTCAATTTTGAGCAACAAAACCCCTTTTGAGCTTTTACTTGATGCGGCTCCCACCTACAGTTACCTTCGTACTTTTGGGTGTTTAGTGTATGCAAAAGACACCCACCATTGCCTCGATAAATTTCCTGAGCAGGGTCGAGGGTGTGTATTCGTGGGCTATCCTTATACCCAAAAGGGCTACTGGGTTTATGATCTTGCTACACGCAAAGTTCAGGCTTCTCGGGATGTTCATTTTGTCGAAAATGAGTTTTCATTCCAGCCTAGTCCTTCGCCAGCTCCTTCTCCTATCATCTAGGGTAGTTTTTCTCCTTTGGGTATTTCGGTTGAGGGGGAGTTGGCCATGCTTGATTCCTCGTGGGTTCATCATACTTTCGATCTTGATGCTGACTCTCCGGATGGCGTCCAGTGTGATGCCTCTCATTTGCATAGCAATCTCCTGAATGAGGCCTCGTCCCCTACCAGCACAGGAGGCGGTGGGAGCTCCCTGACTCCTCCTTCTCCGGCTGAGTCCCCGGTTGTGTCTTCCCCAGGCGAGTCCCATGCTGATGAGATTTCTCATCCCGACCCGCCTGTTTTACGTCGTAGCGACCGCGATCGATGACCCCGTCCAAGCTTGATATCTATGACGTGGAGCTTCCTAGTTCTTTTGCATAGACTGTCTCCTATCCCATCTCCAACGTACCATATCAGTTACCATCGTCTCCCTCCCCGTCATCATGCTTTTCTCGCTGCCATCACTCAAATGGCCGAGCCCAAGCACTTCCGGGACGCAGTGCAACTTGCCTGTTGGTGGGAGGCAATGATCAAGGAGATTTTGGCTTTGGAGGCCAACGACACATGGACTCTATAGTTTTTACTTTTTACCCCCTGGCAAAAGGGCCATTGATTGAAAATGGGTATACAAGATCAAGTATAACTTGGATGGCTTGATCGAGCGCTTTAAAGCGGGTCTTGTCGCCAAATGGTTCTCTCAGATCGAGGGTGTCGACTTCCATGAAACATTTGCTCCCATCGCAAAGCTTGTTACCGTTTGAGTGCTCATTGCTGTCGCTGTGAGCCGTGGATGGACTTTACACTAGTTGGTTGTTAACAATGCCTTCTTACATGGTGATCTCCAGGAGGAGGTTTACATGAAAGTCCCACTTTGTTTTGCTACGCAAAGAGATACTCGAGTCTGCCGCCTTAGGAAGTCCCTGTATGGTCTACGACAAGCTTCACGGAACTGGTACAAACAAGTTCACCCTTGCACTAAGCGAACTCGGTTTAGTTCCCTCTCGTGCGGACCCATCTCTCTTTCTTCACCGCAATGGCGAGCGGTTTGTGGCTTCTCTCATCTATGTCAACGACGTCATCCTTACCGATACAGATCCTCAGTTCATTTCCCAGGTTAAGTCTTTTCTTCATGCCAGGTTCAGCATCAAGGACCTCGGTCCTCTGAAGTACTTTTTGGGAATTGAGGTACCTCGTTCTCCGGAGGATGTTGTGCTTAGCCAGCGCAAATATACTTTGGATATTCTTCGTGATGCCGGTGCTACGGGTGCTCGTCCCAGTCGATTCCCCATGGAGCAGAACCATTCCCTTACTCGTCCTAGTACCGCGGATGAGGCTGTTGATGTTTTTTGCGCTTATTGTCGGCTTGTTTGATGACTCCTTTAACTCACCGTTACCCGGCCTGATATCACCTATGCAGTTAATGTTCTTAGCCAGGCTGCTCATGCCCCTTGTCCGGAGCACGTGACTGCAGCTCATCGTGTCCTTCGTTACCTTAAGACTGCGCCAGGTCAGGGACTTTTCTTCCCGTCTGATAATTCTTTGCAACTTACAAGTTACTGTGATGCAGATTGGGGGGGGGGCTGTTAGTCCACTCGCCGGTCTACCACGAGATACTACATCCAACTCGGGTCTGCTCCCGTCTCTTGGCGCACAAAAAAGCAGCATGTGGTTTCCCATTCCTCCGTCGAGGCCAAATATAGGGCCATGGCGAGCACCGTTAGTGAGGTGGTCTTGCTCCGTTTCCTTCTCAACGAGCTTGGTGTCCCACAAGCTGCTTCGACGCCTTTGTTCTGCGACAACCTGGCTGCCCTTCACATTGCAGCCAACCCCATCTTCCATGAGTGTACCAAGCACGTGGAGATGGGTTGTCACTTTGTTCGCGAGCGTGTTGCCTCTGCTGAGATCCACCCTCTGAAGATCAGCACTACCTCTCAGTTGGCCGGCATTCCCACCAAAGCTCTTGGCGCAGAACAGTTTCATTTTCTTTTGTCCAAGCTAGGAATTTGTGACCTTCATGCTCCAGTTTGAGGGGGAGTATTGGCGTGTATATAGTAATCGAGTGATATTTCAGGTAGGGGTATTCAAATGGTTACCATGGTTATAACCAAACCAAATAAGGCTAAATTCCATTAACCATGGAATACAATATCATAACCAAACCGTCCAAATTAATACAACAACCAAATTAACCAAACTAAAGTTTAATCGGTTTGGTTAATTGGTTAACCAGATTAACCAATATAAAAACACATTATCATTGACGATGAAAATTTTTCCGGTTAATGTAACAATTCGCAATTTATATAATGAATAAAACATAACAATCAACACGTAGTTATAGTTGACCCTTAACAAAAATACATGCAACTAAGACAATTATTTTACGATTAGTATAGAAGTATTCACCTAACAAAAATTTATGACAATGGTATGAGTTAATGAATTGTTGTGTTTGTGTAAATTGACTTAGTCTCTTAGCAATTATCATAGGCTGGAAATGACATTTCTTTCAAGTTTTCATCATCATAACATGAAATTTATCCAAAATAAGGCGTCCATATGTTGTGGTGTACATTTTACATATACAAATATACACTATATGAGCAATATTGAGCTTTATATTTTATGAGTCCAAAAGGGATGAACGTTAACTCTTGAGTGGTTATACAAAGTATTAAGTATGTGTATATAATATATGTTAAATATATGACTAATTACTTAACTGGTTAATTTGGTTTGACTGGTTAGGAGTGTCTGAAACCAAACCAAACCACCTAAACCAAACAAGTTAAAAACTTTAACCAAACCAAACCAATTATCCAAATTAACAAAACCAAATTATCCAAATAGTACTGGTTAAAACGATTACCATGGTAACCAAACCATTTGAACACCCCTAATTTCAGGTACTATATTGTAATTTGGCTATTTACCCTAAGTTACCCGTAGAAAGGGTATTTAGCTAAGCAGTTTTCGACTAGCTACTGTAACCTTGGACATATTCTCTATTCTGCCATAACCTAGTGAAACCTTATTGAGAGCTCAAGCTCTCCGTGGAGTAGTCCCGTTATCGGGGAAACGACGTTAAATCCTCGTCTCTTTTACTTTTCGCGTTCGTTATATTTTACATTAGTTGATTTTGTATTAGTTTAACATAGTAATTTACTCGAGGGAGTTGTTCGAGAATGGAATAGATGTTTTGGCCTTTTGGGTTTGCTTTTATGCACCTCGACTTGGGAAATAGTTGTGCGGACTGCGGAGGAAGCTGAAAGCGGAGCAATATGCTTGGGAATTAAAATGCTTTCCAACTCATAGAAATGAAGTTTGTACAAGTTTAGCATAGATTATGCTTAAATTAATTATTAATATTAGAGGCCGTGGAGATTTCGACATACGGTCACTTTGTCAAACTAGCTCTAATATCATGTTTAGAACCAGTTGATCCCAATAACTCAAATTATTGAGAGAATGTTAATTATGAATACAATGGTTTTCGTTTGAGAAGGTGTGTTAGTAAATGATATATGATTCATAGTTGAACATCTCCCAACAACTCAATTTTTTGAGATTAACTAGTTATTAACATGGTATCAGAGCCTTCTATACCCGAAAGGTCTTATGTTCGGATCTTGAAGACCCCATTTAATTTGTTAAGCACATGTATTCTAATATGTGCACACTTCAATTCCATATGAGTTGGCCATTATTTGAGAAAACAGATTAGTAAATTATATAAAATCCATTATTAGAACTCTGTCAACAACTCAAATTTTTATGAGAAATATTTCTTTTTGCGAAAGAGTAAGATGAACAAACACATCCCTAATATCCATAATCTATAGTATGTGCCTCTCCTTTACCATTTGGTACACGTGGCCGGCTCTTTGGAAAAGATATATATTTACGTGGTCGTGTATGTCTAGCCCGTATATTAAAGGGTGTGTGTGGTTAGTCGGAATGCAAATCTAGCCCGGCTGTAAATCATATAAAAACGTGCTGAAAAGCCGAGGATCTAGAGTCTGGACCAAAATATCCTACCACTGACGGATCCGGTATGACTTCCGGTACGGTTTCCTTTACCATGTCAAAATCACGTAAAGAGTGTCAACTAACCACCGCGGTTGTTCGTATATGTAATTACCGGCCTCCGATTCCAAATGTTGTATTCTCCGTATACATGTATCATGAGAATACAACGTTTTTTTACTTGGTGTAATAACAGAATGCATGTATTCATAATCCATGTTGTATTCCTAATACATAGAAAAAGATGTATTCATAATCTTACCTTTTTTGTGAGATGTAGTATACATAAGCCATTTAAACTATAATCCATGTATTCTTTTAGGACTTTGCTACGGTGACATGCATGTCACGGTGACATGCACTTTCCGGTCGACCGCATATAGGATTAGGTCGACCTAATCTGTTGTTTTAGTGTAAAAACAGTTTAATGGTGCCTACTTTGGAGATTCATATCTTACAATTGGCTAGATGAAAATTGTAGATTAATGGCTTGTTTTAAAGCTGAAGTGTCCCTCTACACATTAAAGTACTTGGGAGCTCGATAAAAAGTCTAGAAGACCATTTTTTAACCTGATCAAAAGGATATGCCAAAACTGAGAAACTGCCTGAAAATGACCAAGTCTGGGAACGTGTTTGTGAAGCCTACTTTGGAGCTCAATTTGAGGAGTATGGTTGCGATTCGAGTCCAGGGACCTCTACCACGTTAAATTAGATATGTTTGTCTACAAAGGAAAGGCATTGGATGAAAGATTGAATATCTTTAAGGTTTCAAACAAAAGGCTCGAAGTTGATAGCAAAGGCTGTTTTTCTAGCAACTTGCTTGTGCTCGAAGTCTTCCAGAAAAACAGCCTTTGTAGCAACTTCGACCCTTTTGTTTGAAGCCTTACAGATATCCAATCTTTCATCCAATGCCTTGAATTTGTATAAAAACATACCTAATTTAATGTGGTAGAGGTCCCCGGACTCGACTCGCATTCATGCTTCTCGAATTGAGCTTCAAAGTAGGCTTCACAAACACTTTTCTAGACTTAGCCATTTTCAGGCAGTTTCCTAGTTTTGGCATAGCCTTTTGATCAGGTTCAAAAATGGTCTTTTGTACTTCCTATCGAGCTCTCAATCACTTCAATATGTAGAGGAACACTCCAGCTTCAAAACAAGCCATTAATCTTCAATTTCCATTTAGCCAATTTTATGATATGAATCTTCAAAGTAGGCACCATGAAACTGTTTTTACACTAAAACAACAGATTAGGTCGACCTGATCCTAAATGCGGTCGACCTGATCCTAAGTGAGGTCGACCTGATCCTAAATGAGGTCGACCTGATCCTAACTGAGGTCGACCGAAAAGTACAAGTGACCGTGACATGCATGTCACCATAGGCGCACCCATTCTTTTATTGATTCCAAACAATGAATTTTCAAAACCATACATTCTTAGTATACACATAATCTTTAATACAAACATTATCATAAAATATTATTTTCAAAATCAAAATTTCCAAACATCCCTCATTCTATTATTGAAATAGTTTATTTTCTTAACGAAATAAGCATCTCCATCGAAGCATTTGAGAAGGGACAAAACGATAATAAGTTAAAAGAGAGGAAAAAAAATAGACATTCTCTACAATGATCTTTACTCACGAATGAAAAGCTTCGAGATAGTAGTATATACGCCGGGTAGCTACTAGCTAGTTGGGAGTCATGGCAAATGAAAAAATCAAATAATTATATTTATTAGACACCACCATGTAACATCACACATCTAAAACATCATCATAAAATTTACCAAAAGTAAAGAGTATATTGTTACATTACAAGCGAAACTGACAAACCAATTGTACCACCTTGTTTTGGACTTTGGAGTACAATTAGAGGTGGCAAATGGATTGGATTGGTGGATCCATGGATCAAATGGATTGGATTTAATGAATTGGTGGATTCATGGATTGGATCAAGTGGATTGGTGGATTATCCATGAATCCAAATGACATCGTCAACCAAGGAACAATATGTAAAATGTAAAAAATTTAGGTACTAAAACGTCACAATGAAAAATTTTAG
This sequence comes from Linum tenue, assembly GCA_946122785.1. Taxonomy (NCBI): domain Eukaryota; kingdom Viridiplantae; phylum Streptophyta; class Magnoliopsida; order Malpighiales; family Linaceae; genus Linum; species Linum tenue. The sequence continues at coordinate 61,236,349 of CAMGYJ010000008.1, read as the reverse complement.
GTACCAAAATGTAATTTTCCAATGATAGTTTTCGTATAAAAAATTAAATTTTAGGTACCAAAATGTAAAAAATAAAAATTATAGGTACTAAACCGTAATTTGCCAATGATCCATGGATCCAATCCATTAATCCACCAATCCAATTGGATTTGGATCAAATGGATTGAATTAGCTGGATATTTTTAATGAATTGGATTGGTGGATTGGATTGAAATTGCAGTACAATGTACTGTCATGTGACAAAACGAAAAAAAGAAGAAGATAAAAACTGGGACCATTTTTTCCAAATTATGTGCTTTGTTGCTCATTTGCAGCCACGAGCTAGATCGATTAAGGGATATGGGGATTAGGTTTGAGAAATTTGTCAATGAAGAAGGGTCCCCTCCTTCTACACAAAAGGACAGTAACTTGAGAGGAAAAACATGATTTTTCTACCAAAAATGTTAGACGGAGAATCAATTGATACTAACATTTTCAATTGTTAAATAATGTTCAAATATGAATGTAAAATGGTATCCATATAGGTTCAATCCGATACTAGATCGATAGGCGAATTACTAGTTGTGAATCATCAACGGAATGAACAATCAAAAAGCCATGGGTCATACACCAGTATAAGGCATCACGAAGAGCAGTAACTCCATAACCATAAAAAATGGTTCACGAATACCCTGACATATAGGGCTGGAAAATTATACAATTGTGGTTGTGGTTAACTGAACCAAAATTATCTGTTCGATCGCAATTGCAATAAAGCCATATCCGCCAACCGCACCGAATATGATTAGCAGTTAACCACAACGACTAGTTTATATTATACTAGCTACTCATGCCAAATTGCTACAAGGGTGCGCGATGGTGAATTTGGGAGCTCACATACTCATTGATTTTGGACTCTACATCATTCAATCACAATCATAATTAATTATACTTAGAAATTCATATATATAAATGTGAAGTTTAGCATTTTGATACCCTAAATTTATATGAATGTGAAGTTTGGTTACTGTTCACTAATTATTTATATTTTGATACCCCAAATTTAATTAAATTACAACTTAGTTACTATAATGTACATTTTAAATTTTGATACCCCAAATTTAATTTTAATATAAAATCATTGAACAATTATATTTTGGAAATTCTATGATAATTACGTACCTACAATTTTATAAATTTACATATCGGTCCAATGTTAGGATTTCACTTGAATCCATGAATTCAATCCACCAATCCATGAATCCAATCCACCATAATATAAAAGTATAAATTTAGTTTATACAATATCACTCAACTGTAGGAGAAGATTCGATCATTTTATATTTGCTTATTACGTGAATCATTAAATAAATGATAAAAGAGAGACGTCTTTAAAATATTAAAAGAGCGAATTTATAAACTCATTTAGTTCATTTACTGGGTACTAAACAAACTTCTACTATCTACATGTAACAAAATATGTGTCATCTACATAAGAAAGTGTCAATAAATTGCTACGGTGAAAAGGGTTGATTGTTGTATTGACATTCAACTAAAAGAATTGGTCAAAACCTTTCCATCATCTACTTCCTCTTCGTTTCATTTTCCACTCGCCTTCCATAACCCTTTCTTTATTTCTTTCTTTTCCTTCTTCGTCTAACCCCAATTAGTATACTATTTTTATGTATTCTAATCACAAGTATAAATATATAAGTCCTCAAAATGTTGATGGAACATTATATTTTAGTACCTAAAATTTTGGTGTATAACATTTTGGTAGCTCAACTTTTAAAGCTCTACAAATAAGTTTAATTTTTGTATGTGTAATTGAAACACTCTCGAATAAATGGGTATCCATACCCAACTCATACACATTTAGATTATGGAAGTAAATATTCAAACTCTACTCAAACCCAACTACAAATTTCCAAACCCATATATACGTCACCCATACCCTACCTATAATCAATAGGTCTACTCGGGTTTAGGTAAATATCATTTACTAGCCAAAATTTTCAAAAAAAATTGGATGTTGACCGCCATATATCTCTTCTCTGTCAATATCATATGGTCAATTCAATATTACTAACAAAACTGCTAACAAAAAATTAATTTTAGACTAATAATACTAACAAAACACCATAACGGGCAACATAATACATGCACATAGGCCATCTCCACTCCGCAACAAGGTGCGCCATCGCCACCTAGTTGTTTATTGGGTTAATACCTTATTTTGGCCCGAACTATGACCATATAATCAACTTTGGCCCGTGGTTTTAGAAATTAACATCCTGGCCTCAACTATGCAGCATATAGACTCAATTGGCCCGACACATAGTTTGACCGTCAATTTGGACGGTCAACTCCGTTGACCGTTAGTCAACACGCCATGTCATTGCCTAGTCAGCCTAAAAATCATTAAAAAAATTTAAATTCAAATTATATTCCTAATTTCTATTATTTATTATTTTCCAATTAACCAATAAATAAAATTATAAAAATATAAAAATATTTTTTTTGGGATATTTGAAAATGATAAATTTTATAAATTAACCAAAAATTATCAAATTAAATTTTATAAATTTAAAAATTATAATATAAATTATATTTTTGTGGGAAGTTTTAAAAATATAAAGTAATTTGTTAATTTTTGGTTAATTTATAAAATTTATCATTTTTCAAATTATCCAAAAAAAAATCAAATTTATTTTATGTTTTTTATAATTTATTTTATGTTTTTTATAATTTATTTTATGTTTTTTATAATTTATTTTTGGTTAATTTGATAATAAATAAAAAAAATTAGAAAACAAATTTGAATATGCATTTTTTTAATGATTTTTAGGCTGACTAGGCAATGACATGGCGTGTTGACTAACGGTCAACGGAGTTGACCGTCCAAATTGACGGTCAAACTATGTGTCGGGCCAATTGAGTCTATATGCTGCATAGTTGAGGTCAGGATGTTAATTTCTGAAACCACGGGCCAAAGTTGATTATATGGTCATAGTTCGGGCCAAAATAAGGTATTAACCCTTGTTTATTAAAGAGGCTACTGTAAGTTGTGGATGCCCAACTAAAATATTAATTGTGGTTTGTTAATCGGTTATTTCATGTTCGGTTGTGGTTGCGATTAACCCAATTGAAATATTAATTGCATTGATGTAGATTATGCATGATGTCTTGAAACCAGAAGGCCGAATTTAGGTTGGTGTATTTTGTTTCAAGGGCTAGGGGTGGTATGTCAAGTGCCCATGGTGGTTTATGTAGACAATACGAGCAATCAAAATTTCTATAAAACAAGTATCACATGATTGGACAAAACATATTCAGGTGCATGTACATTTTATTATGGAGCTAGTAGCATATGGAGTTATAAAACTTCATTATCTTACGACAGAAGATCAGACGACCAACATTCTGACAAAATTTGTTTCATCAAGTAGACACTAGTATCTAGCTATCATCCAAATTGATGTTCAGAATCCAACATCAACTTGAGATAGGGTGTTAATTGTGTTTATCTAATTGTAAATACCCAAGTTATGTAGTTAGGGTTTGTGTTAGCAAACCTATATATAATGTTGCACATTGTACATAAAAATATAAGCTAGATAAAGCATAAATCCTAAAAAAAATCAATTTCATAGACTAGTGTCATATTGACAATCCCACGTTAAAACACTTTTAAGTTAAATGTTTTCGGGCTAGTTTGGCCTTGCTGTAGTTTTTGGAGAAACAGTTTCTAGCTGGAGCTGTTAGAAATGTAGTTTTCAAAAAATGCAGTGAGTGTTTGGCTGAAAAACTATTAGAAGTGTTTTTTAATATAAAAGGCTGTGTAAAATGAGTATAAAGAATTTATAATATAAAATATGAATAAAAATTATAAACAATAAAAAATAGTCAAAATGCATTTTGTTGGATTTCTTTTATATTAAATAATTTCTTTTATTTTTATAAATGATATAAATGAAGTAAAATTACATTTTTTAAAATAAAATCAAAATATGGTAAAGATAATCTTGTATTTTCAAAACAGCTTTTCGTAGAAGCTCTAATCGGAGCTTTTGCTTTTATGTTATAGAAAATCAATTTTCAGCTTTTCAAAAATCGAGATTTTAAAGATATTTGACCCTGTTTCAACTTTTGAAAACAAAAAGCATTTTTAAAAATCGGGCCAAACATAGGCTTCTTCTTGTCTTTTGCTCGCAGGTTTGCTAAATTGACAGTGTATTAGAGAGGTCCACCCAGAGAGAGAAGCACTTTAAGTCACTGTAAATCTGTAATTCGCGGACCATTAAAAATGCTACTATAGTTTATGTGAATCAATTTAGTCCCGATCATGTACTCATGTGACCATGCACATTCACATATAGGATCACGATAAAAAAAAAAATGCTCTCCAACGCTCTCTCCTCTCTTTCTTTGGCAAAAGAAACGCAGAGGCGATTCCTCGTAGGGTTTCTTCTTCGAGACCCGTATTGAAGACGGCGTCCAATCGACGGCCGAAAGTTTTTGATCAGGACTCCTCCTCCTACTCCAAGGTTGAGGAAGGTCTTATGCAACGATTGATTCGCCGAGTAGTTCCTGCACGAGAGTTGCAGTCTATCCCTTTGTGGATGAAGGTTAGAGTTGGTCAGCAACTAGAAGTCTCCCTCAGAAGGGATCTTGGAGATTATTATCGACAACGACCACCGCTGGGGGGGGGGAATAATCTCAAATCCCGAGAATATCTCCAAGCTAATCCTCGATTTGATTCCTCCTTCGGGCTATCTATACCTGTGTAAGGGCAGGGGAACACTCACCATTGAGAGTCAATCGATTGGAGCAAAGAAGAGATTAGGTATCTTGAGTCACTACGGTTGTGGGAATCATCTTGTGCTCTATCCCTCCTTAATCAATTTCGGCGGTGGATCTGTCCATGTATTGGATTAATAGTAACCTCTTTGGTTTACCTCTTCAAACAATTCTGGTTATGGATCTGCCCGCTTGTGGGATTAACACTCTCCTTTCTGGTTGATTTTTGTCCTTTGCAGTAAGATTTAGCATCTGCGAAGTTGGATTCAGCTAAGAACTTGGTGCACAAAAACCAAATTGTTTCTTTTGAGACTGAGGATGTGCAGTCTGCTTTGCGACAAGCGAAGCTGAGCCTCCTGGGAAGATTGTTTATGGAAAGTCCCCCGAGCTTGTCGGTTATTCACAAGATTGTTTATGGAAAGTCCCCCGAGCTTGTCGGTTATTCACAAGATTGTTAGCGGATCATGGGAATGCAAAGTGAAGGTCCTCGAAGTAGAAGGAGGCCTCCTCCAATTCTTCTTCTCTACCGAGTCAGACCGGGACTGGGTTCTTCATCGGGCTCCTTGGCTGGTGAAGGATAGAGTCCTCCATTTGCAGAGATGGGCTCCAATTACCCCAGCGCTGGTGGAATCCTTCAAGTATGCCCCATTATGGGTTCAAATGTGGGGTATCCCACCTCATTGTCGTACTGTGGCTTTCGGTAAGAGAGTGGTTGCATCAATGATTGGAGAAGTTTTGGATGCTGGAGTGTTTGCCATCAAAGGCGAGCCTGACCATTTCATCAAGACGCCAGTTAAGCTGAATGTCTTAGAGCCTCAGCGTTAGCAGGTTTATGCGAGTAACCTGGAGGTTGGTGAGTTCTGGGTTACGCTAGTTTATGAGTTCCTGCCACTATACTATTATCACTGTGGCAGGCTGGGGCATATGGAAAGAGATTGCTCCTTCCCTGGTCCTAAGGGCGACAAGCACTGTGGGCAGGAGCTGACCACTAAAATAGTGGGTCATCGGATTATGGAGGAGAATTGGAAGCCAGGAAAGGTTTATGGTGATCGCCCGACTGCTGTCTGGATCAACCGGCAACCACAGGCATGGAACCTACTGAGGAAAGACATGTCCAGAACAATCCAATGGCCGGAGGTGATATGGAGATTGACCAGGATATTGTTCCTAACAACATTAACCGCGGACTGTCTCAAACGGGATTATCAGATACCCGTGACCCTGTTGTTAATATGACTATAGGTACTCCTGTGATGACTCGTACAGGAAATATGGAAGGTCGCGGCAAAGGGCGTGGTTACAACAAGAAATATGGTCGTGGAAGCTTCTCCTCATCAGGACGCGGCAGAGGTGTTGCTTCTATGGGGAGTGATGTCAAGCAGACTGTTTCAAATCAGCAAGGGACTTCAACCCTCGCTACTCTGACTTTGAAAGAGAAAAAGGTGGTACCTGTTGACCATCAAGTTGCTACGGATTTGACTCCTGCAAATGCGCACCAAGAGAGCTCCGCAGCTTTCAGGATGGTGGCTCCGGATCCAGAGGACGGGTGTGGAGAAAAGAAGTGACCGTCAGATGTAGTTAGTGATCTCCCTGATGATCCTAGGGTTCTGAAGAAGAGAAAGACATCTCAGACTGAGGGATGTACTGATGCTGCTGCAACGATGGAGGTGGCCAGCCGTAAATGGGCCCAAGGAGATAAATGAAGATGATCGCCTGGAATGTAAGGGGAATCAGACCGTCCCTTACATTTCATTCTATCCTCGGTCTGTGTCGGTCGAATTGTCATTATTTTTTGTTTAAATTGGAAACTAAAGCTAGTAGGAGGGTTTTTACCCATAGGATGCGTGGATTGGGATTTAAGTCTTCTTTTCTAGTTGATGCAGTGAACTCCTCCGGCGGTTTGGCTATTGGTTGGGTCCCGAACTTGGGTGTAACTGTTGAAGCTCCTTGTTCTTTTTTTGTTGCTTGTCGGCTTCATAATAATGAAATGGATATTGATTATGTGTTGGTGTGTGTTTACTTAGCTTGTGATATTCACATTAGGTCTCAGCAATTGAATGTTATAACTCACTTTTGTTTGGATCTTCATGTGACGTACATCATTGTTGGCGATATGAATTGTGTGTTGAGCTCCACGGAGAAAGATGGGGGTATTCCCTGGAATCCTATTTCTGCTCAGCCCTTGCGTGAGTCCATGGAGATAATGGGGGTTGAGGATATGGGATTTAGGGGTAGCTCGTTTACTTGGTCTAACAGAGGGATGGGGACTGCAAGTGTTAGAGAAAAGATTGGATAGAGCTTTGGCCTCCCAATCTTGGCTCGAAACCTTTCCCCAGTCCTTTGTGCAGCATTGTACAAACCTTGGATCTGACCATCGTGCTTTACTCATTGCCGATAAACCTTATGTGCGTCCTTCTCGCCCTCTCTTCCGATTTAACGCCAGATGGGCGGATAACCCGGAAGTAAAGCTTTTTGTGCAATACGTTTAGAACCAGCAAGTTAATGGCTCGGCAATGTACCAGGTGTGGTCTAAATTGAAGCAACTGCGACATCTTCTCTATGACTGGAGGCGTGCAGGTACAAGTAATTCGGAGCGAAACATTCGAATCCTGTAGGATGAGATTGAAGACTTGAAGCAAGAGGTTCCTATTAACTGGGATATAATCAATAGTTTGGAATTGGAACTTAATCGTCAATGGGCTGCCGAAGAGAGGTACTGGTACCAACGATCTAGAGTCCACTGGTTGAGGGAAGGTGATCAGAATTCCAGTTACTTTCATGCTGTGACTCGGGCTCGACGGTGAGGAAATCATGTCAAAAAACTCCAAGCTCCTGATGGGACGTGGTGTGAAGAAGAGAAGGAGAAAGCTGGTCTTGCTTTTTCTTTCTATAAGTCGTTGTTCCTCTCCGAAAACCAGGTTCCTGACATGGAAGCTCGGGTCAATTCTCTACCGCTGGCAGGCTTGGTTTAAGAGGAAATGAATACTCAGTTGATGGCAGAGGTTCAGCTGGATGAGATTAAGAGAGCAGTGTGCTCCATTGGAGCAACTCAATATCCTGGGTCTGACGGGTTTACTGGTAAATTCCATAGAGCTTATTGGGGGATTATCGGCCCTCCATTGTTGAGGCAGTTCGGTCTTTTTTTGACTCAGGTGGTATTCTGCGCAGTTTCAATCATACTTGTTTGACTTTGGTCCCCAAAGTAGACGTTCCAGAAACTATGAAACAAAAGCGCCCCATCAGTCTGTGTCAGGTGTTCTACAAAATTATTTCGAAAATTCAGGCAGAACGGTTAGCAACTCATTTGCCTCACATTATCTCACCGGAGCAAAATGGGTTTGTTCGAGACCGACAAATTGTAGACAACGTTCTGATCAGTCATGAGATTATGCATTACCTGAGATATTAGAAGCAAGGTGAAAAAGGCTATATGGCTTTAAAGGTTGATATGGAAAAGCCCTATGACAGAGTCGAACAGCCTTTTTTACTTGCTCTCTTAGTGAAATTGGGGTTTAGTCCGTAATGGATATAGTGGATCAATGAGCTAATCACGACTCCTTCTTTTCGGTGATAATGAATAGTAAACTAGCTGGGTTCTTCCCTTCTTCGTGGGGATTGAGACAGGGTTATCCTCTTTCATCACTTCTCTTTGCGATCTGTACGAAGGGTTTCGCAGCCCATATTCGCCAAGCATTTGAGAGAGGTGATGTGGCGGGAGTTAAAATTCGCTCCTCCTGTCCGGTCATCTCTCACTTGTTCTTTGCTGACGATTCCTACCTGTTCCTCCGCTGTTCCACAAGAGTGTTCTAAACTGGTAGCCATTTTGCAAGAGTACCAAAATTTGAGTGGTCGGAAAGTGAACTTAGCAAAATCGGCGGTATTTTTCTGTAAGAATATCAATGAGGAAGAAAGGCAGGCAATGGCTGAAATCCTAGGGGTAAGTGTTATCGGGGTTCAAGATAAGTATTTGGGCCTTCCTAGCCTTGTTCATAGGTAAAAAATGGAGACATTTCGGTTCATTGAGGAAAAACTTCTTGAGAAATTGCAGGGATGGAAGTAGCGCCACCTTTCGCCACTTTTCCCCGTACCCTCTGTCGAAAGCTTGATCGTCATATGGCTCGATTCTGGTGGGGTAACCAAGAAACGGGCAATCGAATTACTTGGGTTTCATGGCAGAATTTGTGTCGTAGAAAATTCGATGGCGGGATGGGCTTCAGGCGCTTTGAGACTATGAATCAAGCTCTTCTAGCGAGAATTGGCTGGAGACTTTTGACTGAACCTGACTGTTTGTTGGCCCGGCTTCTCAAGGAAAATATTTTCCTTGTTCTGATTTCATGGCGGCTGGTTGTGGGTCACGGCCTTCTTGGGGGTGGAGCAGTATTATTGTCGGGCGAAGCTTACTGTCATATGGACTCCGTTGGCAGATTAGCAATGGGGAGAGCACAAGGATCCGTGAAGATAACTTGATTCCTGGTGTTGATCGAGCTCTCTTCCCCCGCTGGCGGTGTTGCTTCAGCCGGACCAGACTGTGGACACTTTGATTAATGAGGAGATAGGTGAGTGGTGTCGGGATTTCTTCGACCAGTGCTTCCCCTCCAACATTGTCCAACGAGTTCTAGGGATTCCTCTACCCCGTGATGCTGCGCCTGACAGGCTGATATGGGGGAGGATCCTTCTAGGGAGTAACAGCTGCAAATCGCCGACGAAGAAGAGATGGGTGACCCACAGAATAATGATGCGGTCTTTCCTGAGGAGCAGACCATGGGATACTACTGAACCGCCAGAGCCGCGGACATGAGGTCACCCATTCAGCACCCTCATATGCCAGCGAATAACTTTGAGCTGAGCACCTCTGTCATCACCATGCTGTGCGGTTTGATGGTGTTCCGTGGCAAAGAGGGGGAATGCCCCCGATCACATCTGAGGCGATTCCACGAGCTCATCGATGGAATCAAGATAAATGGGGTCCCAGCCGATGCCATCCAGCTGAGGTACTTCCCATTTACTCTGGAGGGGTAGGCCAAGGAGTGGCTAGACACTCGACCTCCAGGCTCGATCACCACGTTCGCCAACCTGGCGGATAAGTTCCTCACTCGCTACCATCCTCCATCCAAGACGGCGGACCTGCAGAAGCAAATTACCCACTTTGCTCAGGATGAAGATGAGACCATCCGGGATGCTTGGGAGAGATACACCAGTCTCTTCCTCAAGTATCCCAACCATGGTTTTACTGACGCCTTCAAGGTGGGCACATTATACCATGCCCTCTTCTCGGAAGACAAGCAGCTGATTGACTCGGTCTGTGGCGGGAATATGCTCACCAAAACACCGCCACAACTGAATCAACTTTTTGAGGAGATGGCAGAGCAGGGCTATGATTGGGGAACTGCGAGGAGATCGAGACGAGCACCAGGGCGGGGTGTGCATGTTGTAGCCACCCAGTCATCTGATTTGGTGCAGGTGGTATCGAAGTTGGTTTCAGCCATTGATCGATCTGGGATGATCGCAGGTACAGGACAGCAACAGGCGATGCACTTCCAGTGGTGCGAGAGCACCCATCACACTGTGGAAGACTGCCAGGCGATGAGGGATTCGACTACACCGCAGGAGCAGGTGAACTTCATCAATAATGCTAGGCGCAATGACCCCTACAGTAACACGTACAATGAGGGGTGGCGCCAGCATCCCAACTTCTCCTGGGCTGGGGCCAATCCTAGACCACCAGCCTCCCAAGGACCGTCAGGCTCCCAGAGGCCGCCATATCAGCCCAGACAGGGGCAATTCTAGCAGCAGCAACAGTCTCTCTACCAGCCCATGCAGGGGCATGTTGTTCAACCACAGCCACGACCCTCCCAACAGCCAGGCGCAGCCCCTGCAACCCCAGTGCAGAATGATTCGATGGCTGAACTACGGGACTTGGTGGGTTCTCTTGCCAGTTCTAGTGCTCAGAAATTCAATACTATCGAGCAGTTCATGGAAAAGGCCTCGTGTAAATTCCTGACTCTTGAGGCTGGCCAGAGGAACACACAGGCTGTATTGCGGGATATCCAAACCCAGCTGGGGAGTGTGGCTCAAGCAGTGGCGCAGAGGGCTCCAGGTACCTTGCCAGGTCATATCATTCCTAATCCGAAGGATCCGAGTGCCCACTGTAATGCCATCACAACAAGGAGCGGCAAAGAGACTGCAGACCTACCTGTCCTGGCCAGACAAGAGAGAGGTAGACCTGCCTCGGCATCTCCAGCGGTTGAAGAAGAAGCCGAGACGGAGGTTGAGGTGCCTGCGCCTAAGCCGCAACCAGTAGTGAAGGAGTATATCCCTCAACTCCCCTTCCCTACTCGGTTGCACAAAGACAGGCTAGAGGCAGAGTTCGGGAACTTCATGTCCATGCTTAGGAAGCAGAATGTACAAGTGCCCTTCCTGGAGGCACTATCTCAAATGCCTAAGTATGCGAAGTTCTTGAAAGATCTTCTCTCAAAGAAGCAGAAGCTGAGTGAGCTGGCCACTGTGGAGCTCAGCGAAGAGTGCCCGGCCATTCTGCAGAACAAGCTTCCACCGAAGCAGAAGGACCCAGGTAGTTTTACTATCCCGTGCTCTATAAGTAAATTGCATGTAGAGAGGTCCTTGGCGGATCTAGGTGCTAGTATCAATGGCATGCCATATAAATTGTTCAAGAAACTAGGCCTAGGTGAACCTCGTGCAACTAGGATGAGTCTTCAATTAGCTGACCGATCTATAGTTCACCCTAGGGGCATAGTGGAAGACCTTCTGGTTAAGGTTGGCAGATTCTTTTATCCTGTGGATTTTGTTGTCTTGGACATCAATGAGGACACAAAAGTGCCCCTTATACTGGGACGGCCTTTCCTGGCCACCGCCAAGGCTCTCATAGATGTACATGATGGGACCTTAGTCTTGAGGGATGGAGAGGAGCGAATAACATTTTCCATTGCTAATACTCCCCCTGCTTCATCGCCTTTGCATGTTTTTTCTCACTAGGAGCACGAGTCTGTCGTGTATCCTTCTGTGCTTCCCATTTTGCATGATCCCCCTCCCATATTTTCGCCGCCACTCCCGTCCACTCCGTCACCAAAGGAAAAGATCAAGAGGGAGTGGCGGCCGAAACTGCTGGTAGCTAAGCCTGCTCACAAGAAAGCCGGAGACCACTATGAGCTGGTCCCGCCTTCTGAGCCTCGACCACCTTGGCCATCCGAGTATTCACTCGCTTGCATCCTGCCGGATGGCCAGGTTGAGTTGACGAGTGCTGGTGGTCACACCCGTCGTGTGCATGGCCACCATCTGAAGTTGTACCTCAAGAGTGATGTGGATCTGCTCTTGGAGGCACCTGTTCCTACACCTCTCTGAGTATCCACCCTACTGGCGTCCAGCTAAAAGACGGTAAAGAAGCGCTTGTGGGGAGGCAACCCCACCAAGGTTTGTTTTTCTTTCGTTTGTTTTTCGGTTTGTTCACTTGGAACTATGGTTTCTATCACCCAGTGTGTTTTGCTAATGCTAGCCCGCTGACTGGTCCACTTCCAGTCCCCCGACAGTCTTTCCTTCTGGTAACATCGTTCCACTTATCTTTCCCTCTGCTCTATTGAGGGCAATGTCGAACTTAAGTGTGGGGGAGTGCTTTGTATTGGTTGGAACGTATATATGTGTGCTTGGATCCTAATCCACTGTACAAATCTTGAGATTTGAGGGCTCCAAGTACTGTTATTTGCTTGATCATATTGGCACTGTGGTTTTATTGGTGAATCGAATGGGTTTCGGATTATTGCATGACAGATTGATTGTAACTAGGACAACCTATGTGATGACTGAGACGTGCAGTAGAATTGTGTAGGGGTTCAGTTTTTCAACTGTTTGCTTACCAACTGTGACTTGGATTGATCAATTGTTCTTGACAGTCGTTTATGCATCTAGTTCAGGGAATCAGAATGAGAGATAGAGCATATAGGTAGCCATGTGAGATTTGAGCCTGCTCGTTTCTTTCTTGTGCGATAGTTCCCTCTTCCATGATGTGTAGCATTCACGTTGTCATTAGCTAAGATGATGGAGGCATAGGAATAGCCCACGACCAAATTGATTGTCCTGATGTGTCATATCCCCTAGTCAGCCCTTTGAGCCGTGTGTTATCCTTTCTTTCGGTCTACAATGGAAAATCACCCTTTGCATCTCTTAGAAGGTTTCACAAAGTGGTTTTTACATGTTCTCTGCTGTTTCTGCTGAATAAGATGTGAGGGTTGGAGGTAGTTCTTACAAAGTTGGGCATGTGTTTGAAAAGTGTGCATAGGTGGTGGTTCTATCAAGAAATGAAAAAGAAAAAAAAATGAATGAAAGCAAAAGAGAGCCACCACCAAAAATCTGAATAGTGCCCATTAAGTAGTGTTTCTTAGCAGTCTGGCTTGGATATGCTAGCATTTATATGACCTCCTTCGCTCTTGTGCTTTAAAGAATGTGAGTAATGCAGAATGGCAGAAAGAAAGTAAGTGGTTTGATTGACTGTGATTGTGTTGGGTTTGGAACTGTGGAACCTTGTGCTATGAATACTTCCACCACCTATAAGGCTTTTTCCCCATGTCCAAGACCCTAGCCAGTCACTTGAACCTATGTCTAAGACCTCCGGATTAGTTAGTGGTGACATCCCGTGTGTGAACTCTAACATTTAGAGGTTGTCATCATGGTGAAGAAACGTTAGGATTTGAGAGAATAAGCATGCACATTTTTCGCATCAAATTGTCCTGACCCCACTGGTCGAGAGTGAGTGATTCATTTCCTTGTTCTTTATGCTCTCTACCCCGGTGAGGACCTAGATGGCTCGGTCTTGATTCTTATGTCTTGAGTTTGATGCATGCGATGAATGTCTTGGCTAAGTGGTTGAGTCGAGTCTATGTTGGTTGGTGAACATAAGGGAAACTCTTCCTTTACACGATTTTGCTGCACTCGAATGTCTTCTGTGGTGGTTGTCCAGGTTGCTGTTGAAGTTGAAGTTGTCCATGTGTTAATGATCAAAACCCAGTATGATTCACGTGTTTTGTGCCGATATGATATGTCCCCAAGGGTTGCATGATTAAGATGTTTTGAGCTTACCTTGTATCTGACTTGGTTTGCTTGGGGACAACCAACGGTTAAGTGTGGGGGAATTTGATAACGTCGTATTTGCACATGTTTGCACCCTCGTTTCTTGATCATTTTGGGTTGAGTATTTTCTTTCTTAGACTATTTTACGCTAGGTTGTGTTCATTTGTCACATTTCAGGTCCTAGCATGTAAATTGAAGCATAGGCGCAAGTTTCAAGTCAATCGGAGATCATTTGGCAATTCGGGAGAAGAAACACGAGCATGACCTGAGGAAGAATGGACTTCTACCTCATATTATGGAAAAATAATCACATAATCTTGTCATAAAAAGAAATAGGACGAGACTACGAGCGTTTGGGATCAAACGGCGACTGATTCGGAGTCCGAACGAGGGAGAAACGAAGCATTAAACTGGAGCGGAGGAAGAAATACGGGCAGGAGAATTACTATCGTATTTTCCCCTCCCATGCCCGTATTTTCACTGCCGAGAGGAGCTTTGGATGTGCTGAAACTTAACCAAAACGCATGTTTTGGGAAAAATACGGGCATGGAAGAATTACGACCGTAATTCAGCCCGTATTTCGCCCTGAATCGGGTTTTTGAGGCAGATTCGAGCCAAAGAGAGAGTCAACTTTTTGGAGCAAAAACAGAGTTTTAGAGAGAGAAAGTGCGAAGAACAAATCCTAGGAGCTATTTGGAGTGGATTTCTCATCATTGAAGCCCAGATTGCATCCTCAGGAGTAAAGATTGACATCCCAGAGCACATTCTTCCCATTGTTATGAGTATGACTGCTTTGTATTATGTTTCCCTTCTCTCTCTATGGAGTAGAACTCTCTCTCACTTGGGTATGAAGAACCCTAGTTCCATGTGTTAGGAATCTTGATTGTAATTACGTTTGGATTGTGATATTGCTTGATTATAATCGATTGAAGTGTTTTGAATGAGTCAATTGAAGTGTGATCACTTTTTATTGATTTCTGCTGCAACCTGAGATAGATAGAATCTGATTAGGTTGTTAGAGCTTCTTCAATTGGTAGTAGTGAATCGATTATACGAGAGTTAGTCGATTCACTGCTTTGTACTGGAATCTAATTCCAGTAGTGGAGTTCTGTGTTCATAGCCTCAGCTTTCTATCCCGGTGAAGACTAGTTGTCTGCCGGGTAGTTGGACTGAGAGGGCTTGGTCAGCTTAAGAGATTCCAAGCTACTGTCGGATCTTCCGCAGTATAATCAGCAGTAAAGCAACCAAAAGTAATTACAACTGGAACCTAACTAAGGAGCTTGGGGGACTCATTCCCGAGTGACTCTTCCTTTGCTTTAGAAAACCGAACCATTTTCTGCTTTCTTACTGCTTTTACTTAAATCAACAATCACGGAGTTTTGTGCTGTAAACTTTCTACCTTTTCTTGGTAATGCAAGTTATCTATTGGCAAAAAAAATGTACTCATGTGACCAAAATAAGAAGTAAATTAGGACTGTTCACAGTCTTTACTTTTCTAATACCACAAAAAAAAAAGTCTATTCAGCATTATGTGAGAAGTTAAATAGTATAAACACCAATTATATCTATTTATGCTCGCATCATATTTTATTTTATTTTTCATTTCAACAAATCATAACGAGAGTAGGAATGACATTTTCTACTTGACCCGTTAGGGCGGGAGGACATGGGTACTCTAATCGACCCGACCTATTCCATTCTCTCGTTCTTGCCTAAATTACATGTAATCTTAGTCAAAAAAATTAAATTTTTTCTATTATTACCTCATATTTTAGTTATAATAAAATTGCAAATAAGTGAAAAATCTCATTTTTCCAATAGTTTAACAACATTTATCACATTATGCCTTCTTTTTTGTCTTCTAATAAAATAATGAACATTTTAATATTTTCAATATAAATTACATATCCATTAGGTCGATATATCCCGACCTGCGCCCCATAATAAATTATCTGACCAGCCATGAGGTGCATATAGTCATGGAGATATCCGACCCGGATCATTGCCGTTCACACGTTCCTACCAAGAGTGTCGTGTATAGACTTATAGTGTTAAACATGTAGGTTTTCATTTATTAATTAAGGACAACAAATGCCCAATCAATTTAACACGCATAACAAGACAACATAAAATTAAAATAATAACTATATTTAAGGCAAGTCTAGGGTTCAACTCTAGTTTTGGGTATATGGTACGGATATATGATCGGATCCGTCAGTAATTATGTATAACCCAACCATTAGTCACCACATTAGTACACCCTCTTTCTTTTGAAAAGCATTAATTTTGTCTCTTTTTACACAGAAAAATCAGATAAATTGTGCTCTTTAAAATAATATCCATTTTTATATATTTTTTGAAAAAAAAAAATTGAAGCATTTTTTACCAGTTTATATCAGGCTAGTATTTATTGGTATTAAAATAAGAGCATACCATATGTTATGAAAGCGTACCATGATGATTACTCATGTTAAGCACTCTAAGATTACTCACCTTATTTGGAGCGGGTACGGACCACCACTGCTATTTCTAGTAGTTACAAACAAATTGTACATGTTAACGGACAATTTACAAATATGTTATATGTATCGAATGTTTGTAAATATTTATTTGTAAGGTTTGAAAAAAAATTACAAATTAAAACATTGAATCCACCCAAAATTCAGGGTGTACATTGGACACTCCCTATCAAACAGTTGATAGAGAATTTTATCAAGAAATAGAAGATTAGTTTATAACAAAGATAAAAAAAAAAAAAATACACAGAAAGAAGGTAAAGAAAACTACAGCATTAAAAATCTCATGCACCATAGTCTAGACTTGGTCACTCATCGCATTATATACAATAATTACCCAAAAGAAAACTCTTCAGGGAAGTGGTACTGAAAAGTAGAGATGTAACATAAGTGAAAATTTTATGAAAATCAAATACTGAAAAGTGGTAGGATGGTAGGCCATCAACATTCTCATATAATAGCCAAGATAAATTCCGATGGAGTGTTCTAACTTCTTTTATTCCAGACCCATCACTCCAAAATCCGACTTCACCATTGTAGCTGGGCATTCAAAGCAATAACAATAGCATGCATCGGTCTCTAATTATTTCAAGAGTGTATCAATTTCACAATGATGGATGATGCAATCCACATATATAGGAGGACAATTCTACGCACAACTGTGGATATTCGACCCTCTCCGATCTAGTCAAGTAGGGGAATTCCCACCTTAATTGATTGGGCACCTGATGAGTATTTGAATAATATCACAAAGAAAACAGTTGAGTTGTTTTTAGGTGCCCTAGTTCCTTGGACATATTCATCTCTGTCATGCATTCTATTCTAATATACCACATGCACCAATTACATATTATTTTATCCCATATTCCACATCCCCCACCAAGAATTTATATGTGTTTTCAACTCAATTACATTGAATGTCAAATTTTCGTTAGGATGAAAATTGCAGGAACGGAGATGAGAACGGGAAAGCTCCACACGGGATATATATGAGTTCATAATTTTAAAAAATAGGGATGGGAATGATGTTTTATGGGCATGCAATGCAATCCGCCCAAAATAAAACCACACTGACAGCAAGAAACTGGTCCATATTTTCACGTGCCCATTGTTTTTTTCTTCTTCTTTTCTTGTTCTACACTCTCACCAAAACCCTATATAACAAGGACTCGAAGCCCTTCCATTTCCCTCCATCACCACACAACGTAACGAGGTCCCCCTTTCACAAAACCCTAATTTGTAGCATGGCCACCATCAAACCCTTCCTCCTGGTCCTCCTCTTCTCCATCTTCTCCCGAATCTCAAGCTCCAAAACCCACCACCCACTTGACCCGCTAACCCGGGAAGAGCTCTCATTGGTCCAGCTCATCGTCAAGAAATCCTATCCACCCCGCTCCAGCCCAGTCTTCCACTACGTCGCCCTCGACGAGCCGGAAAAACACGACGTCCTGTCATGGCTCGCCAAGCCCGAGCCCGAGCCACTCCCGCGTCGGGCCCAGGCCATCCTCCGAGTCCACAAGCAGACCCACGAGCTGGTGGTGGACCTAAAGGCCCGGAAGGTCGTCAGCAAGCACGTCCACCGCGGGCCCGGGTTCCCTTCGCTCACGCTGGAAGAGCAGACCGCGGCCAACGACCTCCCGCTGACCTACGGCCCGTTCCTCCGGTCAGCGGCGAAGAGAGGGATCGACGTGTCCCAGGTGGTGTGCTCCGTGTTCACCGTGGGCTGGTTCGCCGAGGAGAAGCAGTTCATCGGGAAGAGGTACGTATGTATTAGAGTACAATACGAGTAGTATTATGTCATGCTACGAGTACGAGTAGTAATATATATAATAGAGTTGTATTTTTTTGTTTTGTTTTTTTATCAGGGTGGTGAAGATCCAGTGCTTTTCAAAGAAGGACACGGTGAGTGTTTATTTGCTGCCGGTGGAAGGTTTGACCATTGTGGTAGACTTGGATGAGATGAGGATCGTGGAGTACAAAGACAGGGAAGTCGCTCCCATGCCCAGAGCTGAAGGGACGGAGTACAGATTGTCGAAATTACCCCTGCCTCATGGTCCTCGTATCAATGGTGCTAGGCTGGTCCAGGAGAATGCTCCGGGTTTCACTATTGATGGCAATGTCGTCAGGTAAATTTTTTAATATTCCCTTGGATAAATTATTGCTCGATCGTTAGACAATTACATGGATAACTAATATTATTATATTTGTTTTTTTATAAATAATTAAATCCCCGGAAAGTGGCAACATGTATCTCTGAACCTTGTAAAAAGATTAAAAAAAAGAAACCTAGCCTGTAAGGCCGTAAGTCTGTAACTACCGGAAAAGTGCGATGACAGAGTTGTATTGTGTACTAACTAACTCGACAAACGATTGTAATCCACATACGTACCATCGAACTTTCTTTCATGCATGCAGATGGATGAACTGGGAATTCCACGTGTCGTTCGACGCCCGTCCGGGTCTGGTCATATCCATGGCCCGAATCTACGACCCGGACCAGAAGGCCTTCCGCAGCGTCATGTACAGAGGCCACATCTCCGAGCTCTTCGTCCCCTACCAGGACCCCACGGAGGACTACTACTACAAGACCTTCTTCGACAGCGGCGAGTTCGGCTTCGGCGTCTCCTCCGTTTCTCTGCTTCCCAACGGCGACTGCCCCTCCCACGCCGTCTACATGGACGCCTTCTACGCCGGCCCCGACGGCACTCCCGTCCACGTCCCCAATGTCTTTTGTATCTTCGAGAGGCACGCCGGCGAGGTCATGTGGCGCCACACCGAGCTTGCCATCCCTCATGTCACGGTCAGTATGTGTGTGAATGTGAATCAAATCAAATTCTCCAAAGCTAAGAGTTTCGAATTGCTGCAAATCCAGCGGCGGAAGTAGATGTGGCAAATGGATTGATCCATAGATCTAATGGATTGGTGGATTCATGGATTGAATCAAGTGGATTGGTGGATTATCCATGAATTCAAATGACATCCTCAAGCAGGGACCAATATGTAAAATGTAAAAAGTTTAGGTACTAAAATGTCACAATGAAAATTTTTGGTACCAAAACAAAAAATTTCAATGATATTTTTCGAATAAAAAATTAAATTTTGGGTACCAAAAAATATAAAAAGTAAAGGTACCGAACCGTAATTTGTCATTTGGATCCATGGATCAATCCATGAATCCAGCAATCCAATTCGATTTGGATCAAATGGATTGGATTTAAATGGATTGGATTAGATGGATATTTTTAATGAGTTGGTGAATTGAATTGGTGGATTGGATTGAGAATTGCCACCTCTAGGCGGAACCAATCGTACTGACCTCTGTCACGGACAGGGGCGAACCTACTTGTTGGCAAGGTCTGACACCCTCTCAAAATATTTGTGAAAAGTCTATATGTTTTTGGTAAAAAAAATTTAATGCGAAATTTTCGACACCGTTCTGATAACCAATTTATTAATGATTGTTTTGGTTGTGTATATTGAAAAATGTTTGATTTACAAAATAAGAAATGAAAATATTTTTAAAACATTTCAGAATATGAACATTCGTCGTGGTTCGTTGTACATAAGATATTGTGAACTTATAAATTAATTTCTAGTAATTTTATTTAATTATTTGTTTATCGACCACACCCATCTTCGACAATACTAGGTCTGTCACTGGTCATGGGATACACATAAAATTTGAAAAAATTTAAATTATTAACCACATGTAGGTATATATAATATTCGAATACTAAGACGTTTATGAAATACAAAAAGTTTAGAATATAGGTGACGAATATTTTTTTTTTTCCATTCTTACCGAATATAAAAAAAACATGTTATGGTTGTTTACAAAGAAACTCGTATTAATAAATGATTTTTTTCCTTATTTTGTGAATGAATTCCTTGAATATAAAGAAAGCTTTTAATATCATATATAGGACACAAGTTTTAAACTTCTGGCTCAGTCATAGTATAAATCTGTACGTTTTTTTTACTTTGTTGAATTTTCGATTACTCAATTCATTCTAACAGGAATCTTACTGAGACGATCAAATCTGCAGATAGCTGAATCTAGGCCGGAGGTGAGTCTGGTGGTGCGGATGATCGTCACAGTCGGGAACTACGACCACGTCATCGATTGGGAGTTCAAGCCGAGCGGTTCGATCAAAACCCAGGTCGGCCTGACCGGGATCCTGGAGGTAAAAGCGGCCAACTACACTCACGCGGACCAGGCCGCCGCGAGCGAGGAAGCACACGGCACGTACCTTGCGGAACACACCATCGGACTGTACCACGACCACTTCCTGACCTACTACCTCGACATCGACGTTGACGGCGCCACCAATTCGTTCGTCAAGAAAAACCTCGTCCCGCGAAGAAATACCAACACGGGCCACCACCGTACCCCGAGGAAGAGCTACTGGACCGTGGTGACCGAAACGGCCCGGACCGAGTCGGAGGCCAAAATTCGGCTCGGTGCCGGTCCGACCGAACTGGTCATCGAAAACCCTAACAAGAAGACCAAACCGGGTAACCCGCACGGGTACCGATTGATACCCGGACCGGTGATCCACCCGCTCCTGGCGCCCGACGACGGCCCGCAGATTCGGGGGTCGTTCACGAACTACAACATTTGGGTGACGCCGTATAACAAGACGGAGCGGTACGCCGGCGGGAAGTACGTTGACCAGAGTCAAGGGGAGGATGGGTTGGCGGTTTGGACGAGGAGGAATAGGAAGATTGAGAACGAGGACATTGTGATGTGGCACGTGATTGGGTTCCACCACGTGCCTTGTCAGGAGGATTTCCCGATGATGCCGACTTTGTCCGGCGGGTTTGAGCTCCGACCGACGAATTTCTTCGAGCGGAGTGCCGTGTTGAAGGCCGTGCCGCCTCCGCCTATGAAAGCTGATGGCTGTGGTGTGGTTGAGCCTTAAAAGGCATCATCTCATCTTGTTGTTTGTTTGGGTGGGTGGGGGGTTTGGCTCCTAATCTCCTATAAAAGAGCATCGGAAACAATTATAATAAACATAAGAAATAAGTTTTCGGTGGTCATGATTCATGACTAATAATGCATCCTTTTGGGTCGTCAATTTCGATTAAAAAAGTACCTATATTCTATTTTTGTTTTGTAGAGACTCGTTATTGGGTTGAAGCATATGCCTTGTTCTTAATTTTTATAGATGTTCTTTTGTTTTAGTCAATTCATTGTTTTTTATGTTGGTCTTAATGGTTTTCAGACTTTAGGACAAATATGTTTTAAAGGGATTGAGATTTCTAATGAACCAACGTACGAAAAGGAGCATAAGTAGAGGGACTATTTTGAATATTTCATAAAAAGCTATAAAGGTTTCATCCTGGTGCCCTATTGGGATTACCGAATAACATACGTGGATTGTTATTCATCGCCCTAAAAATCATTATCCATCACCCTAATTATGTTGAATTTACTCTAATGCCCTTAGTTTATTTTTGTGTCTTTCAAACACTTAAACCGTAAAACAAATACATATATCCACTCGTTGCCGAGTGGACACTCACCGCATGCCCAATCCTCGTTGTCATCACCATGTGAAACTAGTCTCTAAATTGTACTAATTATATCATTGATCCATCTCACTTTCACAACAACAAAAGAAGCAATGGGCATTAGAGTCAAAAGCAACAAAAGCAATGGGAAGGGTCTCTAAATTGTGCCGACTCTTCTTCTTCCTTCATGCTTCTATCTTCCTACTCGCGAGCAAAAGCACCAGCACTACAAAAAAGAGGACCTATAGCAAGGGTTATTTTTATATGTAGCAAGGGTTTTAACCCTTGCTATACCCTTCATGCTTCTATCTTCCTACTCGCGAGCAAAAGCACCAGCACTACAAAAAAGAGGACCTATAGCAAGGGTTATTTTTATATGTAGCAAGGGTTTTTTAACCCTTGCTATAGAACGTAGCAATGGTTTAAGCAACCCTTGGATGGACCCTTGGCAAAGCCGCCCCTGCTACATATAGCAAGGGTTATAGGCGACCCTTGGTGCATGTCCCCTGCAACGGTTATAGCAAGGGTTTAACCCCTTGCTACACGTCTGTAAACTTTAAGCCATAGATTCTAGTAGCAAGGGTTTCAAACCCTTAAAAAATTCCTTCCTACGGCTAGCAAGGGTATAAACCCTTGCTACTTATATGTGTAAAATTATGTAAAAGGCTTTAGTAACATGGGTTGGAACCCTTGCCAAATTTGTTGCTTAAATTAGCAAGGGTTAAAACCCTTGCTACACTGTATTATAACAGCTATCACCTATGAGATGTTGCTTGCAAAGGTCAAAACCCTTGCAGAATTTGTGACTAAAGCATGAGAATATTTGTGTCGAAACCCAAATCGTCACTAAAAAGTTTTGTTACTAAACAATAACATAGGATTAGTGGTTATAGCTTGGTTGCCAATACTCTGGTCACTATATACAAATGCAGAACCATGTTTGTTAATAAAATTCCTAACATATACCTTCCATATCCTAAATCATAACATGATACAAAGCATCATCCAAAATGGTGTTTACATGGCTAAATACTAATCACTATAAACATTCAAACATAACCGAAATAATAATAGCGCATTCGTGATATTCCAAGTACTCAAAAGAACCCTATTCAAAGCTACATGAGTAGATCAATGATCTGAATCCTTCATATAAGAAATTCATGACCCATCTTATCAAGAAGCTGGAGAACACAAAAACGGAGCTTGATCACTAGTGGCACCCTGTTCATAATAGAAAAGAATGTCAAGATTTACATATTAAAAAATTACTTAGTCATACAAACCAACACTAATTCAATAACACAAATAACAATACAAGAACATCGAGAAACAGAGCAACCTTTCACTGCGGGCTTATGTAGCTGCTGCTTATAAAGAATGGAATTTAGGGTACGCTAACTAAACAAATACAGTAGTTTATATTAATTTTTTATTACTGTACAGTAGTAGTCTATGAAAAAGAACATGATTATCGCTTAACCTAGGGGTAGATATGCCACCTAGCTAGTATAATTAACTCAATTCTGTCCGGATGTTAAATTTCTCCTATAATCTAATTCTCTAAACACTATTAAAAACTAAGAAATAATTAACTAGAAAAAAGACCGATGAGACATTACCTTACCTGAGTGCAGCAAAGATGACTGCATATGATTAACTAGAACCTCTGGCGATATGTATGCTGGAGTTCCCACCGTCGATTTGGGCCTTGAGTGCAGCAAAGATGACTGCATATTATGTACCACCAAACCGTGGAATCAATAATCACATAACAAATGCACCAATAAAAATTTGAAGATCTTGTTACTGCTCAAGTAAGACAAGGGGTGAAGATCAAGAATATGAAACCTTAGAATATCCAAAATCACAAATCTTCAAGCGAGGTGCAGGGCTTCCATCAAGAAGCTTGCTTTCCCGTTTTAAATCTCTGGGGCAGATTTGCTGTCAAAACAGGAGAAGGTGGATACGTAAAAAACTCTTTCATGATTCAGAACAGAAAGCCATAAATAGTTGGTGAGCCAGCATGCTGATGCTATCTTCAAATTGCACACCTAATTCTTCCATCAAAACCAAAATGGTCCCAGCAACATATGCTGCCCACATGAAATGGAAGATAATGAGTATGTTGTATAATCATAAACAAGCATCGCCAAAGATACAAAAGAGCAACCCACTTTTGTGAGGGATCTTGAACAAAGTACTTTTTGCCTTCTCAAGAACCACTGGCTGCCCATCTTCGTGGAAATCAGATAGGTCCATGCCAAAGGTTGGGCCGTGACTGCTTAAATTAGACCCATAAGACACCTGATAAAAGAAATAAACATAAGAGTGGTATTTAAAAGTGCTCATATAAAATAATGCAGTCCTACCGGCTACAGGGTGTTTTATTTGTCTTTGTTATTCTGTTTGATTGGAGTGCATTTGGCATAAGTTAGTAATATGTGGAAGTAAGTTCACATGCTATCACCAAACAAGCTTCTCCCTCGGCTGTGAAACAGAAAAATGTCAGCCATTACTCCCTTGGCTGGGGACAGATACTCGAATTATCAATTGAGAGCAATGGACCATTGTTGGCAAAACTGACAATTTACCTATACTGTCTTCAGACCCTTCCTCATGTTGAAAGGATGGTTGTCCTTGTTGAAAACATTCTTGCACTTCGAATTCAGTCACGATTCTCAAATTTCTTAAATTCCTTGAACTTGAAACGATCTGCAATAATGAAAATAGCAGCAGGAAGACAAATTCAGTGCACTAGCCAATGCCATAAGAAAGCATAAGAAAACTTGATATACCTTCACTCATATCATCCATACCCATAATTTTTTATTTCAGTTTACAGATCATCATATAATTTCATGAAAGAATCGGAGAATCGAGTCGACGAGGAACTATTACTCTAACATTCTGGGACACAATCGTAAACACTAGCAAAAATATTTGGAACCAAGAACAAGATAATGCCAGTTTAACTCATCAAACATACACCCTTAATGGGATACCAATCCACTAAAGAAAACTCATCGAATTTGGATAAGGACATGAGTCACATGGCTACGTGACAGACAGAGGCAGTTGAAGCATGAAGAAAATAATAACCGATAAGACTTACTAGTATCCATCTTTGAAGCCACTGAGTTTCTCTTGGCCAGTAGTGTCCCAGCAATAGAACCGGAATTTTCCACAGTTAGTGAAGAAATCAAGTGGATGAATTGCCAGTCCGCCACACTAATCGTTGCTGCAGAATGATAGAAATCTAGGCAAGTTAAAACAACCAAATTCAATGTAAGTATCAAATATCTAAGCAAGAATATAGCACACCAAAACTGTAAGGAAATCCACAACCACAACAATAGTTAAACCATAGCACAACGGAATTGAAACAAGCTAGTTAACCCACGAACAAAGGTAAGACAAAATCGAAGAAGAAAGAAACGAGATCAGGATTATATGAAAAGGCGATGTATGTGATACAACCGACGAAACTGTACCGCCATTGCGGACGAGCACTAACTTAAAGTTAGGGTAATCGATAGCCTGCTGGTCCCTTAATTTGTTCAGCAAGAGAACAGCTAGCGTTAATTAATCAACCGAACACGCAGAAAAAGGATGAACCGAGACTGCCTAAACAATGAATCCGGTGAAAATCAAACGACGACGGCGACCAAGGAACAAAAGCATGAGGTGAATTGGAGACTCGAGTCGCCGACGGAACTATAACCTAATTCCTACACTAAAAAAAGAGCCCGCCCCTTCCCCGAAAAAGAAATGATAGACAACGCGATGGAGGGAGAGCGATGGAGTGAGAGTGAGGGAGACAAGGAATCAGACCTTTACGCTGGAGGATCGGAGAATCGAGTCGGAGTGAGTGAAGGAGACCGCAATTGACTTCAGCCGGAGCTCTCTTCCGGCCTCTCTCACACGCCAGCGGAATCACAAAAAATCCGACAAAATAAGCAATCGATGAAAAGAAAAGAAGGAGATCTAGGAAACTTGTCTAGTGATTCTTCGACCTCTCTCGCTCTGTCGGATTCTGCAATCTCTCGCTCCGACGGAATCAGGGAGATTTCTCTTCGACCTCTCTCTTGCTCTGTAGAATTAGGTATTTCTCTTCTGACCTCTCGCGAGCGAGCAGCGAAATCATCAAACAGGAGCCGAAAAGAAAACAAGAAAATCGTACAAGGAAAAATAGGGATTTTTAGTTTGCAGAGGGAGAAAAGGAATAAATGTGTGATTTAGTTAAATCTTATAGCAAGGGTTCACATACCCTTGAAACAAACCGTGGCTACAATAAATTACAAACAAATTAGCAAGGGATTTGAAACCCTTGCTAAAGAACCCTTGGCATAGGACATTTTTTTCGTAGTGCAGGAGCAATGGGGCGGCGGCAGTACAAGGAGCAGCAGCGACAGGAGGAGAAACCTCCTCCTTTAGAGAATGTCAACAGAATCGGGGTGGTGGGCGGTGGCGGCGGCAATGTAAGTTAGAAATTAGGGATTGTGTTTGTTTAATGTTCAGCTAGAAATTAGGGCTGGGGATAAATGTGCCAATTAAGTATGTGTTAGGGCTATAAAATTTAAATTTTAGAGCGACGAATAGCGATTCAGATAACATAAACTATATTTTTCGGATTCTTAATCTTTCTTTTCTTCCTTCTTTCAGAGTTCTTCTTCTCCTCTCTTCCCTTATGCCTCTATTCTCCTTCTTCCTCTTTTCTCCATCCCCAATCTTCCCTTTCTCTTCTCAATTCATTGAGTTCTTTTCAATTTCAGCTTTACTAATCTGAAGAAGTTAAAGGTTAGATTCCGGACAACCTCGCTTGTTGCATGCAGTTGGAGTAGGATGTACATGGATTATAGTCTTTACAATGGCGAACTCAATAATGGATAACGAGTCATGAGTGATGAGTAGAAAGCGAAACTGGAATCCAAACGAAATATTCCTATTGGCTGGAGCAAAACTAGTGTTAGCACCATGCTAACAAAAAAATGTTAGCATTATACTATGTTAATGTCGTGAAAAAAGCAAAGATAACTTAGTTATACGAGATCGAATTACTATGTTAATGTCGTGAAAAAGCAAAGATAACTTAGTAACAAACAATAAGCTAAAAGAGTTATTTTCTTCGGTCAATTGAACTAGCATTATAAGTACGTATTTATAGAACTCTTCACACCCTAAATAATCCTAATCCTACTCGACAAGATTACTTAGCCATTACTCAACCACAAGAGTTCACTACAACAAAACCCACATATAGCGGCTAATTGTTGAGGCAAATATTGTATTTGCCTCTAAAAAGATATTATATATAACATATATATAATTTGCCTCAATAGTTTCAATTATGTGCCTCTAAAAGTATGAGATATACTACAAATATATAATTTGCCTCAATAGGTTCAATTATGTACCTCTAAAAAGTATGAGATATATTACAAATATATAATTTGTCACAATAGATACAACTATGTGCCTCTAAAAGTATGAGATACACTACAAATATAACTTCTGCCTCTATTAGTATTCTTGATTTTTAACTAATATAAAACTAAGTCTTATAAATATCTACAAAATATATAAAGGCAAAACAAGGGTTGAAATTACCTATTTCAAATTTTGTGGCCTGAGAGTGATTCTGGGAAGGTCATTTTTGTTATTGCACCCACTTCATCTTTATATATTAAAAATGTTATCATTGGAGTTCAAACTTTAGTCACTTAAATGAAGAAAGAGCATTATAACCGACTAGACTACATTGTGTTTACTATTATCTTTTTGATTAAACTCTAGGAATATGTTGGTGATGATGTTTCTATATTTATAGTTTATCTTAATTTATTTATATTTTATAAAATGACATTAGTTCTGAAATCGAAACTCAAGTAACATTGATTAGAACATTAATATTACATTGTATGTGTAGTTTAATTTAGTTTAGACAAAATATAGAAGTGTAACCAAAACATGGACCTTTGTAATGAGTATAGTCATTTTTTTGTGACAAATCTTAACTCGCACGAAACTACACTGCGAATTAATCCCGACTAGAGCCCAAGTTTTTAAATTCTAGTCGGGTGCAGTATAGGCCAAGTATTTAATTGTCAAACCCGGGTCGGTCTATGTACCCCTACTTCAATCGCTTAAGTTGTTATCTAGCAAAACAATTTTGGGTTTAAAACTAAAAAAACTACAAACTAAAAAAACAAGGAAAGTAAATGAAGGAAATTCTACTTGAGAGGACTTCACCCGGGTATTGCTCCTCCTAGTCTCATGCTAAGAAGCGACAAACAAAGCTCTAGTGTGAAGGACGTGATCATACACCGCGAGGTGGGTGCAACTAGCTAAGGACAAACTCCCTTAGTCGATCAATGAAGGAAAATCAACAAATATAAGCTAGGAGAACCAACTCTCTTAACTGTTAGGTTAAGGATAGTGATTCATAGCTAGGGAACCTAGACCTCTTCACTGATCAACCAAGGAGATCCCCAACTCTCTTAGTTGGCTAATTGAGAATCGTTGCAACAAGTTAGAAAGATAACTCACTTAACCTTTCGGCTAAGGGTGACAACGATAGGCTGGGAAACCTAACCCTCTCGACTAGCCGACTAAGGATTGCAAACCAAACCCTCGGAACTTAATCTGGTCGGCGGAGAGACCAACCCCGGTGGAATTACGGCCCTACTCCGATACTTGAGATTTTGGTCTTGAATTGACCTAAAGGAGGTTACCCAAGTGGCTAAGAAGTCTGGCTTCCTATTGGACCAAAAGGGGATTTCCACCCTCTAGGTCAATTTTACCCAATATTGAGTTAAAGCTAGCACACTCAATCATTCATGAATAATACCTCAAATATCATATAAACATTCAATCAACACAATAGGTTCATGTTCTTACATCCTAACACATAAAGAGACTAGGATTCACAATACCCAAGTGAGTAGGTAGGCTATTCCATAGCTAGACAAGAGAAAACAACAAAAGGGGAAGAAAGAACCATGAATTGATGCATATCTCTCCTCCTTGTAGCTTGAGACACCCTTGAGATGAAGAAATCTTCAATCCTCTAGCTAGGAACAAGCACAAAACTCCTTCTTCCTCCTTTGATTTGCACTTTCTCACTCTAGAAGAAACCCTAACCTCTCATTAGAATCCTCTTTATTCTGAAAAATGAAAACCTAACCTAAAAATGAAGCTCTCCTTCTCTCTTCCTTTCAGCTCACATTTTATACCAGGATCGGGCTCAGTTCACGGCCGTGAACTCTTCAACGCGTCCGTGAACACAGAGCGTTGTGTCGAAACGCACCGCTTCACTTACTTAAGTTCACGGTTTGCACTCAATGTTCATGGTCTTGTTGACCGTGAACTGGCCTTGCGCCAGTAACTACAGATTTCTCCCTAGACGCTTCGTGGTTCACGGTTTTTGGCTTCAGTTCACGGCCTTAGGAGACCATGAACTCCAATGGGAAATTGTGAACATGGTCTGAAACCTGGACGCCTGCACTTCACTGTTACGGGGAAATTTTCACGGTCTAGCATCCACCAAGAGGGATCGTCGATGGCTTGGCCTTGGCTTGGCAAAGAGCCGCAAATGGGTCCTTCTTCAAAAGTGCATCGAGATCGGGTGGAAAGCTTTCTTAGCACTTGTAACTTGTGGATGCTTCATCCACCCCGACCTCGTCCTCATTTTGGACACCACTTGCTCCTTCAACTTCTTCCTCAACGTCCCTTCCTTCTTCTTCAATTTTCTCCTGTGAGAAAGGATCAAGGTATTCCCCTTCTTCGAGGCTCACTTCCTCCTCTTCAACCTCTTTTCCGACCTTCCCATTCATCTTCAAGCACGGTTTGGAGGGTAAGATGCCATGCAAGATCATAGAAAGGATTCTCTTGCTCCTCCACACTCGTGACTCGGTCTTCAAAGTTGCTCTCAGGAAATGGAAAGTGATGAGAATCGTCAATGCAACCTTCTTGTTCATCCTCACCACGGGAGCTCTCCGGTGTGAGTTCATCTTGCTCCACACAATTGTCATTGATTGATACTTCAACCTCCTCTTTCTCCTCCAATGATGAAAGGCGATAGCTTGCACAAGCATGTGCCACCTTATCTTCTAATGTCAAGCGGGAGGAGGGAGGGGTTCGAAATCGATGTCGGAGCTCGTTCTTCCAAAATTCTCATGGCTTGCCTCTTCGACTTCCTCTCTTTCTTCCAATGGTAGGAGGCGATTGTGAGCAAGTTGTGCACATGCTTGCTCTACAAGCACTCCTAGCCTCTCCGTGCATCGAAGGAGCTCCTCCGTTTCCCGAAGAAAGGTTGATTCGGTAAGGCCGGTGTTGGGAAGGTCCAAATTGGAGCATCCCTCGTCGATACCCATGGCAAATTTCTCCACCATGAGCTCCTAGTTTCTCTTGGATCCAGTTGTGGAGTGGCATATGGTCTTGATGATTGTCCCGTGAAGGCTTCCATGGCCAACTCCAACTTGAATTTCTCCTTGGGTTGTGGAGGGAAATCTTCTTAATATGGAGAAGCCTCTTCATATCCCCAATGGTATGATTGTTCTTCTTGGAACCATGGAATAGGAAACCGGATCATACTGGCCGGTTCAACCGGGAACCAGACCATAAACGAAACAATAGATGTTTAGTGGAAGAAATATTGTATCGACCGGTTTTTTAGGTCGAACCGATCTGCAGCAAAATATCGGCCGGTGTTGAACCTACCGACGGTAAGCTATTTGCAACAAAACGATGTCGACAAGTTGGCCCTTGTCAGTTGTCACCGCCTTCACACCACGGATACTGCTCCATCTCAATCCCGGTGGAATCACGGCCCTAATCCGATGCTTGAGATTTTGGTCTTAAATCGACCTAAAGCAGGTTACCCAAGTGGCTAAGAAGTCTAGCTTCCTATTGGATCAAAAGGGGATTTCCACCCTCTAGGTCAAGTTTACCCAATATTGAGTTAAAGCTAGCACACTCAATCATTCATGAATAATACCTCAACTATCATATAAACATTCAATCAACACAATAGGTTCATGTTCTTACATCCTAACACGTAAAGTGACTAGGATTCACAATTCCTAAGTGAGTAGGTAGGCTATTCCATAGAAGACAAGAGAAAACAACAAAAGGGGAAGAAAGAACCATGAAGTGATGTTTATCTCTCCTCCTTGTTGCTTGAGACACCCTTGAGATGAAGAAATCTTCAATCCTCTAGCTAGGAACAAGCCCAAAGCTCCTTCTTCCTCCTTTGATTTGCACTTTCTCACTTTAGAAGAAACCTTAACCTCTCAGTAGAATCCTCTTTATTCTGAAAAATGAAAACCTAACCTAAAAATGAAGCTCTCCTTCTCTCTTCCCTTCAGCTCACATTTTATATCAGGATCGGGCTCAGTTCATGGCCTCCGTTCACGACCGTGAACTGTTCAACGAGTTCGTGAATACAGAATGTTGTGTCAAAACGCACCGCTTCACTTGCATGAGTTCACGTTTTGCACTCAATGTCCACGGTCTTGTTGACTGTGAACTCGCCTTGTGCCAGTAACTCCAGATTTCTACCTGTACACCTCGCGATTCACGGTTTTTGGCTTCAGTTCACGGCCTTAGGAGACCGTGAACTCCAATGGGAAACCGTGAACATGGCCTAAAACCTGGACGCCTGCACTTCACTGTTACGGGGAAATTGTCACGGTCTAGCGACCGCGACTTTGGACTTCTCTTCGGTTTTTGCGCTTTTTTTTACCTCCAATCGTCCCAAAACTCGTCCTCGACCCTTCCACATGTGCTAGGACCTGAAATGTATCAAAACAAGCACAACCTAGCGTGAAATATGTCGAGGGACGATGAAATGCAAAGCCAAACTATCAAGAAATGAGGGGTAAAATGTGTACAATTGGACCCGAATCAAATCTACACATAATATAATGATAAAATTTGAAAATGAGAGTCTCCTTCTAAATTTCGTGGCCTAAGAGTGATTCTACGAACCTCTTTTTGGTCAAAAATGCTAAATTTATCTTTATATTATGTGTAGATTTGTCACAAAAAAATTACTATATATGTCACGAAGACCCATGTTTGACTACACACGTGTATTTTATCTAAACTGTACCACATATACAATTTGATATTTAATGTTTGAATCAATGTTATTTGAGTTCCGATTTCACAATTTATCACTTTCTATAAGATATAATAAATTCAGGTAAAGCGCCCTTCTTACATGGTCGAAGAAGCTCTTTCTATAAGATATATTCAATTTTTTAAGATTTTTCATTTCAAATTTCGTGAAAAGAGAGTGAAAATAGAAAGAATATTTTGGTCATCACAATTATTTATCAACTTCCTATAAAAAGTATCAATATCAAGATTTGAACCATGGTCTCTTCAAACAAAAACAACAATCACAATTAATTACACTAAACAAATTTATTTTATCTTCTTGAATTGTAAGCATACACTTAGCGAAGATTTGAAAAGCAGAGGAATTTTCCATCATGGTTAGCTAGCCTATTAAATCTTCCGAAAAGCAAAGTTTAATACGTGATTTATAAATTTTTTATAACCTATAAAATGACGGGTAATCTTAAAATTGCAACACAAATTTCAATGCTTGAAATATTGCATATTTAATTGCATTATTGAATACGCAAAAGAGATGTAGAATTCTTTAAATTAATATAATTTTCAGAACTACTATGAAGCAATAATATTTTGTACAAACTATAGGTTAATGGTTTTCTAAAATTTTAGTATTGTTAATTGCTAAACATTAAACCTCATGCTAATCTGGCATGAATGGACCCGATAATAACGAGATGATTTGGGTTTAATGTGATGTTCATTTAGCCATTTTTGAATGTGTTGATCAATTTAAGGGCATTAACATATAAATGAGTTATAATTAACCTCATTATACAAAAAAAAAAATTCGTTGAATCATTTGCTTTTATTCCAAGAAGAACCGATACAACGAAGCAAGAGAAATCTCTCGCGCAGAACAACAACTCCAAATGCTAACAGTAACTATGTATACTAGTTAACTACTAAAACAGAAAAGCCTTTTTATAAGTAACCTAGCTCAACTAATGTATCTCTGATTCCTCTATTTCCATAAGCAATGAACTGCAAATCAGCACGCACCAAGTCTGCAACCTGCTCAGGAGGACGACACTGAGCTCCATGAATCACGCCACAACGTTCCTTCCATATAAAAGTCAGAAGCAAACACCAAAGCAAGCCATGCCATTCTCTTGTTCTAGTACTTCCAACCTGTGTCATTGCATTTACCATCGTCTCCCAGTCTGGTTGCAGCAGGAGATTACACCTCAGTTCCTCTGCAAGTCTCCGCGAATATGAGCAATGAACAAATAGATGATCTCTGCTTTCAAGTGACGAGCCGCAGAGTGGGCAGGAGGCATCCCTGATTATACAATTTTTACTCTTTATAGTAATTAATTTAATCTTAATATTTTTTATGTTTGAAATATTTTATGTATGATTTAGAGATATACTGATTATTTGTGGCATCAGAGGTAGTTGGTTTAAATGTAGTATTTTATCAGGTAATCAAAATTAAATACTGGGTGCATTTTATGACTGTTTTTTATCTTGGTGTTGCGAATAGCTAAAAACTTAATTATTAGAATGCATATAACTATACTCAGGCACATGGTCGAGCTAGCATGACACAGTTAGAGCATACCATGAAGATAATGTATATGGATCTGCCCTATACAAGCATGAATGCTTCATGGGTCGTACTATACTTAAACTTCTGCGCGAGCACCACACAGTCTATATTGGTGAACTAATATTTTTTGGAGAAATGCTCCATTTGAGAGGAATAAGCGGTCATGTGTTTGCGCGGTTTCAGATCCTCTGATTCACACTATCGACTGTGAATGGAGTAGAAGCATTTCAAACGCAAAATTGAAGAAGTAATTGGGATGTTTCTGGGTTTCTATCGATTCCAGACGGAGGAAATAAAGAGGAAGGGAAAGGGGGGTGGAGTGGTGAGATACAAATCTCAGAGAGAGATTGAAGAACAAACAGAAAAACAAAGAGGATTATCGAGGACCCGTTGGGCAAGTGTAGCCATCACCGTCTCATCCTGCCTAATCCACACCTTTGTTGATATGACCTCGATGATCTAAGCCCTTGAGAATGATTAACTTAGCAGTGGAACCTGCTGGCATCTCAAAGCAAACCCATCATTCGCCGACTGCAGAAGGAGCTCGCCGGATCGATCTTCTCTCCCTCCGCTAGAGAAAGAAGAGTTGGACTGTAGCAGCTTCGTTCGATGGGCAGGTAGAGTTTGGGGGAGGCTGGGAGAAGAACGATTGGAGTTGGGAGAAGAACGATTGGAGCTGGGGTTAGCAAAACGACGTCGTTGGTCTAAGTGAACAAAAGGAAAAAAAATGGCCGAGATATTAGAACGTTGGGCTCATTAAAAGGAATGGGGGGTGTAACCCGCTATGCAACGGGGGAAAATATGTCCCTCATTTTCCAACAAACTATCTTTTATTGTTTCCGCTCAGTTGCCTCTTTTATTCCACATGGTTTTTTCCAACGATAATGAAATTGCAAGTGAACACGTTGCTTACCATTTGTTTTTTTATTTTTGTTGTCACACTAGAAAACAGAAAACAAAATGGCACGTGAACGGGGCATAAAAGAGAGTGAGAGGACACATTTAAAAGAGGAGGAAAATGAGGTACTGTGAAATAATTGCCTTTGTTCTTTGCTTAGTAGGTATTCTTGGCCCTGTTGAGTTTTGATTTTTTTACGAGATGACATTATATTTGATAGATTTTTTTCATTTCAATTGAGGAGTCATTTGAAAGTTGCGATTATTTTGTTGAGATTTTTACTATACATGTATTATTTAGAATGAATCATTTTTTTTTATTTTTAGTATGAATATACATGGATTACATTTGTGATGTGACAGAAACTATCACTCAAAATGAGTGATTGTTATATCTCAACTTTTGGTTGTGATTGTTGAGATAGTTGAGTTGAGATTGTTTTGTTTTAACTTTTAGGGGATGGGATGGGATGCTAACCATCCATTATGTTAGCACCGTAATAATCAAAAGCATCTATGTTCCTTCACTTTCCACAAATCTAAGGGTTGATTTATTAGAAGGGCATTTTAGGTATGTGAACACGTGATCACAACACTTGTGTGCGGTATTTGGGGTTGAAACTAACCGTCTTGCCATTTCAACCATTTTTCTCATCTTTTCTCTCTAATCGTCTCTCTGCCTCTCCTGTGTCGCATCACCCTCTCTGCGCCGCATCGTCTACATCGGCGCGCCCTTCACCTCCTCCAGCCAAGTTGCCCTTGCTAGATTTTCCCCAATCGGATTTGTCCTCGGTTTAGATCTTTTCGATTTCGCAGTCGTAGTCCTCTTCTTTTGGCCTAGATTTCGTTTACCCTGTGAAATTGCATTTTTTCCACCTCTTCTCCCGGTTTTCTACCCTTTTTGCCAATTCTTCGACTCCGAGGTTGGTTACACCTGTTAAATCCTGAAAAAGCAATCAAACACGAAGAACCTCGCGTAAAACCAACCTCTAATGAGCGAAGTTGGCCCAAACATCTAAGCAAACCGGGGGCAAAATATGTGGAATTAGACCCGAATCAGCCTCACTTTTGTCTATGTTCCCAATGACCATGGAATCATCCCGGGTTCGCTACTCCTAACATCTTCCTCTTTTTTCTATCATACCGGTGCCACCGTTGTTCCAGTGTGGGCACAAAACGAAGGAGATTGAAACGGCGGCTCGGTCGTCACTTGTGAATTTAAGGTTGAAATCCTGAATTTGGGGTGGTGCTAAGGTTTGAAGCTAAAGTTGGGGATTTTTCAATTTGGGTTTCAAACTGATCATCCGTAAAGGTTTCTGACTTTTACAAGCTCATTTATTCTTTCTTGCTCGATTGCCTATTGGTTTTGAAACTAGAGGTTAGGGTCAAGACTAACTCTTTTGATCAAAACCAGAACCCAAATGCAGAGAAGTGAAATCCCACCTTAGTGGTGGCGGAGGAGATGTTCCTTTTGTGATTTTTTTCGCTCTGTTTAAATAATTGGATGCAGAATCTGCAATTTGAGCTTCCTCGATCAGTGAGACCTTGACGGATCTGCTGTTGTCTCCTATGCTCCTTCAGTGAATTAATTCCTTATGTTTACCACCTTTTGGTAAGGGTTCTCTGCTCTAATGATTTAACTGAATCTCTTATCTTCAATTTCATGTTAAGGTTGTCGGTAGTAGCTCCTCTGATTCCCCTGCATGGAGCTTGTTCGGTTCAGTGAATTTATATTTCATTTTGTGATATGAATGAGATGAGTTGAAAATGAATTGGGAAATACAGGTGTTCAATTTGATCCGTTTTGGTATTAATGATGGTAAATGCCAATAGGTATTATTTTGATCCATTGGCTTCTGTTACAGGCTAGCAACAGAGCTAGTGATTGTTATTGGCTTGCAAGAGGTAGCTCTCGGCTGCAAAAGGTAGCTCTTTCTGGATTCACAATTAGTCAAATATTGAACGGAGTTAGATAATATGCTTTTTAGATTTTGATTTGATGGTGTGATTTGGTAGTGGGTTGAGTGATGCTATCAACCTTGATCATGGATACATTTCTTTAATATTGTAATTTATGATGATCATAGTTTCACCAAATTAGTAGTTTAATGTAGTAATTTCTGATCTTGCTCGTCTGCAGGTACAAAGAGGAGTCGATCGAGTTGAAATTTTTGCAACCATTCAAGTCTAAGATGCACAAAGAGATGAAATACTTAGAGAGTTGAATTGTCGTTTGATGTTACGTACAACTCTTCATGGATGCTTCTTAACTCTCGTATCATAGTTTTTTGTTTGGGAGTTGCTGATATCAATGGAAATATGCTAAGTGACATCTACTTTTCCCACTTGTGGACTCTCATTTCCCTTCTCTTCAATCTTACGATGTACACTCTACACTCTGTTGTTCAACTATCATATCAATGTAAATATGGAATGTTGTACAATATATTCATCTTTCCAAATCAATTTTTTTTACAATAAATCAATACAAAAGCATATCTATTAGCCTCTAAAAATAAATTTCACAAGAAAACCTATTTGCCTCTACAAATAATATTAGAGAAAAATTTAATTGCCTCATAACTCATTTTAGAAACAAAAATATCTGCCTCTATGCTCTATAGATACTTTTGGAGTCAAGTTTAATAGCCACTAAAGATCATTTTAGAGGCAAATACTTAAGCCTATGATATTGGATATAAAGGCAAAATAAAAGTTACATTAGCGGCTAATATATTAGTTGCGGAAACTTTAATCACCAACAGATAGTATATGCCACTATATTTGCCTCTAGAGGGCTATAACCACTAGAATATTTGAGGCAAATGTATTATCTGCTTCTAAATATATATAGAGGCAAATTCTCTTAACCGTTATATATGAGTTTTGTTGTAATGCTTCTTATTTTTATTTTATTTTTTGTCTTTTTTTTTTGGTCTTATAGTGCTTCTTATCCTACCCGGCCATAACAATAATAATATTAATAATAATATTTCCCCAACCAATGATTAATAATAATTATACAAATAGTAGACTCCCTAATAATCTACATAACAATAGGGGAATGGATCAGGTCAGTAACCTTATGGTGAGTAACCATGAGTAACCCGTCCACATCAGCATGACATCAGCATCCTCTCTCTCATGGAAAGCCTTTAATTTTTCCCTCTTTAATCTTTGACGGACGATTTCTCGCTCATTTTAAGTCGAAATTTAATTTTTTTTGCACAGTTAGATCAGATTAATTGTGCTCTTCAAAATGATATCCACTTTAATATATTTTTCGAACAAAAAAAATCGAGCCATTTTTTACCAGCCTATACCATATGGTATTGACTGGTATTGAAATAAAAGCATACCTATGTTTTGAAAAACGTACCATGGTGGTATGAACAAACCAATACTGTAGGATGGTTGAATACATGATAGTAGAAGTATATTAATTGTAATTTACGACTTTTAACATTGTATACCACACAATACCACCCCGTACCAGGGTGGTATTGTATGGTATTGTGTGGTATTTTTTGGTCCTGTAATTTGTTCACCCAGAAATCTGTAGATCCAATAGATCATGATGAACTCGTCCCTTCTGTGCAAACGTTTTCAAAAACGAATTAAAAGCAAAGAAGATACCATACAATACCACCCCGTACCAGGGTGGTATTGTATGGTATTGTGTGGTATTTTTTTGTCCTGTAATTTGTTCACCCAGAAATTTGTAGATCCAGTAGATCATGATGAACTCATCCCTGCTGTGCAAACGGTTTCAAAAACGAATTAAAAACGAAGAAGATACCATATGGTATGCAGTTGGTACCGAGAGGCCAGAATTTTTTTTTTCCTAAAAAAATATTGAAAATTGATCTCATTTTGTAGAGCACGGTGAACTCGTTCCATCTGTGCAAAAAAAATTAAAATCCGAGTTAAAACGAAAAAGATATGAGTCAATTAAGAAAGCTAGTGAAAATAAAAATAGTTTTTAATTCTCCATCCTTAGATATGGATTTTCTAAATGAAGGGTCCAGATTTGGTTATTGATGGGTGCATAACCATGGATTATGCACCCTATCTTGAGCCTAACAATAGTGCTTAGCAGAATTGTATTCTTGTTGAGGTTTCCAAAATCAGAAGTGAAGTGCGACTGTTAACTTATGTAAGCCTTGAGAACCGGATTCCTCTCGAAAAAATTAGCCGGCCGGAGCTCAAACCCACTACTCAACGTCGGCATGACCGGAAAATCCTCTTGGCAAGGCACGTGATGAAAACCCAACGTGTACCAAACCACAATATCCCTGTCCTCAATCTCCCGATCCTTCATACTCCACGTCGCCAAAGTATCGTCGCCGCGACTCCGATCGACGTAAACTCCTCCCGCCCACTTCTCACTCTCGTTATACGGCGTGACCCAGACGTTGTACTCGGTAAAAGCTGCCCTAATCTGCACGTAATCATCGTCCGACAGCAACGGACCCGCAACCGACCCGGGAATCAACCGGTAGCCGACCGGGTTGCCGACCTTGGTTTTCTTGTTGGGGTTCACAAAAATTAAGTCAACTTGCTCCGAACCGAGCTTTATCTTTGCATCGGACTCCGTTTTGGCCGTCTCGACGAAGACTCTCCAGTAGCTCTTCCTCGGGGAAGTGGTGCGGTTCGGGACTCGAACCGTTTTCAGTTTGGATTTCAAGAAAGAGTTGCTCTCCCCGTCGACGTCGAGATCTAGGTGGTATGTGAGGAAATGGTCGTGGTTCGACCCGATTGTGTTCTCGGCCAGTATTTGTCCGTAGGATTCGTCGTGGATTTGGTCCTTGTGTGTGTAGTCGGCTCCTCTCACCTCCAGCAAACCCGTCAGTCCAACCTGCAAAATTAAAGTTGAATTTCATTATGATAGTAAGAAAGTGGTTAAATATCATATTCGATCTCTTCCAATCACTCAAATTGTTGAAATCCGTTGATAATTTTTTTAAAATAATTACGACTACAAATGAACTGAATAATTAGTATCTAATAATATATATGATTCATAATTTTTTTAAATTATGAACGATACATATTTAAATATTGGCTCACTAGGCACATTATTAACTCAAGTACATATCTAAATTATAAGCGATACCTACTTTCTCTTTTAAATTATAAACTATACATCCTTATCAGAAAAATTTATAAACAATACATATCTCACGAGCACATTGTTGGCTCGCCCATCGACATAACTTCAATCTTAAACATAATATAGGAAGATATTCAATTTTAAAAACCCACAAGTCAATTTAGAAAATGTAGATCGATTAGCTTCTAATTCGGGAGTTAAGTTGACTCGTCAGACACAATGTTGAGATCTCTCAATACCTTAAAACAAGACAGTTCATGAGCTAACTCAACAAGCCACCAAGTCGAGCTGGCCTACGAGCTCAACAAGTCTTAGTTTTAAATCGCTCATTTATTAACGAGTTTTTTCCGAACAGATCGTGAACAACTCGGCTCATTTGCCGCTCTATTTATAACTAAGTCAAAGAGAGTTTGAAATTCGATTCTATCCTTACCGTGACTTTGATGGAGCCGCTTTGCTTGAATTCCCAATCGTTGATGTAGTCATAGTTACCCACAGTCGAAACCATCCTCACAACCAAGCTCACATCTCGCCTCACCTCTGTCACCTACCATACAACAAAGAAAAAGGCAAACAACCCAACAAAATCAAACTCAAAAGAAATGAGAACAAAAATTTCCGAAAAGACCCACCGAAATTCGCAATTACACAAACTCACCACCTCCGGAGTAGCGGCCTCGGTGTGTCGCCACATTACATCGCCGGCGTACCTCTCGAAGATGCAGAATGCGTTGGGCAGCTGCTGGGGATTCCCGTCCTTGTCGGGAAAGTAAGCTTCCATGAAAACCGCATTGTCGGGGCAGTCGGCGCCGGGGAGCAGCGACGAGGTGCACAGCCCGTAGCCAAACTCGCCGGCGTCGAAGAAGGTCCTGTAGTACCATTCCTCCGTTAAGTCCATGTACGGAACGAACAGCTCCGACAGGAACCCTCTGTACAGAACCCGACGGAAGGTTTGCTTGTCGACGTCGAAGATTGATGCCGTTGATATTATGGGCCCGGCCCGCATGTCAAAGCCCAGATGGAAATCCCAGTTGGCCCACCTATTTAAGTTCAGGAAGTCACAAGTCAGTATAGGTGTCAATAGGCCGGGTTCGGGCTGAGTTTAATCGGGTTCGGGTTCAAACGGGTTGCGGGTTCACTGAGTTGTGGGTTTATCGGGTTCGGGTTCATTAGGTTCGGGTTCAAACGGGTTTCGGGTTCACTGAGTTGTGGGTTTATCGGGTTCGGGTTCATCAGGTTCGGGTTCAAACGGGTTTCGGGTTCATCGGGTTCGGGTTCAATCGGGTTGCGGGCAAATTGGGTTACAAGTTCATCGGGTTTTTGGTCGGGGAGGTTGCGGGCGGATCGGGTTGCGGCCTGCGGGTTGTTCGAGTCAGCGCATCGAGTAACTTACTCCTTACTTGTTACCAACTTACACATTTTATTACACAAATGTAAAATATTTTTCTCAATTTTTAACCAATTTCTTTCTATCTCGTATATATATTTAATTTTTAAAAAAGTAGTCAAAATGTTGAATCAATTTATATGACTTGCAAACTTGTTATGTAACTAATCATATTTGGTAAAGAACACTAGCTAATAGTAATGGTTATATCAACATTTGCAATCAAAAGACACCATTAATTATTTATTTGGTATTTTAATATTATTTCAGTAGTAATTGGATTATAGTATCTCGTCTAGAATAACCATGCAAATCTAGTATTTGGCGTGTGGTATTTGGCAAAAGCAGAGTGGTAAAAGGAGTTATTTCGAAATAACTCATTTTCTAATAACTTCAGTAAATTGTTGCCAAACGAGTTATTTGTAAAATTGTTCGAATTACCCTAAAAACTGAACCATTAAAAATTAATTATCAAATTTAGTAAAATTGTTGTGACTTCAATCATAACTTACTCAATAATATATATCGTATACACTTAGCCTTACTCTCAATCGACAATATTAAGTTCATGTATGTTGTTGATCGTATGACCTAAACCATCAATATATTATACACTAACAACATACCCTAACGATATATCCCTATGAGTTGTGATTTTGCTAGTATAGTTAATTTAAAGAGAAATTCATACGTTGATTTTTGAAACATAGATAAAAAGTGATATTTGTTATACCCTAACCATATATCCTATACTCTACACCATATACCATGTACTCTAATCACGTATGTTAATTCGAACAATTTTACAAATAACTCTACACCATATACCATGTACCCTAAACATAAATTAAAAAGTGATCTCCTGCCATTAAATATTTTAAATAATTTTAAGTGAACATATGTTAATAAAAAATTTAGAACCGTCAAAATCATCAATACCTCATACCCT
The DNA here is from genome assembly GCA_946122785.1 of Linum tenue. NCBI lineage: Eukaryota > Viridiplantae > Streptophyta > Magnoliopsida > Malpighiales > Linaceae > Linum > Linum tenue. The sequence continues at coordinate 61,194,421 of CAMGYJ010000008.1, read as the reverse complement.
AATCATATACACCCTACACCATGTGTACCTTATACCATATACTTTTTACCCTAAATAACGAACCGTAAAAAAATTACTTATCAAGTTTAGTATAATTGTTGTCTCATATTAACCCGCCCATAAATTTCCCATTCCAAAGTTCCCATCCAAACCTCCCTCTCATTTTCCATTCCAAAGTGACCCGCAAGGCCGCAACCCGATTAACCAAAATTTTCAAACTCGCAACTCCACTGAGTTATTGCAATCGTAAGACATTGCCAAGTTCAACACCCATTTTGAAATGAAAGTTCAACTTGAACACAACTTAAATGTGCGAAAATTTTACTAAGTGTTGTAAAATAACGATTATGTAATGTTGAAATGGCAATAAATGTAGAAGCATGGAAAGCAAGTAGACAAATTAAGTGAATTTTTCTAAAATAAATGATTGCAGTAAACACCAAATTTGTTTTCTTCTTTCTTTTTCATTAAAAAAATTAAAATACTAAAATTCTTCTCCTTCTTTCTCCTTCAATAAATTAAAAACACTCAATTTTCTCTCCTCTTTCTCTTCTATAAAATAGAAAGAACCAAATTTGAAATTTTCCTCCTTTTTCTCTTCCATTTGAAAAACCAAATTTCCCTCCTCCTTCCTTCTTCTCACAAAAAGTTGAAAAATCAAAAATTCCCTCCTTATTTCTCTTTAATAATCAAAAGAACTAAACTTTCCCACTTTTTCACTCTCCACAAATCATAACCACCAAAATTCTCCCTTTTTCTTTTCTAAAAATTCAAAAAACATAATTTCTCTCTTCTTTCTCTTCCCAAAAAGTTAAATACACTAAAAGTATCAAATTATCAAATACATTGCTTTACTTTATTTATATTTAATTGATAATTTTATTGAATAGTTAAATTAAGCAAAAATTAAATTTATATATTATATTAATATTGTCCATGATCTCAATTATTAATTATTAATATTCACATTGTGTTGATTTTATATTTCATATTTACTTTTTTAATTTTGTTAAATAACTTAGTGTTCACGTGATCTTAATGTTTCAATTTTGGTAATTTTCTTGAAATACATAATATCAAGTGAGTTTCATATTTTTAATTTTCCTATACGAAATGAAGAAATAATTTTATCTAAGTTTAGAATGAAAAACTTTATTTTGAAAAACTATGTATTATATAATATAATAATTATTCAAGTGGATTAGATGAAATTCGGGTTGAGTCGGTTGGGTTGTGGGTTAGTCGGGTTCGGGTCAATCGGGTTCGAGTTAATCGAGTTGCGGGTCAATCGGGTTCGGATTAATCGGATTGCGGGTCGGGCGGGTTACAGGTTGTTGACTCTTAGTCAATTCGGGTTGCGAGTCGGGTTGATCAGGCGGGTTAGTCGTGTCGTGTTGTGTTTTGACACCTATAGAAGTCCGTGGGCATATCTCATGCATCATACAAATTTTGAATTTTACTAAGCTTGCGGATAGGAGTAGGTATTTGTAGGATACGATACTATAGCACAATGTGGATTAAGATTTCGATGGTTGGATACACACATTGATAAATTAAGGAATCATTATGTACATCTTTTGTTGAGTGATTTGAATGAATCAAAGAAAAATGAAATAATTTGATCAATTGTCGTTATAAAACGAGTCAATTCGAATTACCTATTTCACCCTTAACAATTAGAATTGACTTGAAACAAGTCAATTCGAAGTTATCCACACCAAATTGATCAATCGGAATTTCATGCCGACAAACAAAGCCAATTTGACAATTGAGACAATCGGAAATCGTTACAAATTCGAATGCAAACGACTATCCTTGAGAATCTCTCCATTGGGGCGCCGCGCCACAACGGCAAGGTGAGGGCATTAACTAGAACAACTACCACCAACTAGGGATGGCAATCAAACCCATGGCCGCGGTTACCCGACCGCCCCCGACCCAGTCAACGCGGGGAATTCCCGCTTTGACCGGGTATGGGGCGGGTATGGGTAAAACCCGCAAAAAGTTTGATGGGTATGGGGCGGGTATGGTTTTAGCCTCCCCCCCCCCCCCATACCCATACCCGTCCCACCAAGAGAATTTCTTCACATATAAAAAAATATGTGTATTAAATTGTAATCTATCAATGATGATGATGATAACTCGAGAAAATAAATAGTAGAAATGCAATTGAGTAACCACCTTAATCAAAACCTAATTCATTTCCCTCAATTCTCCTTCCACTCTTTCACTTTCCCCCTTGTCAGCAAGATTATGTTTGATGGACCCGATATTCACCTGCTTTAACCTACCTATTTTTACCCCGATTGTGATGAAAAGGTTATTAAATAATTAAATTTATTATATCCTATTATTATTACTCTTAGTTTATTATTATTTTCTTAAACCTTCCCCAACTTTCCTTCACTTTCTTCCTCTTTCCTTCCCTTTCTCCCACAAGTGGCAGACTCCACCTCATCTCCCTCCCTTACTATTTCTTTCCACACTCCCTCTTACGTAAACTTTCTTCTTCTCCCTACCATTTCCTACACTTTCATTTGTCTTCATTTACATGCATGTTCATTCATACACATACATACAATTCTCATCCCTACTCTTTCCTTAAATTTCCACTACATATCTATACTTTTCTTACTTTCACATACATACTTGTACTTTCCCATATAGAATAATTGGTGAGGAATATTGGTGTATGATGGAGAATGTTAAGGTATAGCGGAGAATATTAAGGTATAGCGGAGAATGTTGGTGAATGTTAATGTAAGTCGAGGAATTTAACTACAACTTTTTCCTATAAATAAGGAGCACCCCTCCCCCTTCTAAACAACAAGTCACACACACACCACCACATAAGTCGCTTACGACTACTTCACACAACACAACTCACACATACCCTCTCTCTACTTTCTCTCTCTAAAAACGTTTTCTCTCTCCTCCCGATCTCCCAAAAACGTGTTAACTCTCTAAACACCCAACACACTCTCAATTTGGCGGACTAAGCCATGGAATCGTGGATAGTCTCCACCGGGCGGCAATAAATAGCCGACGACGCTCAATTACGACCGTGGGACCGAACCAGGTCTAACGTCATCGTATTTATTTTGTTCCATTCAGGTTACTAATTTGAGCGTCGGAGGAGGTTCCAACCAGGACCCCCCCGGTGGGACCTTTTTTTCAGGTATTCGCACGGAGCTGGAGGTGGTTAAAGGCTTTGGGAAATCAGCGCTCTCTGGACCTTAAACATATTGAAGCAGGCTGCTCTAAGCTTGGCATCAACAATGTTAGTTAATTATTACTTAGTAAATGTATCAAGAGTTAGAGCATAATAATTTAAAAAATATTGTAGTCTATATATGTATTAATGGATATTTTAGGATCATATTTTTTGAATCGTATTTAGAAAATGATCGTGTTTTGTTGACTTCATGATATAATTAAAACTTTTCTTGTAAGTTTTATGTATAATAATGTTGGATGTACGGGGATGGGTATTAGCCATGGGTACCCGAAACCCACGGGGATGGGGATGGGTTTGCAAAATATTCCCCCGCATGGGTATGGGACAGGTATGGGTTTGGGTATTTGAAGATGGGATGGGGATGGTTTAGGCAAACCCACCCCAAACCCGCCCCATTGCCATCCCTACCACCAACGCTATATAAGTGGAAAGAAAAATCAAAACTATCGACATAAAATAAACCTTACCGAATCCGATGCCCATCGATTTCAAAACTGGGCCCATTGGGCTGGACGACATTGATGGCATTCACACCGGGCCCAAACGGCGGCCTCTGCTTTGAGCCTCTGTAGTCTGTCCCATCGGCCTTGGGAACCGGCACAATCCCCCGATCCCGATACCCAACGATCTCCATCCGGTCGAGATCGACGGTGACGGCGATCCCCTCCACCGGCCGCATGAACAAGTTCACCGTCCCGTCCAGATAGTTACACATAACCCTCACGATCCTACTACACCCCTTCCCCTGCTCGCCGAACCACCCGATTCCGTACGTCTGGCACAGGATTTCCGCCCCGTGGAGGCCCCTCCTCCGCAGGGACTCGAGGAACGGCGCGTGGCCGAGGGGCAGCGCGTTGGCGGCGATCTGCTCCTCGAAAGTGAAGAGCGGGTAGCCGCTGCCAGTGTAGAGTTGGTCGGAGAGTATGGTGGATTGGGTCAGGTCGACGGTGAGCTCGTGGGTGGTTGTGTGGTTGACACGCGCGATGATGAAGGCTCGCCGTGGGGGAGCGGCGGAGGAGGGGGTGTGGTGGTGGAGCCAGGAGAGGACGGCGGATTTGGGTGGTTCCTTGAGGCCGATGTAGTGGAAGGCGACGGAGGTGTGGTTGGAGTAGTGGGAACGGACGGCGGTTTGGACGGAGGTGAACTCGGCCGGGGATAGTGGGTCGAGTGGGTGGGATGAAAGGCTGATGGAAATGGTGGAGCTGAAGAAGAAGAAAAGGAAGGTGGGAATTTTGGACATGATGAATTGATATTTGCAATCTTTCCCCGGATAATACGGTTGGCGGGCCGTAGTGTTTCTATTTATTATCAGTAGGATCGATGATATTTTTCCCCCTGCTGAGCTGACTGCTGATGTCTCTCATCTCTGTGATGGTTTATTGGACGACGAAACGCATTCCGGGAGTTGCGTTTAGTGAATTCTCTAACTACACCCAGATTGTTGTTCTCCGTAGATTAGTAGTTTCTGATGCTAGTTTGGATGAACGGTTCAAAGGTTTAATGCTTGCTGCCTGTGAATCAAATTGGGACGGATTAAGGCTCGCAAAGTGTTTGATGAAAGGCCTAACTGATTGTGTTTGGTCCGATGAGGCTTGCATTGATTTTGTCAGGGAACGTTACGGGGTTGAAGTCACTTTCTCGTGAGGTTTGTACTTTGTTGGAATGGTCCAATTAGAATTCCCAGTTTAGAATGAACATTCTATTCATATTTACCGTGGTTTATGGATCTAGAATGCTTTGTACTGATGCTTTGATCTCATTTACTATAAACTGTGCCAAAATGCAGATATGGCTGAACCCCAATATACACTGTGGCATCTGACAGAAAAAATACTGGAGAGGAGAAATCATTGTCTGCCTTTGCAGAGAGTGCGTTGGTATCGACATTAGAACCTCGCAATGCAGCATAGCAGTTTGGACTGGTTCCCAGATCGAACTGCTCAAGAACACCAGGAATCAGAAGTTGATGCGATCATATGTGACCTTCAAGGATGAAGCTCCTTCTTCTGGAGGAGTCGGCATTAATCAACTGTCGCAAGAGTGTGAAGTATTGTCTGGAGCTGCAATATTTAGCATGAAACGCCTCGTAGGCAGAGTCGATACTGATCACAGCACCAACAACAGATTGTTCATGAGAATATGGGCAGTGCAAGTGAGAAGAATGCTCTGAAATTCAATTTCGGAGCTACTTACTGTGGTGTGGCTGTCACTGCTACTGCTGGTGGAGTTTCTCAAACCATTCCACTAATAATATCAAGGCAATCAACCTGATTATAGTGCTACATGTTGAGTCAAGCATATCAATGGTCGCAATCAACGAAGGAAAATGCTACAATCTTGTAAGTAAAGGAAAGAAAATCAAAGACAGCATGAAGGAGGAGAGATTTTGCAATCAGCAAGAACAATAAAGGAAAGAACTTCTCAATGGCTAGCTACAGCTCAAAGATGTTGATTTGCTATCTAGCAAATCAATACAAATAAGGAAGGTTCTAAAGACTGAAAAATTAGAGAAGAAATCAGATCAAGAAGACTGGATACAACAGTGCACAATGAGGCTCAACTGACCAGCTCACTACAAATCAAATTAGAGGATTGAGTTCTAATCAAATCATCACAAATAGGGAAGGAATTTGAATGACTAACGGTCATATTCCTGCCTATAAAAGGCGACCTGAAGAACCAGCAATGGCATACTTTCGGAGATCAACAACGCTAGCTAGACAAGAGGGGATTTTGTGAGTGTAGCAAGATTGATAGAAAAGGGGGTTTCTCAAAGGGTTCGGGGAGAACAACTTTGAGGGTTAGGGGTGGGAAAACACTGCTACGAGTTGCTGGGGAATCAATTCGGGGTTTGGTGAGAGTGAATTTGATCGATCGGGTTGAGATTGATCAAAGGGTTCTTGGGTAGATATTGTTACGACGAACTTCAATGCAAGATCATTAGTGAATCGTCGGAGATCACACAACTGTGAGTCTCCGAACGTGGAGTAGTCAGTATTGGGATTTTTATTCTCCCAATATTGGAAACCACGTAAAAATCGTGTGTCGTGTGATTATTCTTCTTTTCAGTTTCGTATGTGCTTCTGTGTGTGTGTTCTGTTTAGTCTGTGATTACAGGGAGTTCGATCAAACTGAAGAGAAAGGGAGTCTAAATCGAAGTGCTAGAACGAGATCTCACCACATGAGTTTGATTTAATTCAGTTTTAATTTTCTGGGTTTATAAGTGCTGTGTTTGTGGTGTTCTTCCTTTGTTCTTGTCTAAAACATATACAGGGCTATCTTGTGATCAAGAATTGACAAGGAAGTGAGTTTATTTAAAAGACATGTATAAAGTCTCGCGCTCGACGCAACCAACACGTGGTATCAGAGCCCGGTAATCGTAGAACAAGTTTCAACGACCTCCGGTGATAATCAAGATGGCGTTGGGTTCTAAGAACAACGCTCCACTCTATCTGGCAGATGGATTCTCTCAAAATCGGACTCCAAGATTCGAAGGAGTTAATTATGGGTATTGAAGAAATCGCATGGAATTATTTGTCGGATCCACAGATCCAAAACTCTGGGAGAATCACTAAAGGTCCGTATAAGCTCAAGGCAGATCAAGACAAATGGACAGACGAAGACTTTGAAAAGTTTCAGCAAAACTGCAAGGCAACAATCATGTATTGTGCACTCAGTCCAGAAGAATACCACCAAGTTGCTGGATGCAAGACTGCTAAGGAAATCTGGGACAAGCTTCAGGTTACTTACGAAGGTACTTCTCAAGTAAAAAAATCTCGAATCATTTCATTAAACGAGCAATTCGAGTTGTTTAAAATGGAAGAAGGAGAAACTATCCGGCAAATGTACGAGCGCTTCACAAATGATAGACCGTCATTTACACATGTTTTTACCCTCATACTTACACCGTTTGAGGTGTTGATTCTCGTGTTTTAGGCCGATTTCACGCTAGGTTGTGCTTGTTTGTGTTATTTCAGGTCCTAGTACGTGAATGAAGGCTTAGGAGCGAGTCTGGGGTCGATTGGACGAAGAACGGACGAAGGGCGAGCTTTTGGAGGAGTGCACGGGCAGAACAGGAGGCTGCACGGCCGTGCACATTAGCCATTTGGCCGTGCGCCTCACGCCGAGGCCGTGCACGGGCACAATCCAGGCTTGCACGGCCGTGCGCCTGGCCGTGCAAGAAGGCTGAGCTCCAAATAAATGAAACGGCGCGTTTTGAGAGTTGCACGGCCAGAATGGGGTGGTGCACGGCCGTGCACCTGCCCGTGCACCTGGGGAAATCCGGTTTTAGTGCCTAATCCGAGCCAAAAGTGGGAGAATCGTGTTTTCAGAGCAAAAACAGAGCCCTAGAGAGAGAAAGTGCGAAGAACTCATCCTAGAAGCCGTCTTGGAGCTGGATTTCATCGAATCGAGCCTGGAGATCGTCATAGGAGTGAACATCATCGTCCCGGAGCAGATTATCCTCATCGTTATGAGTATGACTAATCCGATTCTTGTTTTCTCTTCTCTCTCTATGGAGTAGAACCCTTCTCTCACTTGGGTATGAAGAACCCTAGTTCCTTGTGTTAGGGATTTGATTGTAATGACTTGGGATGATATTATTGTTTGATTTTAATCGAATGACGCATGTTTCATGAATTGATTTGAGTCTGATCAGCTTGTCTCAATTTCTGCTTCAACCTGAGATAGATAGAATCTGATTAGGTTGTTAGAGCCTCTTCATTCGATAGTAGGAGATTGGCTATACGAGAGTTAGCCAGTTTACTGCTTTGTACTGGTGTTCTTGACGCCAGTAGTGGAGTTCTGTGTTCATAGCCTCAGCCTTCTATCCCGGTGAAGACTAGTCGTCTGCCGGGTAGTTAGACTGAGAGGGCTTGGTCAGCTTAAGAGATTCCAAGCTACTGTCGGATCTTCCGCAGTCTAATCAACAGTAAATCAACCCAGGGAATTGCAATTGAACCTAACCAAGGGGCTAGGGGGACTCAATCCCGAGTGACTCTTAACTGCTTTTGAAAACCGAACCATTTCCTGCTTTCTTACTGCTTTTGCTTTAAACAACACTCACTCGAATTAGTTTGCTAGATAATAGAGAATCACGGAGTAAGCAGTAGATCTAGACCCCGGGTTGATAATTAAACTTGCCTGTTACTGCATTCCCGGACTGCGATTACACTTGGTCGCAGTTTGGTGTTGTGTTTTGGCGTGTCAAGTTTTTGGCGCCGTTGCCGGGGACCCCTCTAGGTTATTGGGGAAACGTGATTATTTGTTACTCTAGCTTTTATTTACTGCATTTTATCTCTTCCACCTGTGTGCCTTCACGGGTTGCTTCTACTGATTGTGTGCAGGTAGTGCATGACCCGTAGCCAGTCGGGAGATCTACTACCATTAGACCAGGAGCTTGAACGAACTTGTAGGAACTTCAAGCGGGCTCTAAAGGCGCGACTGGCTGCGGAGGAGGCGCTGTCACAGCTGCAGTTAGGAGAAGAAGAAGAAGGCGAGATGGGGGATCCGCAGAACAACGATCTGATCCCCGGGGAGCAGACCATGGGATCCTACTGGACCGCTAGGGCTGCGGACATGAGGTCACCTATTCAACACCCTCAGGTCCCAGCCAACAACTTTGAGGTGAGCACCTCCGTGATCACCATGCTGCGCGGTTCAGTAGTGTTCCGTGGTAAGGAGGGAGAGTGCCCTCGATCACACCTCAGGCGATTCCACGAGCTCATCGATGGAATCAAGATCAACGGGGTCCCAGCAGATGCCATCCAGCTGCGGTACTTCCCTTTCACTCTTGAGGGGCAGGCCAAGGAGTGGCTAGACACTCGACCTCCGGGCTCCATCACCACGTTCGCCAACCTGGCGGACAAGTTCCTCACCCGCTACCATCCTCCATCCAAGACAGCTGATCTCCAGAAGCAGATTACACACTTTTCTCAGGATGAGGATGAGACCATTAGGGATGCTTGGGAGAGGTACACCAGCCTCTTTCTCAGGTGTCCCAACCATGGTTTCAATGATGCGTTTAAGGTGGGCACTTTCTATCACGCCCTCTTCCCGGAGGACAAGCAGCTGATCGATTCGGTTTGTGGCGGGAACATGCTGACCAAAACCCCGCCACAGCTGAATCAACTCTTTGAGGAGATGGCGGAGAATGGTTATGACTGGGGCACTGCCAGGAGATCGAGACGAGCACCTGGAAGGGGTGTGCATGCTGTGGGCACCCAGTCATCTGATCTGGTGCAGGTGGTATCGAAGCTGGTTTCAGCTATCGATCGTTCTGGTTTGATTGCAGGTACCGGACAGCCGCAGGCGATGCACTGCCAGTGGTGTGAGAGCTCTCATCACACCGTGGAGGACTGTCAGGCTATGAGGGAGTCGTCCACTCCCCAGGAGCAGGTGGATTTCATCGGGAATGCCAGGTGCTTTGACCCCTACAGCAACACCTATAATGAGGGGTGGCGCCAGCATCCTAATTTTTCTTGGGCTGGGCCAAATCCCAGACCACCAGCTCCCCAGGGACCTCCCGGTTTCCAGAGGCCTCCATTCCAGCCCAGACAGGGGCAATTTCAGCAGCAACAGCAGCCACTCTACCAGCCCAGACAGGGGCCAGTTCCACCTCAGTCGCAGGCACGACCATTTCCACAGGCAGGGGCAACCCCAGCACAGGTTGACCCGATGGCGGAACTGAGAGATCTGGTGGGTTCTCTGGCCACCTCCAGTGCAAGTAAATTCAGTAACATGGAGCAGTTCATGGAGAAGGCTTCTGGCAAGTTCTTGGAGCTAGAAGCTGGTCAGAGAAACACGCAGGCTGTGCTGCGAGACATACAGACCCAGCTTGGTGGTGTTGCCCAGGCTGTTGCTCGACGGACTCCAGGTACCTTGCCTGGTCAGACCATTCCTCACCCGCAGAACCAGGATGAAAACTGTAGTGCCATCACAACCAGGAGTGGCAAGGTGACTGCCGATTCACCTGGTCGGGCAGCGGAGAAAGAGACCCCTGCTTCAGCACTTCCAGCTAATCAGGAAGAAATGGAGAAGGAGGTTGAGGTGCCTGCTCCTACACCGCAACCAGTGGTGAAGGAGTATGTACCACAGCTTCCCTTTCCTACTCGGTTGCACAAAGACCGACTGGAGACTGAGTTTGCCAAATTCATGGCAATGTTGAAGCAGGTGAATATTAGCATGCCCTTCGTGGAGGCATTATCGAAGATGCCCAAGTATGCCAAGTTCATGAAGGATCTCCTCACCAACAAGAGGAAGCTTGGGGAGCAGTCTACGGTGATGCTAAACGAGGAGTGTTCTGCCATCCTGCAGAACAAACTACCAGAGAAACGAAAAGATCCAGGGAGTTTCACTATCCCTTGCATGATTGGTAGTTTGCATGTAGGGAAGTCCTTGGCGGATTTAGGCGCTAGCATTAATGTCATGCCTTATTCATTGTTTAAGAAGCTAGGCCTAGGTGAACCCAGTAATACTAGGATGAGCATCCAGCTTGCTGATAGATCTATTGTGCATCCTAGGGGTATAGCAGAGGACTTGATAGTCGCAGTAGGGCCATTTTCATATCCTGTGGATTTTGTTATCCTGGACATCAGTGAGGACACATAAGTGCCTCTTATACTGGGAAGGCCTTTCCTGGCCACCGCCAAGGCTCTCATAGATGTGCATGATGGGACCTTAGTTCTGAGGGATGGCGAGGAGCGAATAACATTTTCTGTTGCTAACACTATACCTGATTCGTTACCTCTGCATGCTGTATCTCACCAGGAGCACGAGTCTGTCGTGTATCCTTCTGTGCTGCCTGTTTTGCAGGACCCGCCTCTCACATCTTCGCCGCCACTCCGGACCACTCCATCATCCAAAGAACAGGTCAAGGAGGAGTGGCGGCCGAAACTGCAGGCAGCTAAACCTGCTCGCACGAAAGCCGGAGACCACTATGAGCTGGTCCCGCCCCCACCTTGGCCATCCGAGTATTCACTCGCTTGCATCCTACCGGATGGCCAAGTCGAGCTGGCAAATGCAGGTGGCCACATTCGTCGTGTACATGGCCACCATTTGAAGCTGTACCTCAAGAGCGATGTGGATCCGCTCTTGAGGGCACCTGATCCTACACTTCCCTGAGCATCCATACTGGCGTCCAGCTAAAAGACGGTAAAGAAGCGCTTGTGGGGAGGCAACCCCACCGAGGTTTGCATTTTCTTACTCTTTTTCCTTTGATTTTGTGTGTTTTTGAGTCTTGAGACGTTGATCTGGAGTTCCGTGTCGTGTTTGAGTGAAAACAGGTTGATTTCGGACCCCAGCAAGGTGCACGGCCAGAAAATCAGCTTGCACGGCCGTGCGCCTTGGCTGGCCTGGCCGTGCACGCTCTCGTCGCAAGTTGCACGGCCAAAAGTGCATTGTGCACGGCCATGCACATCCTCGGCCAGGCCGTGCACCTTGCACGGCCAACATTTCGTCTCGCACGGCCGTGCAGCACCCTCGGCCAGGCCGTGCGAGCTCTCGCACCAAGTTGCACGGCCAAATGTGCATTGCGCACGGCCGTGCAACTCCCTCGGCCAGGCCGTGTCGGCCTGCACGGGCAAAAAGCCCCAGGTGCACGGCCGTGCGCCTCTGCCCGTGCAGCCGAGGCACGGGCTCTATAAATGGCCGTGCACGGCCATTTGGGTCAGAATCTCAACTTTTCTCGCCGGAAACCTCTCCCCCTCGCTGGAAAACCGCGCCAAACCTCCCTATTTTGATTTTTCCGGCCACTTTGGGTCCGTTTTTCACCAAACCAACACAAAACCCATTCTTTCCACACCCAAGGCGACCTATCCCCCGAGTTTGAGCGAGTTTGGGCGACATTTTTGTCGCCGGAGGCGATTTCCGGCGAGAATCCGGCGAGGCTCCGACGAGCATTTCCGGCCAGATTTTCGGCATTTCGTCGATTCCATTGTCTTCCCCTCATCATCCCCTACACCTCTACTTGAGTCTCCAGGTTTGATTTTGCCCCTAACTTTGTTAATTTTGGAGAATTGAGTGTGTAGGGTGTATGTTAGAGAACCTTTTTGAATCATGCGATTTATGTGAAATTGATTGAGGGGAATGCATGGGATGTGATTGAATTATGTTGGGCAAAGTCCCATTTGCTTGTTTGAGCCCTTGTGTGCAAGAATTTGGCCAATTTCATGTTTAACTTAATATTGCACACAAGGTGTTCGATGAAATGCCTGTTTTCCATGCCATGTTGTGGCCACCGGTTGGGGCCCTTAATGATGTCGTTTGTGGGTGTATTTGCTATGGATGTGAACCTTGAGTTGCCTACTTTATTGTGAATGTGCACCCCCACCCGGTTTATGCTTGATTTATCGAGTTTTTGACCCCCGAACTATGGATGAAACCATGGTTCGGCTGCTTCCTGTTCTTAAGTGTGGGGGTGGACTTGACCTTTTCTTTGGCTCTTTTGGTTCCACTTTGGGTTGTTGTTTTGCAGGGCGATGACACAACCTAATTTCCAGCACCCGTTCATCCGGGATCTCAGGAGGGGTCCCACCGCAGCGCGCTTCAAGCAGGTCGTGGAAACCCCGTTTGGCGCCCACCATTGCTTTTCCAAACGGGAGTTTCAGCGATTGCACTGCTACAACCAGATTTCCGCCGTGCTCGCCAACACTGCATGGCGCCGTCTGTTACAGATCTGCGAGACGGTCTACAACGAGCCGGTGTGGGAGTTCTACACCACTTTCAAGCACAACTCCACGACCAGGTACCATGATAGTACAGCCGTTCAATTCAGGCTGGGTGGGGTCCCCCGATCCTTGAGCTATCACGAGCTGGCCGAGGCTCTCGACCTCGACCTCGACGACCGTCGGGAGTACGTCACCGAGCTTAAAGAGCCGGAGGTGGACTTCAAGAGGCTGTACACCAGCCTGGCTCAGCCTGGCCAGACGCGTCCTTTCAAGTCTGGGAGGACGAAGGCATCCACCCTGCAGATCGAGTACCGACTTCTCCACCACCTGCTGGGGAAGTCTTACACCCCTACATATGACAGCTCCGGCCACATCACGAAGAGGCCCCTGTACTTCCTCGACTCGATCCGAGAGCGCTACCATCCTCTCCACCTGGGTTCGGTGGTGGCCACGACATTCGAGAAGACGGCCAAGGAGCTGAAGAGCCTCCACTGCGCCCCCCTCATCACCCGCCTGGTTACCTTCTTCGGCCTCTCCCTGCAGGGGTGCACCAAGGAAGGGGAGACCCCCATCTTTGGCGCTGTGACGATCGGGAAGATGCTGTTGTTGCGGGAGAGGAACGGTGTTCAGTGGGTCGAGGGATTTCCGGAGCCCGAGGAGCCCGAGGAGGAGGCTGACGATGCGGTGGACATCGATGAGGTGGAGGCTGCTGTGGATGCTGCTGCGGATGCTGCTGCGGCTGCTGCTGATGATCCCCCACCGACTGACTTCCATTTTGGGGGTGGCAGCTCCACTTTCCAGGGCCAGGACTACTTCACCCAGCAGTTCGAGCAGCTGCGGATACAGAACCAGCTGCTCCTCGACCAGCAGATGCAGTTCCAGCAACAGTACGCGGCAGATCAGGCCGAGTACCGCCACAGGCTGGACGCGATCCAGGCTCAGCAGGGCGTGACTCTCGCCCATATCGAGCGGGAGAAGCGCCGTTCCCGGCGCATGCAGGAGGTTCAGCAGCACCTGCTTCAGCTGGTTCCGGGCGATCCACCGGTCTGGAGGACTCCCTGGGATGACTCCCCTCCACATGACGGCGCGGCTGGCGCTGCTGGTGATGATGCATTCATGGATGACATCGACTTCACCGATCTTGGCGACGAGTAGGCTGTCCTCGTTGCCCGTCTCAGTGTGTCTGTTTTTGTTTTTTTTAAGACTTTTGAGTGTTTGCTCCATGTGTGCGGAGCTTGGACTTAGTGTCGGGTTTTTTTTTTTTTTTGTTTTTGGTTTTTCATTTGTGGTTTGATGTAGCCGTCTGGGCTAACACTTATCCCTAACACCAGTGTGCTAGTGTTCTGATGTCGATTTGTGCAGCATTGACCACTCCCCCGTTCGTTTCTCGCTGACTGGTCCACTTCCAGTCCCCCGGCAGTGTTCTTACCCGGTAACATCGTTCCCCCTTATCTTTCCCTCTACTCCATTGAGGGCAATGTCGTGCTTAAGTGTGGGGGGATGTTCTGTATCGGTTGGAATATTTTAGATGGTGCTTGGAGCCTAGTCCACTGTCCGAATCTTACGATTTGAGGGCTCCAAGTACTGCTGTTTGATCATATTGGCACTGTGTTTTGATGGATGAATTGATTGGTTTTCGGATTAATGCATGACAACTTGTTTGCGACTAGGACAACCTATGATGAGGACTAAGATGTGCAGTAGAGCGATGTAGGGGTTCAGTTTTTCAACTGTTTGCTTGCCAACTATGACTTGATCTGACTTGATCTGATTACTTGTTCTTGACAGTCGTTTATGCATCTAGTTCAGGGTATCAGAATGTGAGATAGAGCATATAGGTAGCCATGTGAGATTTGAGCCTGCTCGTTTCTTTCTTGTGCGATAGATCCCTCTTCCATGATGTGTAGCATTCACGTTGTCACTAGCTAAGATGATGGGGGCATAGGATTAGCCCACGCCCAAAACTGACTGTCCTGATGTGTCATATCCCCTAGTCAGCCCCTTTGAGCCGTGTGTTATCCTTTCTTTTGGTCTATAATGGAAAAAAATCACCCTTGTTGCATCTTTAGAAGGTTCTACAGAGTGGTTTTTACATATTCTCTGCTGTTTCTGCTTAAGTCTATGTGAGTGTTGGAGGCAGTGCTTAAAGTTGGGCATGTGTTTGAAATATGTGCAGAAGTGGTGGCTCTCTTAAGAAATGAAAAGAAAAATAAAAGAAAAACAAAGAAAAATTGAAAGCAAAAGAGAGCCACTACCAAAAATCTGAATAATGCCCAGTAAGTAGTGTTTCTTAGCAGTCTGGCTTGGAAATGCTGATGTTTATGCCTCCTTCGCTCTTGTGCTCTTAAGATATTGAGTAATGCAGGATAGCAGAAAGAAAATACCGGGTTGTTGACTGTGTTTGTGTGTTTGGAAAATGTGGAACCTTTTGCTATGAATACTTCCACCACCTAAAAGGCCTTTTTTCCCATGTCCAAGACCCTAGCCAGTCATTTGAACCTGTGTCTAAGACCTCCTGATTAGTTAGTGGTGACACCTCATATGTGAACTCTAGCATTTAGAGGCTGCCATCATGGTGAAGAGATGATAGGATTGAGAGAAATAGCATGCGCATCTTTCGCATCAAATTGTCCTGACCCCACTGGTCGAGAGTGAGTGATTCATTTTCATTTTCTATATGCTCTTGTACCCCGGTGAGGACCTAGATTGCTCGGTCTCTATTCTGATGTTTTGAGTTGGATGCATGAGTTGACTGTTTTGAGTAAGTGGTTGAATCAAGTCTAGGTTGGCCAGTGAACAGGAGGGAGACTCTTCCTTTACTCGATTTGCTGCACTCGAATGTCCTTTGTGGTGGTTGTCCAGGTTGTTATTGAGGTTGTGCATGTATTGATATTTGAAAACCAGTGCGATTCACGTGTTTTGTGCCTTTATGACTTGTCCCCAATGTTGGTTGATTGAAATATGTAAGCTTACCTAGTGTCTGACTTGGTTTGCTTGGGGACAAGCAAACGGTTAAGTGTGGGGGAGTTTGATAGACCGTCATTTACACATGTTTTTACCCTCATACTTACACCGTTTGAGGTGTTGATTCTCGTGTTTTAGGCCGATTTCACGCTAGGTTGTGCTTGTTTGTGTTATTTCAGGTCCTAGTACGTGAATGAAGGCTTAGGAGCGAGTCTGGGGTCGATTGGACGAAGAACGGACGAAGGGCGAGCTTTTGGAGGAGTGCACGGGCAGACCAGGAGGCTGCACGGCCGTGCACATGAGCCATTTGGCCGTGCGCCTCACGCCGAGGCCGTGCACGGGCACAATCCAGGCTTGCACGGCCGTGCGCCTGGCCGTGCAAGATGACTGAGTTCGAGCTTTAGTGATACGGTGCGTTTCATGGTGCACGGCCAGAATGGTGATGTGCACGGCCGTGCACCTGGCCGTGCAAGTCGGGAAACCCGGTTTTGAGGTCTATTCCGAGCCAAAAGTGGGAGAATCGTGTTTTGAGAGCAAAAACAGAGCCCTAGAGAGAGAAAGTGCGAAGAACTCATCCTAGAAGCTGTCTTGGAGCTGGATTTCATCGAATCGAGCCTGGAGATCGTCATAGGAGTGAACGTCATCGTCCCGGAGCAGATTATCCTCATCGTTATGAGTATGACTAACCCGATTCTTGTTTTCTCTTCTCTCTCTATGGAGTAGAACCCTTCTCTCACTTGGGTATGAAGAACCCTAGTTCCTTGTGTTAGGGATTCGATTGTAATGACTTGGGATGATATTATTGTTTGATTTTAATCGAATGACGCATGTTTCATGAATTGATTTGAGTCTGATCAGCTTGTCTCAATTTCTGCTTCAACCTGAGATAGATAGAATCTGATTAGGTTGTTAGAGCCTCTTCATTCGATAGTAGGAGATTGGCTATACGAGAGTTAGCCAGTTTACTGCTTTGTACTGGTGTTCTTGACGCCAGTAGTGGAGTTCTGTGTGCACAGCCTCAGCTTTCTATCCCGGTGAAGACTAGTCGTCTGCCGGGTAGTTAGACTGAGAGGGCTTGGTCAGCTTAAGAGATTCCAAGCTACTGTCGGATCTTCCGCAGTCTAATCAACAGTAAATCAACCCAGGGAATTGCAATTGAACCTAACTAAGGAGCTAGGGGGACTCAATCCCGAGTGACTCTTACTTGCTTTTGAAAACCGAACCTTTTCCTGCTTTCTTACTGCTTTTGCTTTAAACAACAATCACTCGAATTAGTTTGCTAGATAATAGAGAATCACGGAGTAAGCAGTAGATCTAGACCCCGGGTTGATAATTGAACTTGCCTGTTACTGCATTCCCGGACTGCGATTACACTTGGTCGCAGTTTGGTGTTGTGTTTTGGCGTGTCACAGGACAATGTCAAAGCCTGACCTCAAGCACCCGTTCATCCGGGATCTAAGGAGGGGCCCCGACGAGGATCGCTTCAAGGAGGTCCTGGCATGCCCGTTTGGGCAGCACCATTGCTGGTCCAAACGGGAGTTTCGGAAATTGAACTGCTACGAGCAACTATCCGCTGCCCTCGCCAACCGCACATGGCACCGTCTTCTCACCATCTTCGAGAAGGTCTACTATGAGCACGTCCTGGAGTTCTACACGACCTTCAGGCACACACAGACGACCGATTGGAAAGACGGTACAGCCGTCACATTCAGGCTAGGCGGTGCCCCCCGGTCGATGAGCTACCATGAGCTGGCCGAGGCTCTCGACCTCGACCTGGATGACGATGCGGACTACATCACCGAGGTCAACGACCCGCCGGAGGTGGACTTCATGAGACTGTACACCCGCCTGGCTCAGCCAGGCCAGAGGAGACCCTTCTCGGCTGGGAGGACGAAGGCCACTACCCTGCTGCTCGACAACCGCCTTCTCCACCACCTGCTGGCGAAGTCTTACACCCAAGCGTCCGACAGTGCCAGCGCCATCACCAAGAGGGCCATGTACTTCATCGCTTTGATGCGCCCGTTCGATCACCCTCTCCACTTGGGATCGGTGGTGGCCAAGACCTTTGAGAAGACTGCCACGGAACTGAAGAGCCTCCACTGCGCCCCTCTCATCACCCGCCTGGCCACCTACTTCGGGCTTTCGCTACAGGGGTGCACATAGCAGGGGGACACCCTCGTCTTCGGCAGGAAGACGATCAGTCACATGCACCTGCTGCGATGAGAGGGGTTTCCAGAACCTCAGATCCCCGCGGAGACCCAGCCAGAGGTCCAGCCAGAGGGCCAGGAGGAGGAGGCTGCTGATGATGTGGAGCCCCAGGAGGTGGATGCTGCTGCTGCCCCCCGCCCCACCACCTTCGAGTACGGCGGTGGCAGCTCCGCTTTCCCGGGCCAGGATTACTTCTCCTACCAGTTCGAGCAGTTGCGGATCCAGAACCAGCAGATCCTCGACCAGCAGATGCAGTTCCAGCAGCAGTACGCGGAACACCAAGCCCAGTACCAGAACAGGATGGCTGCTTATGATGAGCGCCTGGACATACTCCAGACCCAGCAAGGGGTGACTCTCGCACACATCAAGCGGGAGAAGCGCCGTTCACGGCGCATGCAGGAGGTCCAGCAGCACCTGCTCCAGCTGATCCCGGGCGAGCAGCCCATCTGGAGGACTCCCTGGGAGGACTCTTCACTTCCTCATGCCCCAGCTGACGGTGATGATGGTGCTGATGGCGCTGCTGGTGATGACGCCTTCATGGCCGACATCGACATCGACTTGGATGATCTTGGCGACGAGTAGGCTGTACTTGTCGCCCATCTCAGTGTGTTTTGCTTTTCGTTTTCGACTTTGGTGTGTTTGCTCCATGTGTGAGGAGCTTGGACTTAGTGTCGGTTGTTTTTGTTTTTGGTTTTCTTGTGTGGTTTGTTTATATTGTAGCCGTCTGGGCTAACACTTATCCCTAACGCACAGTGCGCTAGTGTGTTTTTGGTGTTCGATTCGTGCAGAACTGTCCATTCTCCCGTTTGTTTCTCGCTGACTGGTCCACTTCCAGTCCCCCAGCAGTGTTTCAATCCGGTAACATCGTTCCCCTTATCTCTCCCTCTACTCCATTGAGGGCAATGTCGTGCTTAAGTGTGGGGGGGTGCTTTGTATCGGTTGAAATATATATTCGGGTGCTTGGAGCCTGGTCCGCTGTCCGAATCTTACGATTTGAGGGCTCCAAGTACTGCTGTTTGATCATATTGGCACTGTGTTTTGATGGATGAATTGAATGGTTTTCGGATTAATGCATGACAGCTTGATTGTGATTAGGACAACCTATGATGAGGACTGAGACGTGCAGTAGAATTGTGTAGGGGTTCAGTTCTTTCGACTGTTTGCTTACCAACTGTGACTTGATTTGATCACTTGTTCTTGACAGTCATTTATGCATCTAGTTCAGGGTATCAGAATGTGAGATAGAGCATATAGGTAGCCATGTGAGATTTGAGCCTGCTCGTTTCTTTCTTGTGCGTTAGATCTAACTCGCTAAAACACAACTCCTAACAAAGGCCAAGTGTAACCAATGAAAGGGACTGCAGTATAGTGGCTCAAGTAATAAATATCGAATCCACAGGTCTCTAGAGTTACTATTACTCAGCTTCAGTTCATTATCTAGCAAACCAGATTAAGATGAAAGAACTAAAACTACTCTAACAAACTACAGTTAAAGTTAATCTAATTACAGGTTGGGAACTCACTTAGGTATGATTCCCCCTAGCCACTAGCCAGATTAACGATTGATGATCTCTAACTTGTTTCACTTTCATTCACAATGCGGAGAATCCTTGACTAGACCTTGAGTCTCGACTAAAGGAACAAGGCCCTCTTGAGTCAATTGCCTAGAGGGACGTATCCTTCTCTAGAACAATCGATCAAGGCATTCTGAACTAGATTCCCTCTATCGAATGAGGTTCTCAATCGATACAAAGCATTGAATCAACCCTCGACTAAAGCAATCGATCCAATACTATCAATCTATGGTGCTCTATTGACCTAATCAGGTATTCGCTCTCATAGGATCAAAGCAGAATCAATAATCTCGACTAAAGCAGAATTGAATCGTGAAAACATGCATAGATTGAATATGAACTCAAGATTATCAAGTCAGAGTACTCATACAATCATCCAATCAAACAAACATAGCTAGGGTTCCTCAAAACCTAAGTGAAGGGAAGTTACTCCATAGAGAAGAGAGAGACTGCAGAAATCTGATCTAGATCTTCAATCTCCATCTCCAAGCTTGATTCCCGAGCTCCAATGGCGAAGAAATCCTCCAAAATAGCTCCAAGAATGTTCCCAAGTCGCTCTCTCTCTCTAGGGTTCGTCCCTTGGGTGTTTGGGATCCAAAACCCAGCTCCCCCTCTCCTTTGGCTCGAATTTGGGTTAAAAAACCCGATTCTGGGCAAAACACGGTCGCGGGCACGGCCGTGCTTTGCTTTTGACCGCCCGTGTTTTGCCCCGTGTTAAAAACACGCTCGGTCGCGTCGGTCAAAACACGGTCATGCCTAAATATGGGCACGGCCGTGTTTTGATTTAGGCGCGCCCGTGTTTTTACTGCCGAACCTGTTCCCCTATATTCAATGCTTCGTTTCTCCCTCGTCCGGACTCAGAATCAGTCGCCGTTTGATCCCAGACGCTCGTAGTCTCGTCCTCTTTCTTTTCATGACAAGCTTGCATGATTCTTTGTCCATAAAGTGAGGTAGAAATCCATTCTTCTTCAGGTCATGCCCGAGTTTCTTCTCCCGAATCGCCAATTGATCTCTGATTGACTTGAAACTTGCGCCTATGCTTCACTTTATGTGCTAGGACCTGAAATGTGACAAAGGAACACAACCTAGCGTAAAATAGGCCAAAGACACGGTAATTCAAGCTCAAACAATCAAGAAACAAAGGGGAAAATATGTGCAAATACCGAGTCATCAAATCCCCCCACACTTAACTGTTTGCTTGTCCCCAAGCAAACCTAACTCAAACCAATGCAGCTCTCCAGAGCTCTATAGCAACATACAACCCCGATCGTCGGTAGAGGATTTCCTAGATCATATAGCAGCTTACGAGGTCAACTGGTCTTCTAAGACGTTCCCTATCTCTCTCAATGCGAGTACTAGACTCAAGCCAGGATCATGAGAAAAAGTAGAAGTAAGACAGTCAGTTCATGGATAAAGGGACTCACACCATTCACAACCAAGGACTCGTTGTACCGGGGTGCTCTTTCACTTCATTTCACCGTTAGAACCCCTTTTTCTCACTTTCATTTACATTTTTTCTTTTTTTTCCTTTCATTTGGTGGGGTTCCAACTGCAGTCTTTTGCACGGTCGACCCTTATTAGTCAAGCAAGAGCAATTTCTGTACATCTGGCGCTCGCCAGAGTACTTCTTTTAACTCCTTTTCCTCAACTCGTGTGGAGGGTCAATGAAATTAAGGGGGGTCGGAAGCTCTATCCGTGCCCTTAAAAACACATCCTCGAGTAGGCAAACCGTTCAACGGGTGAAAATTTTACTTGTACTAGAGACAGCTTAGCTTCACCTTGTAGGAGTACCCCACTAAGGATCACTAAAATCTCTTCCAAAACCCGATTTTGTGCAATGAACGATGCCACACACGTTGGGCTTACCCCATGTTTAAGATTTCAATGATTTCGACATGGAGGACCAACTGCTTCCCATTTTCTATATGAGCACCCTGTTCGATACACGAGTCCAAAACACAATCCACATAGAGTCACCATTACCACATGAATTCAACGGTCCTAGCTCCACTAATTCACAAAATCAACTGGCACATCAAAGAGCTAGATAGGAAAAATCTTATACTTCAACATCCTCCATAGTGCTACACTACCTCCCTAGGTTGCACATTACTATAGAGACTGTCAATTCAAAGCATACTGAGCAAGCAATTTGCAAGGAAACACGTACTTGGAGCCCTCAAATCGAAATTTGGACAGTGGACTAGGCTCCAAGCACACAAACAGCCAAACATTGACACGCATACATAATTGAACATCCCCCAACACTTAAGCACGACATTGTCTTCAATGGAGGAAAGATAAGGAGGGTAGAACGAAGTTACCAGATCAAGGGTGAATGATGGTGGACGGGGCAGGCGATGTATTCCAGGAGGAGAGAGTAATCAGAACACAAACACCACACAAAATCTCACAAAGGTTGAGTTATTGACTCTAAAATTAAAGAACAAAACTGACTCAATCGAAGAGTAATAGGGAAAGAAATGCAAACCGAATAGTTGGGTTGCCTCCCAACAAGCGCTTCTTTCATGTCGTGAGCCGGACGATGGCTCCTAAGTTTCGGTCCACCCCAAAACCTTCTTAAAGTTGAGGTTCTCGTCAATGAGGTGGAGTCTCAAGTCACGAGCATGTGGTATGACAGGTGATGGAAGCTCGTGCACTTGATGCAGATGAAGTCTCCACCCTCGAGACCTCTTCTTCTCTTCTCTCGTCTCATTGCCCCAAACCAGATATGACAGCATCGATTGGCCACCATCGCATCCACCAAGGGGAACCGATGTCGATGTGGCCTTGGTCTGGCAAAGAGACACTGCAAATGGGTCCTTGCTAAGCAGTTCCTCGAAGTTTGGTGGGGATATTACCTGCAACTCATGGCCGGTGCAAGCCTCTTCCACCTTAACTCCGTCCTCAGCCTGGACGCCAATTGCTTCTTCAACCTCCCTTTCTTCACGTGGTATCACCCCTGGGAAATGATCAAGAACTCCTTCTGCTTCACTTTTGTCATCCTCCACAACTTCTTTCTGCACCCTTTCTCTCTCTTCTTCTTCTAGCACGGATTGGAGAGCAAGTTGCCAAGCAATTTCTTTCATGAGATCTTCTTGCATCTCCTCACTCATGCCCACCTCTTCAAAGCTCAGTGTGGGATGTGGGAAAGGGTGGTCGGCTACGACAGGACATTCCTGATCATGATCATCACGGGAGCTCTCCGTGACAACTTCTGTGTGCTCCACAATGTCCTTGTAGCCTTCTTCTTCCTCGTCCTCTTCTAGTATGGTAGCAGACGGGTGATCTTGAGCAAGTTATGAGCAAACTTGCTCCACCCACTCTGTTTGCTTCGCTGAGCGTTGAACAGCCTCCTCCATATCATGGAGAAATGAGGGATCGGAAGAGGAAAGGGCTTGGATTTGAAGATCCATCTTGCGATTGCGTCTCTCGGAGTCCCGAACGAACTGCTCCAAGAGAAGCCTCAGTTCATAGTTTGGATCTGGCTGTGGAGTGTAGCATGGCTCTGCAGAATGGCCCGTGAAGGCCGCCATGGGTAACTCCAGCGCTGATGGCCCTTCTGGTTGTGGGAGAAAGTCTTCTTGGTAATGAGATTGTTCTTGATATGCCCAGGGGTCAGATTGTTCTCCGTAGTAAGGGGGTTGGTACTGGAACCCGAATCCATAGTCTTCTCCTCCTTGATTGCTCCAGGGGGTCTCGGGGTAATACCACTCGGATGGTGGTGGATACCCCCAATGATTGGAGAAGCCATGAGGATCCATGATTCAGATCTGCACCAACAAAAACAAAAAACACCCAAGTGAAAAGCAAGGGTGGAAAAGAAAAGAAAAATGCTAAAGTAACAAACTTCTGCCTTTCCTAATAATCTAGAAAGTCCCCGGCAACGGCGCCAAAAACTTAACTCGCTAAAACACAACTCCTAACAAAGGCCAAGTGTAACCAATGAAAGGGACTGCAGTATAGTGGCTCAAGTAATAAATATCGAATCCACAGGTCTCTAGAGTTACTATTACTCAGCTTCAGTTCATTATCTAGCAAACCAGATTAAGATGAAAGAACTAAAACTACTCTAACAAACTACAGTTAAAGTTAATCTAATTACAGGTTGGGAACTCACTTAGGTATGATTCCCCCTAGCCACTAGCCAGATTAACGATTGATGATCTCTAACTTGTTTCACTTTCATTCACAATGCGGAGAATCCTTGACTAGACCTTGAGTCTCGACTAAAGGAACAAGGCCATCTTGAGTCAATTGCCTAGAGGGACGTATCCTTCTCTAGAACAATCGATCAAGGCATTCTGAACTAGATTCCCTCTATCGAATGAGGTTCTCAATCGATACAAAGCATTGAATCAACCCTCGACTAAAGCAATCGATCCAATACTATCAATCTATGGTGCTCTATTGACCTAATCAGGTATTCGCTCTCATAGGATCAAAGCAGAATCAATAATCTCGACTAAAGCAGAATTGAATCGTGAAAACATGCATAGATTGAATATGAACTCAAGATTATCAAGTCAGAGTACTCATACAATCATCCAATCAAACAAACATAGCTAGGGTTCCTCAAAACCTAAGTGAAGGGAAGTTACTCCATAGAGAAGAGAGAGACTGCAGAAATCTGATCTAGATCTTCAATCTCCATCTCCAAGCTTGATTCCCGAGCTCCAATGGCGAAGAAATCCTCCAAAATAGCTCCAAGAATGTTCCCAAGTCGCTCTCTCTCTCTAGGGTTCGTCCCTTGGGTGTTTGGGATCCAAAACCCAGCTCCCCCTCTCCTTTGGCTCGAATTTGGGTTAAAAAACCCGATTCTGGGCAAAACACGGTCGCGGGCACGGCCGTGCTTTGCTTTTGACCGCCCGTGTTTTTCCCCGTGTTAAAAACACGCTCGGTCGCGTCGGTCAAAACACGGTCATGCCTAAATATGGGCACGGCCGTGTTTTGATTTAGGCGCGCCCGTGTTTTTACTGCCGAACCTGTTCCCCTATATTCAATGCTTCGTTTCTCCCTCGTCCGGACTCAGAATCAGTCGCCGTTTGATCCCAGACGCTCGTAGTCTCGTCCTCTTTCTTTTCATGACAAGCTTGCATGATTCTTTGTCCATAAAGTGAGGTAGAAATCCATTCTTCTTCAGGTCATGCCCGAGTTTCTTCTCCCGAATCGCCAATTGATCTCTGATTGACTTGAAACTTGCGCCTATGCTTCACTTTATGTGCTAGGACCTGAAATGTGACAAAGGAACACAACCTAGCGTAAAATAGGCCAAAGACACGGTAATTCAAGCTCAAACAATCAAGAAACAAAGGGGAAAATATGTGCAAATATCGAGTCATCAAGATCCCTCTTCCATGATGTGTAGCATTCACGTTGTCACTAGCTAAGATGATGGGGCATAGGATTAGCCCACGCCCAAACTGACTGTTCTGATGTGTCATATCCTCTAGTCAGCCTCTTTGAGCCGTGTGTTATCCTTTCTTTTTGGTCTATAATGAAAAAAATCACCCTTTTGCATCTTTTAGAAGGTTCCACAGAGTGGTTTTTACATAATCTCTGCTGTTTCTGCTAAAGTTATGTGAGTGTTGGAGGTAGTGCTTAAAAGTTGGGCAGGTGTGTGAAATATGTGCAGAAGTGGTGGCTCTCTTAAGAAATGAAAAGAAAATGAAAGAAAAAAAATTGAAAGCAAAAGAGAGCCACTACCAAAAATCTGAATAATGCCCAGTAAGTAGTGTTTCTGAGCAGTCTGGCTTGGAAGTGCTGATGTTTGTACCTCCTTCGCTTTTGTGATCTTGAGATATTGAGTACTGCAGAATAGCATAAAGAAAATACCGGTTTGTTTGACTGTTGATAGACCGTTAGTTTCACATGTTTTTACCCCTGCTCTTACTCCGTTTGAGGTATTAATTCTCGTGTTTTAGGCCGATTTCACGCTAGGTTGTGCTTGTTTATGATATTTCAGGTCCTAGTACGTGAAGGGAGGCTTGGGAGCGAGTTTGAGGTCGATTGGACGAGGATCGGACGCATGGCGAGGTTCTGAGGAAGTCGCACGGGCAGACCAGGGCGACGCACGGCCGTGCACATGAGCAAGATGGCCGTGCGCTTTTTGCCGAGGCCACGCACGGGCAAGCCATGGAAGTCGCATGGCCGTGCAACATACAATTGTGGCCGTGCGACATTATGCGAGCACGCACGGGCAGAGCAGAAATCCGCACGGCCGTGCAAGTGACCAGTTTGGCCGTGCGGGATGGTGCGAGAGCTTGCACGGGCACAAGCGACATCCGCACGGCCGTGCAACGTGCAATCCTGGCCGTGCGAGATGGCTGAGTCGAACTAATTGATACGCCGCGTTTTGGAGTGCACGGCCAGAATGGTGATATGCACGGCCGTGCACCCTGGCCGTGCGAGTCGGGAAATTCTGGTTTTTAAGCGGATTCCGAGCCAAACAGAGGGGGATTCGAGTTTTTGAGAGATAGAGTGGTTCCTAGAGAGAGAAAGCGACGAACAAGAGCCTCCAAGTGCCCTAGCTTGATCTTCAACACCATTGGAGCTTGGCTTGAGCTTGGAGAAGTGCCGATTCAACGTCCAGGAGCAGAAATCCATCTTCACGGTATGATTTCCGCGTCTGATTCTGCTTTTGCTTCTTTCTCCATGGAGTAGTTCTCCCATTCATCTGGGTATGGGAAACCCTAGTTCTGTATGTTAGGTTTGATTGTATGAACCCAAGTATTGATTCTATGATATTGATTATATTCGATTGAGGTTTGAATGATTGAATGGCATGAATCCTGATCAAATTCCTGTTGTTTCTGCTTTAACCTAGAATGATAATATCTGCCTAGGTTGATAGAGTATCCTTAATCGAAGGTAGTGAATTGGTGACTTTAGTCGAGGAGCCAGTTCACTATTTTGTACCGAATTCCATTCGGTAGTGGAGGTTTTGTTCATAGGGCCTCAATCTGTTTACTCCGGTGTAGGTTAGTCGCCAGCTAGAGACTCAGATTGAGAGGGTCTGAAGACCTTTAGTCGAGACTTCAGACTGACTAAGAACCTTCCGCAGTATAACTTTCATAGAAATCGAACTTGGTAATTACAATCCGGCTTAACTGCAGACTAGGGGGAACCATATCCGGGTGATCTCTCTTAACCTGAAAACAACCGTTTAGTTACTTTGCTTGCTTGTTAGTTTAGATCTTCACTAAAGTTGCATTGCTAGATAATACGAATTCACTGAGTAGTCATCACATCTAGGACCCGGGTTGACATTAAAACCCAAACCCGCTATACTACGCTTTAGGAAGTGGTTACACCCACCTCCTCAGAACCAGATCCTGGGGAACGACCAACACCCCCAGGGAGCTGGGCACCATCATCATCCACCACCACCGGGTCCCACCTTGGAGTACTACTATACTCCACGGATTGCTGACATCCGCCCGGTCATCCTCTATCCGCCCATTCCTGCAAACAACTTCGAGATCAAGCCATGCTGGATTCAACTCATTACATCTTCTATCCAGTTCCATGGCTTGAAGGATGAGGAAGCCCGGGTACATCTGTCCCGTTTTCTACAGCTGACGAACGGGTTCAAGCTGAACGGTGTCCCGGATGACGCAATCCGCCTTCACCTCTTCCCCCATTCTCTGGCGGGGAATGCTAAGAGGTGGTTGGAGACCCAGCCCCCATTGTCCATCACTTCTTGGGACGATCTGGCAGACAAGTTCGTGCACAGGTATTATCCGGCGTCGAAGACTACTGAGATTCAGCGGGAGATCACTCACTTCCGCCAAGAGCTAGATGAGTCCCTTCGTGATGCATGGGAGCGGTACATGGGATACTTCTGGCAGTGTCCCCATCATGGCTTCAGCGATGCTTTCACAGTAGGGAACTTCTACAGTGTCCTCACCCCAGACAGCCAGAGGGTGATCGAGTCTCTATGCCCAGGAGGGGATATCCTTACTAAGACTCCACCCGAGCTGAACCAGATGATCAGTACTTTGGCTGCCCGCGATCATTCCTGGGGGCAGAACAACAGAGGTAGGAATTCCCGAGACCGAGGTGTGCATGCTATGGAGGCCAGATCCGGGTTAGAGCAGCAGGTGGCTGAGTTGGTGCAGACATTGAAGCAGCCTAACAGTCTCCTTCCGGGCCGAGGTGTAGCTACGCCTACAGTAGCTCAGTGTCAGTGGTGTGAGAGCCCAAATCACCTGGTGGAGGATTGTCAATCTATGAGGGAGTCCTCCACTCCCCAAGAGCAGGTGGCCTTCATCGCCAATGCTCGGCGCCTCGACCCATACAGCAACACCTACAATGAAGGATGGCGCCAGCATCCCAACTTCGCCTGGAGCAGCAACACCAACAAACCACCTGGTTTCCCAGCACCAGCAGGTGGTTTTCAGCAGAGGCAGCCCTTCCAGGATAGGCAAGGGCCACCACCACAGCAGCAGCCTTACCAGCCTAGGCAAGGGCAGCCATTCCAGCAGCCTCAGCGTCAGTATGCCGAGCCAGCAGCAGCGCCAGCTCCCGATAATCAGATGACCGAGCTGAAGAACATTTTGGCAGCATTCATGACCACCAGCCAGGCAAGTATCACGAGGATGGATCAGACCATAGCTTCACTGGAGGCAGGCCAGAGAACCCTGGAGGCAGGACAGAGGAACTAGGGTGCCATTCTGCAAGATTTACAGAACCAGGTTGGCGCCATAGCTCGCCAGATTACTACTCGGGCCCCGGGGACTCTACCTGCCACCACCATCCCCAATCCACGGGACCCGCATGAGACAGCACATGCCATTTTCACCCTGAGCGGCAGGCCTACATCAGCTGATCCTGCCCCGACCAGGCAGGAGGAACCATTACCTGCTTCAGCACTTCCAGCCGGTGATGCAGAAGTGCGGGTGGAGAAGGAAGCTCCTGCTCCCAAGCCACAACCAGTGGTGAAGGAGCACGTACCCCAGCTTCCCTTCCCCACTCGCCTTCACAAAGACAAGCTGGAGACTGAGTTTGCCAATTTTATGGCAATGTTGAAGCAGCTCAACATCAGCATACCATTTGTGGAGGCACTGTCGAAGATGCCCAAGTACGCTAAGTTCATGAAAGTTCTCTGCACCAACAAGAAGAAACTTGGGGATCTCTCGACAGTGCTGCTGAGCGAGGAATGTTCTGCCATCCTGCAGAACAAGCTGCCCGAAAAACGCAAGGATCCAGGGAGTTTTACTATCCCTCTTACTATTGGCAGCATGCATGTAGGAAAGTCCTTGGCGGACCTAGCATCAATGTTATGCCATATAAATTGTTCAAAAAGCTAGACCTAGGTGAACTTAGCCCTACTAGGATGAGCATTCAGCTAGCTGATCGTTCCCTGGTGCATCCTAGGGGTATCATAGAAGATTTGCTTGTTAATGTGGGTGCATTCACATATCCTGTTGATTTTGTTATTCTGGATATAAATGATGATGTGGATGTGCCTTTGATTCTAGGTAGGCCATTTCTTGCCACCGCCAAGGCACTGATTGATGTGCATGATGGTAAACTGATCCTGCGTGCTGGAAATGAACAGGCTATTTTTCCTGTGACTGAGTTTGATCATTGTGCTATGATTTCTGTATCGCCTGTGCATGCTATTTCTGATCAGGTACACGAGCCTGTCGTGTACCCTTCTGCACCTCTCATTTTGCAGGACCCGCCTATCATTCCTTCGCCGCCACTCCATCCAGTCTCGCCTCCGAACAAAAAGCTCAAGGAGGAGTGGCGACCGAAGCCGCAGGTGGCTAAGCCGGCACGGAAGAAGAGTGGAGACCACTATGAGCTGGTCCCACCCCCTGCACCACGACCACCCTGGCCATCCGAGTACTCACTCGCCTGCATCTTGCCGGATGGCCAGGTCGAGCTGACCGATGCTGGTGGTTGCAATCGTCGGGTGCACGGTCACCACCTGAAGTTGTACCTCAAGAGCGATGTGGATCCGCTCTTGGAGGCACCTGTTCCTGCACCTCCCTGAGTATCCACCATGGGCGTCCAGCTAACAGACGGTAAAGAAGCGCTTGTGGGGAGGCAACCCCACCACGGTTTTTATTTATTTGTTTTGTTTCGAGTCGGATTGCAATTTGGTTTGTTTGCTTTTGTTTTGGATGATGTACTATTGGGCTGACCATTGGACCTAATATATCGTGTTTGAGCTCTTTGGTTTCCTTTAGCCGTGCCTGTGTTCCCGACTGGTCCTCTCTCCAGTCCGCTTCATCCTGACTGGTCCATTTCCAGTCTCCTGCAGTCCGTGCATACCGGTAACATCGTTCCCCTTTCCTTCCCTCTTCTCCATTGAGGGCAATGTCGATCTTAAGTGTGGGGGGGGGGATGTTTATCTTTTGACTGCATTTGATCTGTTTGTGTGCTTGGAGCCTAGTCCACTGTCCAAATTTTTAAATTTGAGGGCTCCAAGTGCGTGTTCCTTGCAATTGCCTGCTCAGTATGCTTTGAATTGACAGTCTTTGTAGTGATTTGCAACCTAGGGAGGTAGTGTAGCACTATGGAGGATGTTGATGCATTTAAGACGTCTCATTTCTTCTTCATAGTGTGTTGGTTGATTGAGTGAATTAGTGATCTTAGGACCCTTGAATTGTGTGGTGTTGTGGACTCTCTGCCTGTCATGGACTCTTGTATCATGTTTTGAAAATAACAGGTGCTCGAAAATGTGCTTTAAAATGACGTCTCCCGTGCGAATAGGGCGAAAGTGTGTAAGGGGAGACGGGAATCCGTTCCCAATTTCCACCTACTACCTCCAGCCCCCTTACATGTCTTTCCCCCGCACGAGGCTCGAGACAACTGCTCCTGGCATGGCCGGTAAGAGCCAGGCTCCCGCAAAACCTTTGCTAGGTGGGAGCCCTCGTTTTCTGCAAAAACAGGTTGGAACCCTTGAAAAAAAAAAGAGAAAAACAGAAAAACAAGCAAAAAGAAGAAAGAAAAGGGGTTCCAACCATCTCCAAGAAGAAAATCGAGCACCTTGAAAAATGTGAGTCCATGATCTTTTGTTTTTGAGAGTCTCTTCATCCACGATTCATTTGTCCTCTGTTCACTATTTGCCATGATGCTGACTCGAGACTAGTGTTCTCGCCGAAGAAGCTATGAGATGACTTGTGCGTCGGTTGACCTCGTAAGTTGCTAAATGATCTAGGAAGTCCTCTACCTACGATCGAGGTTGTTTGTTGCTACAAAGGTCTGGAGAGTTGCATTGGTTTGAGATAGGTTTGCTTGGGGACAAGCAAACGGTTAAGTGTGGGGGAGTTTGATAGACCGTTAGTTTCACATGTTTTTACCCCTGCTCTTACTCCGTTTGAGGTATTGATTCTCGTGTTTTAGGCCGATTTCACGCTAGGTTGTGCTTGTTTATGATATTTCAGGTCCTAGTACGTGAAGGGAGGCTTGGGAGCGAGTTTGAGGTCGATTGGACTAGGATCGGACGCATGGCGAGGTTCTGAGGAAGTCGCACGAGCAGACCAGGGCGACGCACGGCCGTGCACATGAGCAAGATGGCCGTGCGCTTTTTGCCGAGGCCACGCACGGGCAAGCCATGGAAGTCGCACGGCCGTGCAACATACAATTGTGGCCGTGCGACATTATGCGAGCACGCACGGGCAAAGCAGAAATCCGCACGGCCGTGCAAGTGACCAGTTTGGCCGTGCGGGATGGTGCGAGAGCTTGCACGGGCACAAGCGACATCCGCACGACCGTGCAACGTGCAATCCTGGCCGTGCGAGATGGCTGAGGTCGAACTAATTGATACACCGCGTTTTGGAGTGCACGGCCAGAATGGTGATATGCACGGTCATGCACCCTGGCCGTGCGAGTCGGGAAATTCTGGTTTTTAAGCGGATTCCGAGCCAAACAGAGGGGGATTCGAGTTTTTGAGAGATAGAGCGGTTCCTAGAGAGAGAAAGCGACGAACAAGAGCCTCCAAGTGCCCTAGCTTGATCTTCAACACCATTGGAGCTTGGCTTGAGCTTGGAGAAGTGCCGATTCAACGTCCAGGAGCAGAAATCCATCTTCACAGTATGATTTCCGCGTCTCATTCTGCTTTTGCTTCTTTCTCCATGGAGTAGTTCTCCCATTCATCTGGGTATGGGAAACCCTAGTTCTGTATGTTAGGTTTGATTGTATGAACCCAAGTATTGATTCTATGATATTGATTATATTCGATTGAAGTTTGAATGATTGAATGGCATGAATCCTGATCAAATTCCTGTTGTTTCTGCTTTAACCTAGAATGATAATATCTGCCTAGGTTGATAGAGTATCCTTAATCGAAGGTAGTGAATTGGTGACTTTAGTCGAGGAGCCAGTTCACTATTCTGTACCGAATTCCATTCGGTAGTGGAGGTTTTGTTCATAGGGCCTCAATCTGTTTACTCCGGTGTAGGTTAGTCGCCAGCTAGAGACTCAGATTGAGAGGGTCTGAAGACCTTTAGTCGAGACTTCAGACTGACTAAGAACCTTCCGCAGTATAACTTTCATAGAAATCGAACTTGGTAATTACAATCCGGCTTAACTGCAGACTAGGGGGAACCATATCCGGGTGACCTCTCTTAAACTGAAAACAACCGTTTAGTTACTTTGCTTGCTTGTTAGTTTAGATCTTCACTAAAGTTGCATTGCTAGATAATACGAATTCACTGAGTAGTCATCACATCTAGGACCCGGGTTGACATTAAAACCCAAACCCGCTATACTACGCTTTAGGAAGTGGTTACACTTGGCCAATTTCTAGAGTGACAGTAACAGCGAGTCAACTGTGATTGTGTGGGTTTGGAAATGTGGAACCTTGTGCTATGAATACTTCCACCACTTAAAAGGCCTTTTCCCCATGTCCAAGACCCTAGCCAGTCATTTGAACCTGTGTCTAAGACCTCCTGATTAGTTAGTGGTGACACCCCATATGTGAACTCTAGCATTTAGAGGCTGCCATCATGTTGAAGAGTTGTTAGGGATTGAGAGAAATAGCATGCGCATTTTTCGCATCAAATTGTCCTGACCCCACTGGTCGAGAGTGAGTGATTCATTTTCATATTCTATATACTCTTGTACCCCGGTGAGGATCTAGATTGCTTGGTCTCTATTCTGATGTCGTGAGTTGGATGCATGAGTTGACTGTTTTGGGTAAGTGGTTGAGTCAAGTCTAGGTTGGCTGGTGAACAGAAGGGAGACTCTTCCTTTACTCGATTTTGCTGCACTCGAATGTCCTTTGTGGTGGTTGTCCAGGTTGCTATTGAGGTTGTTCATGTATTGATGTTTGAAAACCAGTACGATTCACGTGTTCTGTGCCTTTATGATCTGTCCCCAATGTTGGTTGATTGAAATTTGTAAGCTTACCTGGTGTCTGACTTGGTTTGCTTGGGGACAAGCAAACGGTTAAGTGTGGGGGAGTTTGATAGGCCATTAATTACACATGTTTTTACCCTCGTTCTTACACCGTTTGAGGTGTTGATTCTCGTGTTTTAGGCCGATTTCACGCTAGGTTGTGCTTGTTTGTGATGTTTCAGGTCCTAGTACGTGAATGGAGGCCTGGGAGTGAGTTTGGGGTCGATTGGACGAAGATCGGACGCATGGTGAGGTTCTAAGAAAGCTGCACGGGCAGTCCTGGGTGTCACACGGTCGTGCAAGGTGCAATTGCGGCCGTGTGATTTCCACCGAGAGCAAACACGTGCAACTCAGGAAATCCACACGGCCGTGCAACCCTGGCCGTGCGAGAAGCCTGAAGATCGAACTAATCCATACGCTGCGTTTTGACTCGCACGACCACTTGGGTGAGCCACACGGTCGTGTGGCCTGCCCGTGTGAGTCGGGAAATTCTGGTTTTTGAGCCAATTTCGAGCCAAAAGTGAAGAAATCAGATTTTCAGAGCAAAAACAGAGCCCTAGAGAGAGAAAGTACGAAGAACACATCCTAGAAGCTATCTTTGAGCTGGGTTTCGTCAAATCGAGCTTGGAGATCGTCATATGAGTGGAAATCATCATCCCGGAGCAGATTTTCCTCATCATTATGAGTATGACTAATCCGATTACTGTTTTCTTCTCTCTCTCTATGGAGTAGAACCCTTCTCTCACTTGGGTATGAAGAACCCTAGTTCCTGGTGTTAGGGATTTGATTGTAATGACTTGGGATGATTATACTATTTGATTTTAATCGAATGATGCATGTTTATTGAATTGATTGAAGTCTGATCAGCTTTTCTCGATTTCTGCTGCAACCTGAGATAGATAGAATCTGATTAGGCTGTTAGAGCCTCTTCATTCGATAGTAGGAGATTGGTTACACGAGAGTTAGCCAGTTTACTGCTTTGTACTGGAATTCAATTCCAGTAGTGGAATTCTGTGTTCATAGCCTCAGCTTTCTATCCCGGTGAAGACTAGTCGTCTACCGGATAGTTAGACTGAGAGGGCTTGGTCAGCTTAAGAGATTCCAAGCTACTGTCCGAACTTCCGCAGTCTAATCAACAGTGAATCAACCCAGGGGAATTACAATTGAACCTAACTAATGATCTAGGAAGTCCTCTATCTACGATCGAGGTTGTTTGTTGCTACAGAGGTCTGGAGAGTTGCATTGGTTTGAGACAGGTTTGCTTGGGGACAAGCAAACGGTTAAGTGTGGGGGAGTTTGATAGACCGTTATTTACACATGTTTTTATCCCTGCTCTTACTCCGTTTGAGGTATTGATTCTCGTGTTTTAGGCCGATTTCACGCTAGGTTGTGCTTGTTTATGATATTTCAGGTCCTAGTACGTGAATGGAGGCTTGGGAGCGAGTTTGGGGTCGATTGGACGAGGATCGGACGCATGGCGAGGTTCTGAGGAAGCTGCACGGGCAGACCATGGCATCGCACGGCCGTGCGAAGCACAATCCAGGCCGTGCGGAATTCTGCAAGGGCATATGCACGGGCAGGCCAAACTTCTCACACGGCCGTGCCATTGAGCACCCTGGCCGTGTGGTTTTTGCCGAGGCCGTGCACGGGCAGGCTGGATTCCTCACACGGCCGTGCAACCCTGGCCGTGTGAGATGGCTGAAGATCGATTAAACGACACGCTGCGTTTTGAGCCGCACGCCCAAAATGGTGATCTGCACGGCCGTGCACCCTGGCCGTGCGAGTCGGGGAATTCTGGTTTTTAAGCAGATTTCAGCCAAAACAGAGGAGAGAGCTGGGTTTTGGATCCCAAACACCCAAGGGACGAACCCTAGAGAGAGAGAGCGACTTGGGAACATTCTTGGAGCTATTTTGGAGGATTTCTTCGCCATTGGAGCTCGGGAATCAAGCTTGGAGATGGAGATTGAAGATCTAGATCAGATTTCTGCAGTCTCTCTCTTCTCTATGGAGTAGCTTCCCTTCACTTAGGCCTTGTTCACTTTTATTTTCGTTTCCTGTTTCCTGTTTTCATGTCACAAATTTGGCAACCGAAAAGAGAAAACTTGTTTACTTTTCATTCTGTTTTCTATTCGTTTCCAACTATGAAAACAGAAAGTGGCAATTTCCTGCTGTTTTCGAAAACGACGAAATGTTGTTTTCACATGTTTTCAACATCTGTTTTCTCAAAAACAGGAAACAGAAATGAAAGTAAACAGGGCCTTAGGTTTTGAGGAACCCTAGCTATGTTTGTTTGATTGGATGATTGTATGAGTACTCTGACTTGATAATCTTGAGTTCATATTCAATCTATGCATGTTTTCATGATTCAATTCTGCTTTAGTCGAGATTATTGATTCTGCTTTGATCCTATGAGAGCGAATACCTGATTAGGTCAATAGAGCACCATAGATTGATAGTAGTGGATCGATTGCTTTAGTCGAGGGTTGATTCACTGCTTTGTATCGATTGAGAACCTCATTCGATAGAGGGAGTCTAGTTCAGAACGCCTTGATCGATTGTTCTAGAGAAGGATACGTCCCTCTAGGCAATTGACTCAAGAGGGCCTTGTTCCTTTAGTCGAGACTCAAGGTCTAGTCAAGGATTCTCCGCTTTGTGAACGAAAGTGAAACAAGTTAGAGATCATCAATCGTTAATCTGGCTAGTGGCTAGGGGGAATCATACCTAAGTGAGTTCCCAACCTGTAATTAGATTAACTTTAACTGTAGTTTGCTAGAGTAGTTTTAGTTCTTTCATCTTAATCTGGTTTGCTAGATAATGAACTGAAGCTGAGTAATAGTAACTCTAGAGACCCGTGGATTCGATATTTATTACTTGAGCCACTATACTGCAGTCCCTTTCATTGGTTACACTTGGCCATTGTTAGGAGTTGTGTTTTAGCGAGTCAAAAGCACACTGATCAAGATCATGCCAGCGACTATTGGAATTGGAACCCTTAAAATTTTCAATTTCAAGCAATAATCTAGGTTCCAAAACACAAAAATGTAGGCCATAGGCAATTCATTCACCCACATGTGCTTGGAGCCCTCAAATTCATTCACCCACATGTGCTTGGAGCCCTCAAATTTGATAAAGGCTCCAAAGCATTCATGGAAATAGGCCATAACATTCATCTACACCATTCATTCATACACTCACATATCATGCAATATCCCCCCACTATTAAGCACGACATGCCCTCAATGGAGAAAAAATTAGGAGGGTAGAATGAAGTTACTAGATTAAGTGCGAATAATGTTGGAGGGATAAGGAGGATGCATGAGATCTGAAGGATCAAGGCAACATCCACACACTACAAGCTCCCAAAGGTTGTCTTGTTGAAAGGAAAACAAAATCAAACCGTAGTGGTTGGGTTGCTTCCCAATAAGTGATTCTTTAACGTCGTGAGCTGGACAGTGATGCTCAAGTATCGGTCCACCCGAAAACCTTCTTGAAGATAAGGTTCTCGTCAGTGACGTGGAGCCTCAAGTCATGAAAAAACAGTGTGAAATGTGATGATGATGGCTCGTGGACTTGATGTGAGTTGAGGCTCCACACACGAGAACTCTTTTTTTTCTTCTCTCTTCTCTTTTCCCCATTCCATGTGATACAAACTCGATTGACCACCATCGCATCCACCAAGAGGAATCGATGATGGTTTGGCCATGGCTTGGCAAAGAGCCGCAAACGGATCCTTCTCGAGTAGCGCATCAAGGTCGAATGGAAAGATTTGATTGCACTTGTAACTTGTGGAAGCTTCATCCACCTCGACCTTGTCCTCATCTTGGACACCACTTGCTTCCTCAACATCAAACTCCCTTCCTTCTTCCTCAATTTGTTCCTCCCCTTGGGAACAATCAAGATATTCTTCTTCTCTAGTGCTCACTTCCCCTCTTCAACCCCTTATCTCACCTTCTCATCCTTGTCTTCAAGCACGAGTTGGAGAACAAGACACCATGCAAGATTAATGAAAGGGTTATCTTGCTCCTCCACCCTAGTGACTTGGTCTTCAAAATTGGTCTTGGGAAGACGAAATGTATAAGAGTCGCCAATGAGACACTCTTGATCATCCTCACCGCGGGAGCTCTACGGGTGATTTCTTCTTGCTCCGCATAGTCTCCATTGATCTCTTTTTTTAACCTCATGTTCGTCTTCCAACGGTGAGGGGCGAAAGCGTGCACAATCTCGCTCCACCTTCTCTTGTAATTTCAAACCGGGAAGAGGGAGGGGTTGGAAATCCGTGTTGGAGCATGTTCTTTCAAAGTTCTCCATGGAAAGCTCTAATTTGGACTTCTCTTCGGGTTGTGGGAATCCAAGTTTGAGTATCCTTCATCGGTGCCTCAGCTCCAATTGACACTTTAGCTCAGATTGTGGAGTGTCACATGGTCTTGAGGAATGCCCCATGAAGGCCTCCATTGCCAACTCCAACTTTGATTTCTCCTTGGTTTCTGTAGGGAAGTTTTCTTGGTATGGGAAAGCTTCTTGATATCCCCATTGGTATGGTTGTTCTTCTTGGAATAGTGGTTGGTAATAGAATCCAAATCCTTGACTTCCACCATCTTGATCATTCAATGAAGCCCCGAGGTAACCACTTTCGAGTAGTGGAGGGTACCCACACACTTCGACAAAACCATAAGAATCCATGATTCAATACCTACACAAACAAAAACACAAAAAAGATCAAACATACACAAACCACCCTTCAAGATGAACAGTGGCTCTACAAAACACAAACAAAACACAACAACAAAAATGACTAAAGTAACAAATCCAAACCTCTTCCCGATAACCTAGAATATCCCCGGAAACACCACCAAAAACTTGGCTCGCTTTAACTAAAACTTCACAATCGAAGGCCAAGCTTAACCAACTACCGGGTGTAGCATAGGGTAAGCAAGTAATAATATTATCGAACCAAAGGTCTCTAGTTGTACCTTACTTGGGCTTAAGTTTCCTTATCTAGCCAAATTAGAATAGTGATTAATAAACTAATATAGCTAAACTAAACTAAGCACTACCCTAGCGAACTAAAAGTTGTGGAGCTCTCTTAGCTTGAATCCCCCTAGCTTCTCATATGGATCAATGTTGATTACTTCCCTAAATCGATTGACTCAATACCTCTACCGTTAGGAGATCGAATCCCTTGGAAATAGATCCAGGATGGCATAGCGGTGAATTAGTAGTGTATATTCAACCTAGAGAAGTCATAGGCCGTTAAGATATTGATCAAATCGACTCCCTCGAGAATTAACCCGGAATGACATAGATTGAGGAGTGACTCTAATTGCCAATAATAGGCCAAAAGAGGATTGTCTCCCTCAAGGTCAAAAAACCCCAAATCGAGGGTTGGAATCCACAATCCATCAATTGCATGAATAATACTTAATTCAATAGATAAAAGATACACCCAATCATAAGGTTGTCACAAGCATAAACATTCAACACATAATCAACAGCTAAGGTTCATCAACCTAAGAGAAGAAAGGTAAATTTTTTGTGTTTTGAGTCGGAACCCTAAAGGAAAACCCAAGCTCTCCTTTTCTTTCCCCCATCTGCCTATTTATAGCTAAAGTAGTGCGTGAGTCACGACAGTGATCTTGGTCGAAAATGCAGGGAATTGCACTATTGTCATGGCCTGGCTGTTATTGTCACGTTTTGAAGGCCGTGATTTGAACAGTAACTGCGAGGTGCACATCTGCTCCTGGAATCATTCAAAGGCCACGACCTCAATGCAATGTTCATGCTCTGAGGACTTGATCTTTACGTCCAGGGCGTGCTCTTGGCATCTTCTTCAATTTTTGGCGCGCTTCGACTTCTGAATATCCTGAAACTCGTCCCCGACCTTACCATGCATTCTAGGACCTGAAATGTGACAAAATTAGCACAACCTAGCATAAAATAAGTTGAGGAACGATGATTACCAAGTCAAATACTCAAGATATAAATGGGTAAATTATGTACAAATACGCCCGAATCAGGCCAGCAACAGATTTTTGGATGCTTGGTAGAAAAATTTAGGATGATTTTCACTAAAGACACGTAACCTACAACAAACTCCATCCCACAAACAGTCCCAATGAAAGTAACAGTAGAAATGAATGAAATTTTTTTTATGGTTAATCAATAATTGTATTGAAGCCCGAGGAGTTGCAACTCACAAAACTCCCTCTCAAAGAGTCAACTTACATCATAAAACCATCAAAACTTGCTAAGGAAGCTACAAACAGCAAACTAAGACAATGATCCTAATATTTTTTGTACTCTCAACTGAAAGGGAATGTAACTTTGCAAAAACACTTCAAAGTCTCTCAAAATGTTGTCCAAAACTTGAGCTGGGGAGAGAGTTGTTGAGTTTCCATAAAGCCTGGCACACCTTTCTCGCCATATGAAGTTGACTCCCATGACCCACAAAAGCCTGCCAACGACAGCTTTATCCGTCGTTTGCCCCCCACTGCTGTACTGCCCAAACCAGCTAGGCACTCCAATCTCCAAAGTCAGGCCACCTACAAATTTTATGCAGAACTTGCCTCATAACTGCAGAACAAACAAACAAACTCCAAATAGATGGTCTCTGCTCTCCATACCGACAAGACATAGCACACAACAAGTATCACAATGAATGCCCCACGCAGACAACCTATCATTTGTTTTGATTCGGCCTAACACTACAAGCCACACCATTACACTATGCTTTGGAAAGATTGGCTTACCCCACACAACATGGTACCATGGAACCTGTGGAGCAGGAGATCGAATAGTCCCCCACACAAGCTTGACTGAGTATTTGGTTAAAACAACACTATCCCAAGCTAATGCATCTCCCGTACTAGATATGTGTTGCTGCGCCAATCCTCGACATTTGAGAATCTTCTTCCAGGTCCAAGTACTAACAGAACTCACAGGAAGAGACCATATGCTTCTTCCCTTAACTCGATACTTGTGCATCCAAGCAACCCACAAAGAGCCAGTCATAGCTAACATGTTCCACAAATGCCTGGTCACGCAAGCTTTGTTCCAAGTCTTGTAATCTCTAATGCCTAATCCCCCTTCTAGTCGTGGCATT
Source organism: Linum tenue (assembly GCA_946122785.1). Taxonomy (NCBI): domain Eukaryota; kingdom Viridiplantae; phylum Streptophyta; class Magnoliopsida; order Malpighiales; family Linaceae; genus Linum; species Linum tenue. The sequence goes on along the minus strand of CAMGYJ010000008.1, from coordinate 61,154,320 downwards.
ACTACTGTTGCCCACGCAACGGGGGCCTTCTTCCTTTTATCACCATCAACACCCCACAAGAATTTATTTCAAACATCTTCAATCCATCTAAGAACCTTAACAGGAAGCAGGAACACTGACATCCAATACTGGAATAAACTAGTAATAATCGAATCAATTAACTGCAATTTACCTGTGTAACTCAATAACCCGGCCTGCCATAAATGAAAATTTGTTAACATACAGGAAGAGATTTTTGAAGATTTAAGAAAGATAGGCTGAAATAAAGCTCCAAGGGCAGATGAAATGTCATCTCTCTTTTCTAAAAGAACTTGGACTTTGTTGGCAGAGATGTAACACAGGAACTATAAGGCTACTTGGTTGAAGGGAAATTCTCACGAAGCCTATTCTAAATAAGAAACACTTTAGAATCATGTATGGAATTTAGAGGGTAAAATGCTCCTCATACCACTAAACTTTTAGAAATGGGGTAAATGTACCACTAAACTGTAAATAGAGCACCACATACCGTTCAAGTCAATAAAAATATGCACACATCCAATTTTCATCCACTCAATTAACAGTAGACTAAAAGTTTCCACATCAGCAACCATGAGCCATATAATGGTCGACTCTATTTTTATCAAATTAAAGAACAAAGAAATTCAATAAAATAAAACTTCTTTCCTTATTGTTTTTGTTTTCTCTCTGTATAATGCTCCCACTCTGAGATTTCTCCATACCCAAAATTGAAGAACAGATTTGTCATAAACAAAATCCCACCTCACACCTCTCTCCTATACTTCTAATCAGACCCACCGTTACTCTTTGTGGCTTCTCAAGAAACTCAAATTTCATTCAATATGAAACAGGGATTGATTTAGAAGAATTTGTTGAACGCTTTCGTTCATTGTCGTCGTCTTCAACGGCGATGCCGCCATAAGAGACCCCCAAAAATTTACAACTTCTCTCTCCTCTTTCGCCGCCCCGCCTCCGTACAATTCCCCTCGTGTTAAAGTGTCACCGGCCATTACCCTTCCTCCTTTATATCAAAATTCAAAACATCCGCCCAAATGAAATTGTCTTCACGAATGAGATTTGTCGGCAAATGGAAGAAGGTTTGAAAAGATGGGTCGGTATGTTCGCTTGAGAAAGGGGATTCGAAGAATTTTGGGTAATTGAGTTTCTTTTTATTTTGTAGCAAAAGTAAAGCTGACTCACCATTGTATTTGACCACGGTTAACACTTAATTTTTCTTCCGTTAGTAGGATGGATGGAAAACTATACAGATGCACATTTTATTGATTTGAATGGTATCTGGTGCCCTATTTGTACTTTAGTGGTATCTTTCCCCTATTCTAAAAGTTTAGTGGCATAAAAGGTATTTCACCTGGAATTTAGACCCATCATCCACTGTAAAGTCCATTATAAATTCCTCTCTAAGGTTCTAGCAAATAGGTTAAAGAGGATCTTGGATGGGATTATGATGGAGTATAAGAGTGTCATTGTTTCATGGAAGCATATCACTGACACTATAAATGATTCCTTTTGAGTGTTTCCACTTGATGAAGCAAAGAACGAAATGTAAAAAGGGTTTATGGCCAACGGAGTTAAAATCGTGCTATAAAGCTTAAAAGCTTAGGCTTTTACGCTTCAAAATCACCAAAATTCTTCTACGTAGAATCACGCGTTTACTGACAAATGTAGTAAAAAAATCGCGCTTTAAAACTTATTAGCTTATGTCAGTTTTACGCTTCTAAATGATCAAAATACTTTTACATTGAATTGCATTTTTCACTGCATTATATAGCTCCCAAACTCGACATTGCAAAAGCATATGATCGAGTGGAACAAGATTTCTTGAAATCTATAATAAAGAAGATATGATTTGCTAACAGATGGGAAGTTATGATCATGAAATTTGTTTCCACATTAACCTACTCAATCCTATTGAATGGAAATCAAATAGAGGTGTTTACCCTAACTAGCTAGGGGTTTCAGGCAAGGAGACCCTATTTCGCCCTATCTCTTTTTGTTTGTAGCAGGAGGTCTATCATCACTTATCAAAAAGCAAAAAGAGAACTGAAGATGGGAAGTATTCAAGTTAAAGGAGGAGCCCCTATCATTACCCATCTACTATTTGCAAATGATATCATCTTGTTCACCGAGGAAAACCGCCTTCATTGCGAGAACTTGAAGGAGATACTAAGCCTATATAAGGCTGAGTCGGGTCAAAGGTAAGCTTTCTAAAACCGCAGTTGTCGTTTAGTCCAAATATTGGTGAAGATAAAAGGAATGAATTGGCAGGGATTCTGGGTATGAGGAAAGTGGATGATCATTCAAAATATCTAGTGCTACCTACTATGGTTGGTAAATAGAAAATACTATCTTAGCAGAGAGGTTAAGGAAAAAAGGTAAAATTATGGAAATCAAAACTGATATCATATGCAGAAAAGAGGTACTAATTAAAGTTGTACAAACTCATATGACCTATGCTATGCATGTTTTACTTATCCCAAAGAATGCAATCCATAAAATTCATAGTATTATCTCACACTTTTGGTGGGGACATAAAAACATTGAAAGAAGAACACACTAAATAAAATAGGAAGATCTATGTCATGTGAAGAAGAGAGACATGGATCTAATCTAGGCCAAACAACCTCTGTGAATGAACTCATGGATCTAGAGTGAATGAACTCATGGATCTAGAGACAAGAACATGGAAGTATGCAATTCTCAATACTCACTTTCAACTAGTTGACGAAAATAGATTCATAAGTATACCGATTCCCAAGAAACCATAAGAAGACAGAAAAGTGTGGTGTTATAAAGGATCATGGATGTATTTTGTTAGATCAACCTGCCATATGTGGAGGACGCAAACAGGAGGGAAACAAGGAGAACCCTATACACCAATTGGCTAGAAATGTGTTTGGGAATTACAAATCCCACTGATAGACCGTTAATTACACATGTTTTTACCCCTGTTCTTACACCGTTTGAGGTGTTGATTCTCGTGTTTTAGGCCGATTTCACGCTAGGTTGTGCTTGTTTGTGATATTTCAGGTCCTAGTACGTGAATGGAGGCTTGGGAGCGAGTTTGGGGTCGATTGGACGAAGATCGGATGCATGGCGAGGTTCTAAGGAAGCCACACGGGCAGCCCTGGGTATCACACGGCCGTGCAAGTTGCACTTGTGGCCGTGTGATTTCTGCCGAGAGCAAACACGGGCATCCCAGGAAATCCACACGGCCGTGCGACCCTGGCCGTGTGGGATGGCTGAAGGCCAACTAAATGATACGCTGCGTTTCGACTCGCACGGGCAACTGGGTGAGCTACACGGCCGTGTGGACTGCCCGTGTGAGTCGGGAAATTCTGGTTTTTCAGCCAATTTCGAGCCAAAAGTGGGAGAATCGGATTTTCGGAGCAAAAACAGAGCCCTAGAGAGAGAAAGTACGAAGAACACATCCTAGAAGCTATCTTGGAGCTGGGTTTCGTCAAATCGAGCTTGGAGATCGTCATAGGAGTGGAAATCATCATCCCGGAGCAGATTTTCCTCATCATTATGAGTATGACTACTCCGATTACTGTTTTCTTCTCTCTCTCTATGGAGTAGAACCCTTCTCTCCCTTGGGTATGAAGAACCCTAGTTCCTGGTGTTAGGGATTTGATTGTAATGACTTGGGATGATTATACTGTTTGGTTTTAATCGAATGATGCATGTTTATTGAATTGATTGAAGTCTGATAAGCTTTTCTCGATTTCTGCTGCAACCTGAGATAGATAGAATCTGATTAGGTTGTTAGAGCCTCTTCATTCGATAGTAGGAGATTGGCTATACGAGAGTTAGCCAGTTTACTGCTTTGTACTGGAATTCAATTCCAGTAGTGGAGTTCTGCGCTTATTGCTTCAGTTTTCTATCCCGCTGAAGACTAGTCGCCTGCCGGGTAGTTGGACTGAGAGGGCTTGGTCAGCTTAAGAGATTCCAAGCTACTGTCGGATCTTCCGCAGTCTAATCAACAGTGAATCAACCCAGGGGAATTACAATTGAACCTAACTAAGGGGCTAGGGGGACTCATTCCCGAGTGACTCTTTCCTGCTTGAGAAAACCGAACCATTTCCTGCTTTCTTACTGCTTTTGCTTTAAACAACAATCACTCGAATTAGTTTGCTAGATAATAAATCATCACGGAGTAAGCAGTAGATCTAGACCCCGGGTTGATAATAGAACTTGCCTGTTACTGCAGTCCCGGACTGCGATTACACTTGGTCGCAGTTTGGTGTTGTGTTTTGGCGTGTCAAGTTTTTGGCGCCGTTGTCGGGGACCCTCTAGGTTATTGGGGAAACGTGAGAATTTGTTACTCTAGCTTTTTATTTATTGCATTTTTTTTTTCTCTTCCACCTGTGTGCCTTCACGGGTTGCTTCTGCTGATTGTGTGCAGGTAGTGCATGACCCGTAGCCAGTCGGGAGATCTACTGCCATTAGACCAGGAACTTGAACGAACCTGCAGGAACTTCAAGCGGGCTCTAAAGGCGCGACTGGCTGCGGAGGAGGCGCTGTCACAGCTGCAGATCGAAGAAGAAGAAGAGATGGCTGATCCACAGAACCATGATGTGATCAATCCAGAGGAGCAGACCATGGGATCCTACTGGACCGCTAGAGCTGCGGATATGAGGTCACCCATTCAACACCCTCATGTCCCAGCCAACAATTTTGAGGTGAGCACCTCAGTAATCACCATGCTGCGCGGTTCAGTGGTGTTCCGTGGTAAGGAGGGGGAGTGCCCCCGATCACATCTCAGGAGATTCCATGAGCTCATCGATGGAATCAAGATCAATGGGGTACTAGCAGATGCCATCCAGCTGAGGTACTTCCCTTTTACTCTGGAGGGGCAAGCCAAGGAATGGCTAGACACTCGACCTCCGGGCTCTATCACCACGTTCGCCAACCTGGCGGACAAGTTCCTCACCCGCTACCATCCTCCATCCAAGACGGCTGATCTTCAGAAGCAGATTACCCATTTTGCTCAGGATGAGGATGAGACCATCCGGGACGCATGGGAGAGATACAACAGTCTCTTCCTGAGGTGTCCCAATCATGGCTTTAATGATGCTTTCAAGGTGGGCACCTTCTATCACGCCCTCTTCCCGGAGGACAAGCAGCTGATTGATTCGGTTTGGGGCGGGAACATGCTGACCAAAACCCCGCCACAGCTGAATCAACTCTTTGAGGAGATGGCGGAGAACGGGTACGATTGGGGCACTGCCAGGAGATCGAGACGAGCACCAGGACGGGGTGTGCATGTTGTAGGCACCCAGTCATATGATTTGGTGCAGGTGGTATCGAAGCTGGTTTCAGCTATCGATCGTTCTGGTTTGATTGCAGGTACAGGGCAGCCGCTGGACATGCACTGCCAGTGGTGTGAGAGCTCCCATCACACCGTAGAGGACTGTCAGGCGATGAAGGAATCAACCACACCCCAGGAGCAGGTGAACTTCATCAACAACGTCAGGCGCAATGACCCCTACAGTAACACTTACAATGAGGGGTGGCGCCAGCATCCTAACTTCTCCTGGGGTGGGGAAAATTCCAGACCACCAGTCCCCCAGGGACCACTGGGTTTCCAGAGGCCACCATATCAGCCCAGACAAGGGCAATTCCAGCAGCAGCAACAGTCTCTCTACCAGCCCATGCCGGGGCATGCGGCTCAATCATAGCAGCGACCTTTCCAGCCGCCAGGTGCAGCCCCTGCTGCCCTAGTGCAGAATGATCAGATGGCTGAACTGCGGGACTTGGTGGGTTCTCTCGCCAGTTCAAGTGCTCAAAAATTCAACACTATTGAGCAGTTCATGGAAAAGGCCTCGGGTAAATTCCTGGCTCTTGAAGCTGGTCAGAGGAACACACAGGCTGTCTTGCAGGATATCCAGACCCAGCTGGGGAGCGTGGCTCGGGCAGTGGCTCAAAGGGCTCCTGGTACTCTACCCGGGCAGACCATCCCTCATCCGCAGACCCCGAATGAGCACTGCAATGCCATCATGACCAGGAGTGGCAAGATGGCTGTTGATCCACCTGCTCGGGAACAAGAGAGAGAGACCCCTGTCTTAGCGTCTCCGGCGGTTGAAGAAGAGGCAGAAAAGGAGGTTGAGGTGCATGCACCTAAGCCGCAACCGGTAGTGAAGGAGTATATCCCGAAACTCCCCTTCCCTACTCGGTTGCACAGAGACAGGCTTGAGGCAGAGTTCGAAAACTTCATGGCCATGCTTAAGAAGCTGAATGTCCAAGTGCCCTTCCTGGAGGCACTATCGCAAATGCCTAAGTATGCGAAGTTTCTGAAAGAGCTTCTCTCGAAGAAGCAGAAGCTGAGTGAGCTGGCCACTGTGGAGCTCAGCGAGGAGTGCTCGGCTATTCTGCAGAACAAGCTTCCGCAGAAGAAGAAGGACCCAGGTAGTTTTACTATCCCATGCTCTATTGATAAGTTGCATGTAGAGAGGTCCTTGGCGGATTTAGGTGCTAGTATCAATGTTATGCCGTATAAATTGTTCAAGAAACTAGGCCTAGGTGAACCCCGCACTACTAGGATGACCCTTCAATTAGCTGATAGATCTGTAGTGCATCCTAGGGGCATAGTGGAAGACCTTCTGGTTAAGGTTGGCAAATTCAATTATCATGTGGATTTTGTTGTCCTGGACATCAATGAGGACACAGAAGTGCCCCTTATACTGGGAAGGCCTTTCCTGGCCACCGCCAAGGCTCTCATAGATGTGCATGATGGGACCTTAGTTTTGAGGGATGGCGAGGAGTGAATAACGTTGTCAATTGCTAATACTTTACCTGCTTCGTCACCTCTGCATGCTGTATCTCACCGGGAGCACGAGTCTGTCGTGTATCCTTCTGTGTTGCCTATTTTGCAGGACCCGCCTCCCACACCTTCGCCGCCACTCCTGACCACTCCATCACCAAAAGTACAGATCAAGGAGGAGTGGCGGCCGAAACTGGAGGCAGTTAAGCCTGCTCGAAAGAGAGCCGGAGACCACTGTGAGCTGGTCCCGCCCCCACCTTGGCCATCCGAGTATTCACTCGCTTGCATCTTGCCGGATGGCCAAGTCGAGCTGGCGAATGCTGGTGGCCACATTCGTCGCATGCATGGCCACCATTTGAAGATGTACCTCAAGAGCGATGTGGATCCGCTCTTGAAGGCACCTGATCCTACACTTCCCTAAGCATCCATACTGGCGTCCAGCTAAAAGACGGTAAAGAAGCGCTTGTGGGGAGGCAACCCCACCGAGGTTTGCATTTTCTTACTTTTTTTTCTTTTGGTTTTTGTGTTTTTTGAGTCTTGAGATGTTGTTCCAGAGTCGAATGTCGTTTTTTGGTGAAAACAGGTTGATTTCGGGGCTCCAGCAGCTCACACGGCCAGGCCATTTGCTCGCACGGCCGTGTGGATTTTATCCCCTGGCCGTGTGAGCCCTCAGCAATTTTCGCACGGCCAAAAGTGCAAATTTGCACGGCCGTGTGGATTGTCCTGGCCTGGCCGTGTGGCCGACACGGGCAACGCATATTCTCGCACGGCCGTGTGGATTTTATCCCCTGGCCGTGCGAGCTCTCGGCAAAATCCACACGGCCAAATGTGCACTTCGCACGGCCGTGTGGAATTCCTCGGCCTGGCCGTGTCGGCCAACACGGGCAAAAGTGCACCTTGCACGGTCGTGCGAGCCTGCCCGTGCGGCCGAGCCACGGCCTATATATTCGGCCAGCACGGCCGAGCAGGTCAGAAAGTTCAAAAACCGCGACAAACCACCCTCTTTTGATTTTTCCGGCCATTTTGTGTCATTTTTTCACCAAACCAACAATAAACCCATCCTTCCCACACCAAACGCGGCCTATCCCTCCATTTTGAGGAGATTTGGACGACGTTTTTGTCGCCGGAGGCGATTTCCGGCGAGGCTCCGACGAGCACTTTCGGGCACTTTTTCGGCTTTTCTTCGTTTCCATTGCCTTCCCCTCATCATCCCCTACACCTCTACTTGAGTCTCCAGGTTTGATTTTGCCCTTAACTATGTTAATTTTGGAGAATTGGGTGTTAGGATGTATGTTTAGAGAACCTCATTGAATCTTGTGATTTTTGTGCAATTGATTGAGGGGAATGCATGGAGTGTGTTTGAATTGTGTTGGGCAATGTCCCCCTTGATTTTTTGAGCCCTTGTGTGCAAGAATTTTGCCAATTTCATGCTTAACTTAATAGTGCACACAAGGTGTTCGATGAAATGCCTGTTTTTCATGCCATGTTGTGGCCACCAGTTGGGGCCCTTAATGATATTCTTTGAGGAGGATAGAATCTGATTAGGTTGTTAGAGCCTCTTCATTCGATAGTAGGAGATTGGCTATACGAGAGTTAGCCAGTTTACTGCTTTGTACTGGAATTCAATTCCAGTAGTGGAGTTCTGCGCTTATTGCTTCAGCTTTCTATCCCGGTGAAGACTAGTCGTCTGCCGGGTAGTTGGACTGAGAGGGCTTGGTCAGCTTAAGAGATTCCAAGCTACTGTCGGATCTTCCGCAGTCTAATCAACAGTGAATCAACCCAGGGGAATTACAATTGAACCTAACTAAGGGGCTAGGGGGACTCATTCCCGAGTGACTCTTTCCTGCTTGAGAAAACCGAACCATTTCCTGCTTTCTTACTGCTTTTGCTTTAAACAACAATCACTCGAATTAGTTTGCTAGATAATAAATCATCACGGAGTAAGCAGTAGATCTAGACCCTGGGTTGATAATAGAACTTGCCTGTTACTGCAGTCCCGGACTGCGATTACACTTGGTCGCAGTTTGGTGTTGTGTTTTGGCGTGTCACCCACATAAGGTAAAGATTTTTGCCTGGAAAAGGATAAGGAACACTCTATCAATGGAAGCAACATTATAATTGTGTTAAAAGAGTAATGCGATGAATGCTGGTTCTGCGTGCTTCAAGAAACCCAGATCGACATTTTCAGGAATGCAAGTGGAGACGTAGAGTTTGGAGACTTCGTCTTATTTGCTCATTATTCAAAGGTGAGGGGCTTACATGTTGGGAAATGATGGCAAGTCTTCAAAAATCTACACCAGACGAGCAGATTGGTATCTTTCTAGTTTCCCTTTGGTTCACCTAGGACAAGAGAAAGAATCATTTGAGAATGAAAGGAAAATGGAAGAGTATCAGATTATGGGGAGCGCTACAAGATGGCTGGCATAATACCTAGATTGTCAAAACAAAATTGATGACGCTCCGCTGAAGAAGATCTACCGATGGGAACTACCGACAAAGGAGGCTTACAAGATCAATGTGGAAGCGACGATTTTTTTATGGAGCATGAATTGGTTTTGGAGTGGTTGTCATTAACAAGAATTGTGATTCTACATGGTAGGGGTGAGGAGAACTGAAATTTAGTGATCGTTGTACCTCGCAGAGCGTTGCGCTATTCTTTTTGGCATATAAATCACATTAGTTTCATTTCCTCTCGGGGGTCATGGAGTCTAACTGCCAAGTGGCAATTCTTTGTTTGGAGAAAGATGAAACAACACACTTAGAGTTAGGTGACATATGTAAGGAGATTTTGGCTCTTAGCATTGTGCTTGACCCAACTCATTATCACTTTTCGGATAATTATATTAATCATATGCAACTCATATTATCGCCCATACCGCTTATGCTAAAACTAGGATGAGTTGTGGAATGACATGCCTCTAATTTTGTTGCTTTCTCAATTAGATTGTTGTGGACAATCCAAGTACAACATCAGTAATACAAGGGAAGGAACTCTTGTATATTAGTGTCCACCAAGCCCAATTAGTACGAGGCCTTTTCGGGAGGACACCCAAGGGTAAAACCGTGCGGGCTTGGCCCATAGCGGACAATATCGTACTAATTGACCAGCCCGATTTCAATTAGTGGTATCAGAGCCTGGTTCGGCGGATCCGAGGTGGTGGACGTCAGTTTGGTGGGACCCTCGTTAGGTGACCTCGAGATTTGAGATCTGTGTCTGTTTGGTGGATCCACGAGAGATCCATGTTCGGGCTACATCTGGTTTAGGGGATCAAGGGAGATCCGCGTTTGATTTGGCAGATCAAAGAGAGTTCTGCGTCTTGAAAAATCCTTGTACTGAGAAGCCCATCGATACAAGGTGTCTGACGGATCAAGATAATTGTTGAGGTGAGGACACAAAGTTCATGGTTCTTGTCTTTAGGGGAGTATACTTGTAGAACAATCCAAGTACCACATCGGTAATACAAGGGAAGGAACTCTTGTATATTAGCGTCCACCAAGCCCAATTAGTATGAGGCCTTTTGGGGAGGAGACACAAAAGTAAAACCGAACGGGCTTGGCCCAAAGCAGACAATATCGTACTAATTGAGCGGCCTGATTTCAACAAGTGGTATCAGAGCCTGTTTCGGCGGATCCGGGGCAGTGGCGTCAGTTTGGTGGGACCCTTGAGATTTGAGATCTGCGTCTGTTTGGTGGATCCACGAGAGATCCACGTTTGAGCTACATCTGGTTTGGCGGATCAAGGGAGATCTGTCTCGGAAAATCCTTTTACCGAGAAGCCCATCGATACTAGGTATTTGGCGGGCGGATTAAGATAATCGCTGAGGTGAGGGGCACGAAGTTCGTGGTCCTTCGTTTTAGGGGAAGATTGTTTTGTTTGGCGGATCAAAGAGAGTTCCGCGTCTGGAAAAATCCTTGTAGTGAGAAGCCCATTGATACAAGGTGTCTGGCAAATCAAGATAATCGTTGAGGGGATGACACGAAGTTCGTGGTCCTTGGCTTGAGGGGATGATTGTTATGTGACAATCCAAGTACCACATTGGAAATATAAGGGCATGAACCCTTGTATATTAGTGTCCACCAAGCCAAGTAGCACGAGGCCTTTGGGGGAGTACACCCAAGAGTAAAACCGTGCGAGCTTGACTCAAAGCGAGCAATATCGTACTAATGAAGCGTTCCGATTTCGACATAAATTCGGACGGTATTGTTTCGGACGGTATTGTTTCACAAACTTAATGGAATAATAGAACCATTTATCAAAGAAAAAACATTGATAATTGATTATAGGTTAATAACAAACGAAAATAGAGATGGAAAAGAAAAAAGAGGATATACTAACTAATAACGTGGCAGAATCTAGACCATCAATTGTCAGTCTGAAAACCTCCGTCCTTTATCATCTTACATTGGACTGTAATTCTACTTTCTAGAACTCTCTTCTCTTACCCTTAAACCCTTGAAGGTTGAAACGAGCGTAATAGGGTTTCTTGAGAAAGTCTTCGTTCGTTATTAAATAACATTCCCCAAAATCCCAATCCAATCCTCGTGCGAGTGCCGGCTAATACTCTCATCTGTCATCTCCCATTTCACTCTCCTCACCAGCTCGCTTCCATCTCTTCAGTCCTCCGATGGCGCCGGTTCTGAATAGAACCCTATCCCCTGCTCCTCTGCTCTCGATTCCTTCTTCGACATCCATTTCGTTGAACAACCCCTTCAATTTGAGAAGCTCGTTCCTGCCTCGAGCCAACGGTCTCAGGAAGGGGGTGTCTTGTTCCGGCTTGAAATGGAAGCTTGGTAATAGGAGCAATCGGATTTCCGTTAGGTGCGACGCGGCGGTGGCCGAGAAAGATGCTTCCGAGGCTTCCGGGGAGAAATTTGAGTACCAAGCCGAGGTGGGTTTTCATTTGTTTGTTTATACCGTTGAGAAAGCTTTAAGCTTGATCGTGTTGAATTGTTGTTGGGGTTAGCATCAGTGGGACTTAGCTGGATAGAATTCTGATTGGTAGATTGACCATGTTCATCGGGAATGGTATTTAAGGCGAAGGTCTTTTCTAGATTCTGATACTTCTTTGACTTTTATATAAATTTTGAACTCATTAGTCTTTGGTGAAGGATTGTAAAGTTGTGAAAATTTTTATTGGTTGTAGGTGAGTCGACTGTTAGATTTGATTGTTCATAGTCTCTACAGCCACAAGGAAGTGTTCCTCAGGGAGCTTGTCAGGTGAGGATTTCTTACTCCAATGGAAATCCAACATTTCCTCCATTCTCTGATTAAGTTTTCCATTATACTACTACGCCATCACTGGCTCCTGGACGACATCTCATTTGAATCTATATATTGACATGTTGGTTAAAGATTATCTTCTTCTGTGTTGCAGCAATGCTAGTGATGCTTTGGATAAGTTGAGATTCCTCAGTGTTACAGATCCCTCGTTGCTTGGAGATGCTGGTGATTTGGAGATTCGGATCAAATCTGATGCAGATAATGGGACCATCACAATAACGTATGTTGATATCTCTGCTTACTTCACTTACTTACATTGGATGATATGCTGGGAAACTCCTGAATTTACTGCTCTGTTTTTGTAGAGATACTGGCATTGGTATGACAAGAGAAGAACTCATTGACTGTCTTGGGACCATTGCTCAGAGTGGGACTTCAAAATTTTTGAAGGCTCTCAAGGTAGTATGCAGAGAACTTAATGTCTTTCTTAATGATGTGTTAACCATTCTATTCAATGCTGACCTTTTCCCCCCTCTTATGGCAAGCAGGAAAACCAAGATCTTGGAGCTGACAATGCACTGATTGGTCAATTTGGTGTTGGGTTCTACTCTGCGTTTCTTGTTGCTCAGAAGGTACGCTATAAGTATTATTAATATTTTCATCTGTTGACTTTGGTCCTTCTTTGCATTTGGGCGGGAGGGGTTGATTGAACTCACTTGTAATTGCTGTCCACAACCAGGTAGTGGTGACGACTAAGAGCCCGAAATCTGACAAGCAATATGTTTGGGAAGCAGAAGCAGACACCAGTTCATATATGATCAAAGAAGAAACGGATCCTGAAAAGTTTCTTGGTCGCGGGACACAAATTACACTGTATCTGAAGGTATGAAAGCCGTTTAACCAAACTGTTTATTGGTATTCTGCTTTGCCACAGTATACTATGATTCCTCAACTTTGATGAGATTTATGTTTCTGAGTTGCGAGATATGAGTTTTTTTGGTATCAGTAGTTTTTTTGGTATCCGGTCTGACTATCGGAGGAAACGTCCTGAAAACATCCAAATTGGTCGTCTTTTCTCTTTCAGGAAGATGACAAATATGAATTCTCGGATCCATCCAGAATTCAGGGATTGGTAAAGAACTACTCTCAGTTTGTTTCCTTCCCTATTTACACCTGGCAAGAAAAGTCAAGGACAATTGAGGTAAATAGTCGATATGTAATTCATGTTTATCAGAGATTAATTAGTTGTTGAGAGTATATCCTATCTGTTTTCGCATACCAGGATGAGTTGAGTGGCTATCATATTGTCATTGTGGCTTGTCATGGCCAAGTTTGTAACCTGTCTCTATATTCTTGAATTACTTGGCAGGTAGAAGAAGAGGAAGAACCAAAAGAGGGAGAGCCCGAGGTAGGGAAGAATTCAAATGCTGTTGTGTTCTTATGAATAGGGTTTCCTGTGATTTAATGCATATTAGTTCACCCTGTATGCCACTTCTTAGGGTGAGAAGAAAATGAAGAAGACTACTAAAACTGAAAAGAACTGGGACTGGGAATTAGCGAACGAAACAAAACCAATATGGGTGAGTATTTCAAGTGTTGCATCTGCTTTCTGTTTATGGCGCTATTACCATAATCTTCATGTTGCCTCCCTCCCTTCTTTCTATTTTTTTTTTTGGTGGCAAACTTGTCCTATTTAGCTTATTAGGATATAAAGGGGATTTAGGTACCTTGCATCTCACATGTTTCCCCTCTTGTATTTCAGATGCGAAATGCTAAGGAAGTTGAGAAGGAAGAGTACCAGGAATTCTACAAAAAGACATTTAATGAATTTTTGGATCCACTTGCCCACACTCACTTCAATACAGAGGTATGATGAGCACTGTTGACTGTTAGTTAAACATGTCTTTCGGATAGTCTATAACGGTTATATTGAATATTTGCAGGGAGAGGTAGAATTTAGGAGCATTCTTTATATTCCTGGTATGGGACCTATGAACAATGAGGATGTAATTAATCCAAAAACTAAGAACATACGACTTTTCGTGAAGAGGGTGTTCATTTCAGATGATTTTGATGGAGAGCTGGTATGTTTCCTATTGCCACATATCTCATGCACATTATTGTATTCTTGTGATGGTCAAATTTATGTTTGATGGTTCTGTTGATTTTGACATGTCAGCGTTGCCTTGACTCTAATAATTTTAGTAGTCATAGCATGTTATTTTATTGAAGGCTGCTTCTTATCTCTCAGAATAAGCTATCTGTCTTATATTTAATTCCGGCTGAGAAGTGTCCAAGCCTGTCTTACCACCCATTCTGTTATTTGCAGTTTCCCCGATATTTGAGTTTTGTAAAAGGTGTGGTGGACTCGGATGATCTTCCTCTTAACGTATCCCGAGAGATACTTCAAGAGAGCCGGATAGTAAGGATCATGAGAAAGAGACTTGTTAGGAAGACTTTTGACATGATTCAGGAGCTGTCAGAAAGTGAGAACAAAGAGGTTCGTGTCTATTAAAACCCCTAGTGCCCCTTTTCATGTTGTTTTTGTTTTCTGCCCTCTGTTCAAGTTTGTGTTGCTAATGTAGTTCTCTCTTCACTTTAGGATTACAAGAAGTTCTGGGAGAACTTTGGAAGGTTTATAAAACTCGGGTGCATTGAAGACTCTGGAAATCACAAGCGTATAACTCCTCTACTGAGATTCCACACATCCAAAAATGAGGAAGAGCTCACAAGTTTGGATGATTATGTAGAAAATATGGGAGAAAACCAGAAAGCAATCTATTACTTGGCAACTGACAGTTTGAAGAGTGCCAAGTCTGCTCCATTCTTGGAGAAGTTGGTCCAGAAGGACATTGAGGTATCTGGATTCTGCTTGTGGACAAATATGACAGTTTTGGAGAATCAAGGCCATTTATATATAATTTGTGAGGCTACATAACATACCTATAAGGAATTCTAATATAGTGGCTTCAACTGTAATTTATAATAACAGGTACTATATTTGATTGAGCCCATTGATGAAGTTGCGATCCAGAACTTACAGACCTACAAGGAAAAGAAATTTGTTGACATCAGCAAGGAAGATCTAGAACTTGGTAAATTTTTCTTGCTTATTATATGTATATACATCACAAGCATGTTATTTCCGTATCTTGCATGCTGGACGTAGTATCTGTCTTGACTTAAAGAATTGGTTTTTACACCAGGTGATGAGGATGAGGTCAAGGAGAGGGAAGCTAAACAAGAATATAATGCCCTTTGTGACTGGATAAAGCAACAGCTTGGTGACAAAGTTGCCAAAGTCCAAGTCTCCAACCGACTAAGCTCATCCCCTTGTGTGCTTGTCTCTGGGAAATTCGGATGGTCTGCCAACATGGAAAGGTAAGTGTGTCCCTTTTGGTTCTCATTGAAGCATTAACTTATGACCTCATCCATGCGAATATCATGCATAATTGCTATTACTATTGAAGGTTGATGAAAGCACAAGCACTTGGAGATACTTCAAGTCTGGAGTTTATGAGGGGAAGGAGAATACTGGAAATCAATCCAGACCACCCGATTGTCAAGGACTTGAATGTAAGACCATCCTAATGATCATGTAGCTCTTTTATGTAACATAAGTGACTTAATTCCGCTAGTACTGTGCTTCTGCAGGCTGCTTGCAGGAAAGCACCAGATAACAACGATGCGAAGAGAGCAGTTGATCTGCTCTATGAGACTGCATTGATCTCCAGTGGTTTCACTGTAAGGATGGACGAGATGAAACTTCATTTTCCATTCTATCTTTACTTTTCATAAAGTATATCCATATACACCTTGCTGCCGACTGCTATTTACCCATTCATTAATGGTTGCAGCCTGACAGCCCAGCAGACTTGGGAAACAAGATATACGAGATGATGGCGGTGGCACTGGGAGGGAGATGGGGCAGAGTAGAATTCGAAGCTGAAACTACTGGGGATGGAACCGAGGCAAGCACCAGTGAAGGCTCTTCAGAAGTAGTTGAACCTTCAGAAGTGAGGGCAGAAACTGACCCATGGCAGGAGTAACTGATAGTCATATAGATTTTAGTGAACTTTTAGCCACAATTTTGATGACCTCTATGGAAGCAAAATTCTGAATTTAGGCAAGGGCAGAGTAGGTACAAGAATTAATAAGTCAGCTGTTGTGCCAAGGGACTAAGGGTACCATAGTTTTGGTGCAGTAAGGAAGGGCTTTTGGACTTGTTAGAAGGAGCGAAAACCTGATGATTCCTGGACAAGCTTTGCCCCTAGGTTTCTATCTTTTATAGCTTGGTGGTATTTTATATGAAACAGCACATTGTGAGTTTTATCAATCTCTTATCTCTTTGGACTTGTTCGGTATGTTTTTAGAATTGAATGTTGAATCGGAAAAATTATTGATTGATGGTTCAATGATTAATTGTTATAGAATTAATAGTTAAATTAATTGATTGATGGTTCAATGATTAATTGTTATAGAATTAATGGTTAAACTTTTTTTTTTTGTGAATCAAATCCTTTCGTATTGATGAAATGAAAAAAGCCAATACAACGAGTAGAGCCAAACGCTCAAAGTGGTCCCTCACAAAACATGGTTAAACTTTTATAAAATTGTTCATGATCATATAAAAGAATAAAAGAATAATTAGTTGATTTGTCACTATTTTGCAAATTGTTTCACAAATGATATATTGAAAGTTGTGTAAATAAATAATGATGTCCCTAAAGATTGGAAGTGGGATTTCAAAATAGCTGGCTACACTACACTATTTTGAAAACTCACAAGGCGGGTTATGCCAAACCCGAACCCATGGGTTAATCCGTCAAAAAAATTTCGGATAAAACTCGCTGGGTTTGAAAAACTTAAATTCAACCCAACCCGTTAGGTATCCGCGGGTTCGTGGGTATCCGTGGATCTTTGTGACACTAATCTAGAGCATACAAGCAAGCCGCAAATTACCAATACAAATTGTTCAAAATTAAAGATAAACATCTATAAACAACATGATTAATTGAAAGTTCCTTCCTCGTCAACTTGGCTTTTTCACTCTCCACTCCATAATATCAACTTCATTGTACACAATTAGAAAGAACAAATTAGACATGTCTCCACAAACATAAAGAAGATTAGTTGTTTAAGGGAGATATATTTAGGGATGGCAACAAAACCCGAACCCATGGGTACCCACCCGACCCAACCCGGTCAACGCGGGTAAAATCCGTGTTGACGGGTTTTGGGCCGGGTTTGGGTTTAAACCCGTTCACTATTCACCGGGTTGGTTTTGGGTTTAGGTAAACCCGGCCCGTGGGTACCCGCCCATCCATATAATTAATTTTTTCGGTATATTTAATATTCTAAACAACTAATCTTATTTATATTTGTGGAGACATGTCTAATTTTTTCTTTTTAATTGTGTAGAATGAAGTTGATGTTATGGAGAGGAGAGTAAAGAAACTTAATTGAAAGAAAGAAGCTTTCAATTAAACATGTTATTTATGGATAATTTGTTTGTGATTTGCTTCAATTTTCTTGAGTTTTCTAGATTGGTGTTGAACAATTTGTATAGTTAATTTGTGATTTGCTTGAATTTTCTAGAATGGTGTTTTATATATGGATAATTTGTATTGAGATATTGATATTTGACTTTAATTTTGATAAGAACTTGTAATTGTAAATTTTTTACGACAAAACCCGTGGGTACCCATGAACCCGGGGATACCCAACAGGTTGGGTTGGGTTTGAGTTTTTCAAACCCAGTGGGTTTTACCCCGGGTTTTTTTCAAAGATAAACCCATGGGTTTGGGTTTGGGTTTGGCAAAACCCGACCCAACCCGACCCATTGCCATCCCTAGATATATTGCTTAGAATATTAAATAACCCGGAAGAATTAATTATATGGGTGTGAGCGGGTACTCATGGGGCGGGTTTACCTAAAGCCAAATCCAACCCGGTGAATAGTGTAGCGGGTTTAAACCTAAACCCGGCCCAAAACCCGTCAACACGGGTTTTACACGCGTTGACCGGGTGGGGTCGGGTGGATACTCGTGGGTTCGGGTTTTGTTGCCATCCTTAGTTTTAAACTCCGTCATGCCAACAATTCCAATTCCAAATCCTTACAAACGTACCAAAATCCCTTATTTATTGACGATTGTGACAAAAATCCTATATTCAAACGATCTCTTGGGGTTTCACAAAACTCAGGTTTTATCATAACGCTTATTTTTCAAATCCATAATGCAATGGACATTAAAATTGTACTTACTCTTAAAAATGCAATGAATGTATGATCCAAATCATTTTCTCTTACTAGCCCTTACATCTTAAGTGCAAAATCCCATCTGGGTGGAGCTGCGGAAAACATGCGTCACATACCCGCATGATCGACCCGCGACAAGGTTCCTGTGTTGGGGATGACATGACGTTGTTTTTTCCTATAGTTTGTGAAATGAGTTTTTTTTTTGTTTTTTCTCATCAACGACCCTATTCTTGGAATTCCAAGTTGAGCATTTGAAAATTGATGTTAATCTACCAAAAAAAAAAAAAAAATTGATGTTAATGAGTGTGTTTGAATTTTCATCCCAGTACAAACTTAAATGTATTACCTATATGGTAGATGAGATATGATATAATTTATAAATATGTATCAACAATACAATCATATTATCATATATTCGGACTAAAGGATCGGGCCATTAATTCTCGACCTGCCTACTCAACCAAACCAACGAGTTAAACGGGGTCGACAACCTTGATCTAGGTCAAGAAGCGGGTCGGTTTTCCCGTTAGAACCCAGTGGTTGTCAAACCGATTTATACCGTTGTGCCGGTTTAGCAAGTGGAATGGTATGACCAGTGCTAGTGGTAATATTTTTAAATTGTTAGGCCTTTAGGACGCAAGCAACAAGCTATTGTTGAGCCTTAGAATATGAAGTTTAGCTTCAAGTACCGAAGCTTAGATCCAAAGGGAATAGAGCGACTTCACATCCGTTGGACTGGGATGATATTGTGTAGCACTATTGCACATTCAAACAATTTATAAGTTAGCTTCAGTTTATACAAAAATTTCAGAATGATCGAAAAGTTTACACGTAATTTCCATAATTCTCGGGGGGGGGGGGGGGGGGGGGGGGAGGGCGGAGAAACTACATGTGTGTAGCATTCAAGGTCCCAAAACACAATCAGTAAGCCATTCAACACCAAAAAACACATTCAATCGGTAGCATTCACTCCTATAAGCAATCATCAACGTCTTACATTCATAATCAAGGGAGGCTACTAATGATTCATGGCATATTCATCATGAACTTTTAAGGCATGCAATGCATTCCCCTCACTAGATCAATTGAACAACAAAATCAATCCTTAGGTTCACTCTATACACCCCCACACTTAAGTGTTACAATGTAGAAACTAGAGGTGCATAGGATTACATGCATTTTATAATGAATCGGGTCGAGGTCTAGATGCATGAACATAAGGGTGCCAAGTCTTTCAAGAGGTTTCTAAACCCCGACCGAAGGTTTGAATAAATTCATTAGACAACAACCGAAGCTTGAACTCTTGGCTCTAAAAGCATAACGAAGCACAAAATCAAACGTGAGCCAAAATTTCAAACGCAAGGGGCATGCATCAAAGATTCAATTCTAAGTCATAAACACACTCCTAAGGGTCTATCTTAATCAAACAAGTTCAATTAATGCGCAATGGATCAAGAAAAATAAGTTTTATGTGGTTTGGGCATTTCCTCGAGCACTTGGTGGGCAGCATTCAAACTCCACAAATTCATTAAAATAAAGCCCATCAAGGCCTCCAAAAACACATACACAATTATAAGAGCATACATTCTATGATCCTATTGTGCTAGCCATGCCATTATTACCTCAAGTAGCTTAAGCGGTAGGCTAGCACACTTACTTACAACATTTGCAACCATTCCTAAAGTAACTATCTAGTCTCCAAATAATCTTTCATTCTATTCTTGACATAGAAGGGATTCATTCACTAGCTAAAACTATTAAAACTACTTAAAGCAAAATCAAACATGCAAGTTTTATTTTTGAAAAGTAAGGAAATGCAAACCGGTTGTTGGGGTACCTACCAAATAGTGCGTCTTTCAAGTCTTATCGTCGGACGATTATCTTCAAGTATTTGGTCCAACTTAGAACCTCCTTGAAGTTGAGGTTCTCTTCGGTGAGGTGGTGTCTCAATTCATGAGCTTTGAAAGAGTCCATGTTTGAGGGCTCGTGAACTTGAGTGGTCTTGAGGCTCCACCCACGAGACCTCTCCTTCTTTCTTTGCCCCACACCATGTAGTGCAACAATGTTTGACTTCCATCACATCCACCAAGAGGGATCACCGACAATTTGGTCTTGGCTAGGGAAAAGAGTCACAAATGGATCCTTCTCCAAAACTGCATCGAGGTCGGGTGGAAAGCTTTCATAGTACTTGTAACTTGTAGATTTTTCATTCACCTCAGCCTCGTCCTCATCTTGGACACCATTTGCACTTTCAAATTCATCTTCAACCTCCCTTCCTTCTTCAAAAACGTGTTTCTCCAATGATAGAAGATGATTGTGAGCAAGTCTTGCATATGCTTGCTCGACAATCTCTCATAGTCTCTCCGTTTTTTGGAGGATCTCTTCCGATGTTTATAGTAAGGATGAGACGATAGGGGTGGTGGTCGAGGATTCCACATCAGAGCGTGATTCGGTGAACCGCTCCATCATGAGCTCCAGTTGTCTCTTTGGTTCTTGTGGAGTGTAGCAAGGTTGTTCTACACTAGAGGACGCTCCCTCGGAACCCCGGGCAAATCGCTCCACCACGAGTTCCAATTCGCTTCTTGTCTCCAGTTGGGGAAGGAAGTCTCATGGGAATGGGGAAGCCTCTTCATATCCCCATTGGTATGCTTCTTCTTCTTGGAAGGGGGTTGATCATAGAAACCGGTTCCTTGGCTGCCACTCTCTTGATTACTCCCTGAAGCTCCGGGGTACCCCCATTCGGGTGATTGTGGATACCCCCACATGTTGTATAAGCCATTGGGATCCATGATTCAACCTACACTAACAAAAACAATAAAAAGAAAACCAAACACACTCAAAACACCCTTCGAGGAGAAGAGTTGGTGAAAAACAAAACACAAAAAGAAAATGTACTATGTAATGCTACTACTAATATAAACACGAAAATAAAGACTAAACTAACAACTTAACACTTTCAACTAGTTATGTAACTCCTCGGCATTGACGCCAAAACCTTGATGGGTGCGAGCTTTAAATTTAATAGTTGAAGCGCACTCACTTGCCAACCCTAACAAGGCCAAGTACAACCTAGTTAGGGATGTAGTAAAATGGCTCGTTCATATTCCAAGGGTCACGGTATCCTAGGCTACTTAGGCTCAATCGTTATCTAGTCAACCTATTGTTTAGCAAGTGGGCAGTTGACGATTCCTAAACTAAAGATCGATAGATGAGAAGAGGTACTCGGGGAACTATCCCTCACCCTAGCCTAGGTCTACTATGCAATGTTTAGATAAGTAGGGTTTGTCGAATGTGGTGAGTGAGCTCTTTCCTTAGGCTATCATTTTTTACCAAATGCCTCCCCTAAACCCATGTCAGTCACCTCGATCTATGCTATCGTAGCTGGGGCATTAAGAACGTAGCTCCTTTCAATGGGTACTACCCACCGTCCACACCGACATTTCATCCCGGGGTCTATCTTGGAAGGCATTACTATGACAGGGGTTTGGTCGCCTCGTCCGTCATAGGATTCTATTCATACATCTAACCTCAATTTGATCGATGTGCATACCCCTCTAACCCTAAAACTTCATACCCAGCGTAGAAGCTCAAGTAGGCTAGTAAAGAAGATTAGGGCGACTTACCCAAACACAATCAAAGCTAGAAAAGTATTCAAATCAACTAGATAATCACATGCATTCATTAAAACCCTATCATATCCATACATTACATAATAACCCTAAAACTAGGGTTTGGGGTTTAGAACCCCTAGTACCTTGGGAGATCACCCCATGAACGGGGAAGAAAAGTCATAAAAAGAGTGGAAGAAATCATGAAGAAAGTGGTCTTCAAGTGATAGAAGTCCTCCTCCACTTGTTCTCCTCCTCTTCTTCTCCCTCCTTCAGCTTCTTTCTCTATTCTCTCTCTAAAATCAGAAATTTACCAAAAGCCATCTTCTAAAGGTGGAAGAGTACACTATCTATAGAGTTTTGTAGACACGGGAAAGTTCATGGGCAAGGGGATGAAGATCGCATCCATGAACTTGAGGTTGCGATCTTCAGGTCAAGTTCGCGGGTGATAGGCAGAAGATTGTGATCGGGATCTTTGGCTAGAGGCTGTGATCTTTGAGGGTCACCATTTTGGCATTGCTAAATGTGGAGTTTGCGGTCTAACATCCCAGTCGCGATCCGGGGTGTCACGGTCGTGATCTTTATCACGGGCCCGAAAGCCGTGGACCATGTTTCGACTGGGGAAACTTTTTGCTTCTCCCGAGTTGGCCTCTTCTGAAGTTCACACCCTTGGCTCCAAATTTTGTGGACGTGAACTCGAGGCTTCGATCTTCAGGTCAAGTTCACGGGCTAGAGGCAAACGATTGCAGTCGGGATCTTTGCACTGCAGGCTGCGATCTTGTGCTCTGGTTCATGCCATTTTTTCGTGGCTGGGATCTTGGATCCGAAGGCTGGGTTTTTGTGCCCCTTTTCTACGTGTGCACCTTTTTCGTATATAATTGACGTGTATCGTCTAAAGCAACCTAAAATCACGTCATGAACAAATATGAATATAATAAAGATGCAATCGATTCTATTCTAATAAGCTTGGGGGGGGGGGGGTGGACATGTTTGACTAATTTATGTTTCGTTCAAGTAGGCAAGGCATATGATCATCCCTTACATGTCGATGTTGGTTCCCTCTATGGACTGTTGCGGGAATTTCTTCCAAGTTTTTATGTCATTTTTCTTTGATCTTTTGCATGGTTACTTGAATAGTAATTGTCTCTTGCATTATGTTTAAAATTTTAAGCATTGTACACATGAGAGTTCATTGAAAATTGATTAGATTCTTGTGTTTACTATTATCTTCTTTCTTTGTTTTTTGATCGCTCATAATTTGCGGTCATTAGCTAGATGTAAATTTTCCTTTTCCTTTTCCATCATCCTATCTTTCACTTTTACTTTTGGTTCTGAAATACCTCCACAATGTGTTTGGCTCTAAAGGTTTGAACCTAAAGTATTTTCATCCTTCCTATACTACTAAGATAACACTTTTTGGTATTCTATTCTTCTAATAGTTATGACAAAGGTGCCTACTTTTTCATACATTCTTATGTTATGAGGGTGCATGGTTCGAAACAACAGCGACAAGTGCTTAAGAGGACTTCAAGGGAAAAATTAGATCATGTTTATGAGGTTTGAACACAATTCATGTTCTTCAGTGAAATAATGATTGTATAATAATGCTTTCTGTCATGCTTCTCTCATATAATGAGCGACCCGCTTTCTGATGAAATTACTCCATTATCATATTGAATCAGGCCCTTAATACTTTGCGAAACACCAAATGGAGGATAAACAAGAAGGTGTTAGCTGTAGTGGACAGAATATAGGCAAGTGGGGGCCGTATTGCAGGCTTGGTTGATCGTGAAGATGTGAGTTTCAGTTTTTCTGCAAATTATTCTACTTTATTATTCAGCCAGTTATTTCACTTCAATATGCAATATGTTTTTCACAAGAACAATTGATGCCTTTGAAAAATGTTATCGGTGGGATATTTGTCCTATTCTGTTATTTCACTCTTTTCATTGTGTCGGTTCTCCTCCTTGTGTTATATCTGATTTCTTAGTTATTCATTGGCGTATCTATTAATATTCAACAGATTCCTCTTCCCGGGAAGCTAGAAACAGAAGACGAGCAAGAAACGCAAAGATAGAAGTGGAAAGTAAAAAATATGAAAAAGAGAATAGTGAGAGGCATTCACAACGATGTGATATAGAGCTTAAACTTGTTGTAAGATGCTTCTTTTATTTAAATTAGCATGTCATGTAGCATGTGCATGCTGTGGTATGTCAGACATCATCTAATGAGTGTTCTGTATTCAAACTTTTGAGCAGGTGGTTAGAAAAATGAAGGACGAGTAACTACTACCCACATAACCTTGTATTCAGAGGACGTGCATATCCCATGCACCCACTTTTGAACCATCTTGGCTCTGATCTCTGTCGGGATATCTTGGAGTTCGCTGATGGGCGGCCTCTTGGGAAGTCTGGACTATAGTGGCTGAAGATACATTTGGCAAATTTGTATGCTGGTGGGGTTGATAAGTTATCTTATGACTGAAGGATTGCATTTACTGAGAAACATATGGAAGATATTGTTGACTCTGTTGAGCAACCTCTTGAAGGAAGGAGGTGGTGGTTAAATGCAGAGGATCCATTTTAGTGCTTAGCAGCATGTGTTAATCTCGCAGAAGCATTGAGCAGAGCCTCTCTATAGATGACCTTATCACACATGTCTGTCCATCAGGTACTAATTAATTCCCTTCCTACTCATAGCTTTCAGTCCCTCGAATTTGTGGAAGCTTAACAGTGGAGTTTCTTTTTTGTATCGATGGTGCCTCACATATGATTATATTCCATCTATTAGTGATGAAGCTATGTCTGTTCAGCTCTAATTTCTCAGGTTTTCTTGTTCAAGGATGGCTCTTGTAACGGTTTACAACATTATGCTGCTCTTGGAAGGGACAAGGTAACCACTGGTCCTTCTGCTTTGAATTGAGAAATATGCATAAACAAACTTTACATGTAATATCCCTTTTCATTTTTTCTCTCCACTTGGTTTCTGACTTCTCTCATTTTTGGTCCATCAGTTAGAAGCTGCTGCAATAAATCTGGTTGCAGGTAACAAACCCGCGGATGTTTACTGAGGAATCACTACTAGGCAGGTTACACTCTTATTGTGTTGTTCTTTCTCATCATATTCATTATGAAGGTAGATAGTAAATAACTCTTTCATCTAGCAGTCTGGCAAGCCGTTTTTGTGATTGCCTTTTAGCTCACTGCAAATACTACGAGTTGCACTTGATTAACATAACTTTTGAAGTAGTTGGTCTAAAACTAAGACCAAAGTTATCCTCGTCCAAGTCATGTTTTGACAACCTTGTGGTCACATTTCTACTTTGCAAGGATCCTTCTTGGTTTCTTCTGTAGTATCATCCTCTCGACCGTTTGTTGATAGTCTATCATTATCTAGTGTGTGACTAAGTGTTTACTTTTGTTAGACTGTCTTATCCTATTGTTTTTTTAATGTAGAGTTCTTGAAATTATGGAAATAGATGCAAAGAAAGATCCAACAACTAATTTGAATGCATTGCATGCCAAATTTTTGATTGATCAGGTTAGTTTCCTTCATTATTGTTCGCTTTGAAAATTTATTCTGCTGAATTAGGTTTGTGAGCATGGGACTCAATAGTGTTACTCTAGACCAATCTGTCTTTGTTTCCCGAACTTAAGTCTTTACAATTCAAATGGCAGGTTGTCCGAAAATTGGTTAAACAAACAGTGATGACATCAATGTATGATGTCACCTACATTGGTGCTCGTGACCAGAAACCTATTTCCTTGTCAAACTAGTTGAATCACATGGAGTAAAGTGTCAGAAATGAAGTGTGTACTTCTTCGTTTACTTTTCACGAGGTCATTTCTATAGTTTGACAAGGAAATAGGTTTCTTCACACCTTTCGCGACATTGAACTTGAGTTTTGCTGAACATTTTCTGTTTAACATTTGGAATAACAAGCAGTTGCTTATTTATACTCATAAACTTGCCACAGATAATTGCCTTAGAGAATGAGCATGTGTAATGGATTACTCCTCTAGGACTCCATGTTGTGCAGCCATATCGACAACCGGGTAGACATTTAGTACGGATAGACGGTTTAAAGTATTAAGTTTATTTATGGTAAAATCAAATTAACACCTAAAAGATTCTATGACAGCTACTAACTTTGTGTTTTTCCAATTCAAACTTTATTGTCTTATCCCTGAAAAATCTCGTGGTTCTTCTAAATAATGGTTAAGCGGCAAAGAACTGCTTTCCCTCCAAATTTTGTTCATTCCCTAGATGGTTCTCACATTATGATGACGATTGTTGCCTGTAGAAAGGTTGGTTTAAAATTTGCAGGTTGCACTATGCCTATTGTCTTTCTGGATGGTACTTTGATAATAAGTGTATGTATTGAAATACCAATTCATTTTGATTACAGGTGTCCACAATTCTTATTGGACGCATGCAAGTGATGTCGATGAATTGAACATAATACTTAGAGAAAAGTTTGTTGAACTTTATGAGGCAACTATACTCGAGAATGTAAAGTCCTCTAATACCTCCTTGTCACATTATATTCTTCCCCTGAAAGATTCGGTAACATTTTTAATGAACAGATGCAGTTTATATGATTGCTAACTAGCCTCTGCATAATATTGGAAAATTGACTTAGCTTGGGAATTGCTATGCTAAAGTAATGTTTAAACTTGTAATAGTTGTCTTTGATATCCGGATGGGGTTTGGGGCGAAGTGAAAGTTTATTAGCATTATCCTAGCAGTTCATTTTATACTTGCATCTTCAAATTAGTAAGTTTTTTACATTTGGCTTTAATTAGCGGGTGGAATATTTTTTGGATAGGGGTGATATATGTTTTTTTTTGTATTTAGGTACTACTTAAGAGATTCGAATTTGGGACCTCCAGGTTCTAGGCTAGTGGTATTACCACTAGGTTAAACCCTTGTTCGTTAGCTGGTGGACTTATCAATAACACTTGCCTTATTTTGTTTTATTTTTGTGGCTGCAGTTGTTGGAAGGGTTTCAAAAGTCCTTCACTAAATTAAAGTTTCCTCCTCTGTCAGATAGAGGAGATTTTGATATGAAAGATGTCCTGATATCTCCCTATTTCATCAACTAGTTTGGCCGCAAAGAATTATGGTTGAACTGAGTGACGCCAAAAGTGTGCTCTGCCTAGGGACTATCAGTTTTGTCCATAGCTGGCTTTGTCGTACTTCTAGGAAAGGCAAGCATCGGGGGACTCCTTCTTCAAAAAGAGGTTGGTTGACATGATAAGTCACTTTAGGTTGAATTGGTGAGAAATTTGGAAATATTGCAACAAAGGAAATGTGTATAGTTTGTTGGGGCACATCGGAAATATGATGAGATGGATCAAAAATAGAGGAAATTGTTTCAATCTAATATTTATATATATATCTCACACAATTAGGCAATTGTGGCCTTTACAAAGAGCTATTTGATAATATGCTCACTCTCTAAAGCTAGCTCTCTGAACTTCTCCATGTCTCAAATGAGGCTACATATTTATACACAATTCCCAGGCTTGTTTCCACCATTATGAAGGTCTAGTTAGAACAATTAATAAGGCCAACTAGTGTGTTGGTTACCCGACATTACACTTGTAGTTTCTAGCATTTTATGCTTTGTTCAATTATAGGGGTAGGTTTGGTGTATGGCTGGATTTTCTCCAAACTAGTTGTGGTTCTATAATTGTATTGATAGTTGGCATATTTTATTGTTTAATTATTATAGGTAGTTGGGTGGATTGGATAGAGATGAGAATTGACGGATTAGGATTTTCATCACCCCCTCTTATCCACAATTCACAGTTTCGAATTTTTATCACCTTTGATGCACGAGAGTAAAATATGATTGATCTGTTCAACTTGAGTGAAGTTTGCTTCTTCATCTTCTTGTTTCTTCTGGAACCAACAATCCCTTTGGGAGTGATTTGGATTCCTGCACCTTTGGCACTTAAACTTGCAAAATTTTGTTGTGTGCCCTGTCTTTTGACAGATAATGCAGTATTGGTTGTCATTGTCGTCGAATTTTCCTCTACGGTCTTGCTCCGGCTTGGTAGTCTTGGCTTCTGCCATGTTGACTGAAAAACTTGCTTCAATGGTTGATCGGTAAATTTTCTCATCCTGGGCTCATGGCTTGGTAGGCTTGGTAGTCTTTGTAAATTTTCTCATCAGAAGAGCTAGTGAAGCTTGCACAACTTTGCGTATCTTGGTAGCTAGGGTCTTCAAGTTCATTCGCAATTGTACGTTAGGGTACAATCCAACTATCAAAATACAAAGCAAGGAACCCTTCTATATTAGTGTCCACCAAACCTAATTAGTACAAGATCTCTTGGGAAGGAATCCAAAAGTAAATTCGTGCAGCCTTGACTCAAAACGAACAATATCGTATATCACAGTGGAACACAAGATATATAATCTCACCAATACTTCTAATGCGCGTCCCTCACTAAACACGAATGATTGCTCACAAACTCAAAATGGAGTCACCTCCACTTTACACAAGACTGACCTGCAAAATCTGCAAAAGTGGACAAGAAACAACAATCCAAGCAGTGATGGATTGCTCGTTTTCTCAAGGTACATGCAAAAGTGAAACATACACTCTCCCATTAATTTTAACCATCATAACTCATTCAGTTTAATTTTATTTTTCAAATTTTATTATTAGATTTATCATATATATATTCAAATGAAAATGTTAACTGGGGCATCATTTATTAGTGTATTTCATTATATACAATGGTGGTACATAAAATTTTATTTTAGTGAAAAGATCGAAGTTGTAAATAGTGGTATAGTTTCTCCTATAAATTTTTTTCTCAAAATATATTACATATGAACATGTATTTTTTTGTTAATACTTGTCAAATCACACTGATCACCAGGCTATCGTTCTTCCTGCCATCCGCTCTACTTCAACTCAGCTGTCTTCGTCTTCACCTCATTCTTGTCTCTCTACCCATCTATCCCGTCAACTTTGCATTGCAGTGGATGGCGCCACCATGGGCACTTCTCATGGATCTATTGGTATTTTGGACTTCCAGACTTCTTCTTCGATCTTCGGTTTTGGGCGGGCATTTCCAGCAATTTCTAACTCATATTTGGTTGAACTATTGGCGATCCGTGAGGTGTTATATCTCCTTCTATAATGGGGGTGGAATAATCGACCAGTCCAGATTATGAGTGACGCCCAATATGTTCTACATCAAATAGTCAATGGAGTGGAGTCTTGTTTAGCTACAACCATGAAAAATCCAACTCAAAATCAAGAAAATAGATTTGATTATATGCGAATGCGTAAGCGTAACAATATATTATATATTTGGTTCTCAAATCTCAACCAAATTCGTAGGTCTGTAATTGAGTCCACATGGCCCCGCGGCTGTAACTTGAAATACAGACACAAAAAAGTTGGAGACGTAACGTAACAAATTAAATAAGAGTCAAAACAGAAGGGATTACTCATGTGCATCATGATCATAATTAGCAGCACATGACGAGATTGATATGGACGGCAAAACATGGAAGCTATTATCCTGATACAATGTTTTGTGATTCGGACCACAAGCTGCAAACATAGGCCATGTTTACAGGCATGTCGCATGCCTGCGTTCTCGGCGAAAACCGATAATGCTAGATGCAGCTTCAAATTCACTAGCATAAGTGAAAAGCTAGACACTGTCATTGAAGTTAACAATATAGCTAGTTTGACTCGTATATATGATCATGATCTATTCTGTGGGATTTATAGTTGATAATTAGTTCGTATTATTCTGATTATTGAAATTAATTGTAATTAGGGATGACAATCAGTTTGGTTATAACCAGAACCGTTTAGTCGGTCCTCGGTCAATCGTTAAACACTTTGTGCTTACCGTTAACCACACCGTTTATATTAGTTGGTAACCTTAATCTTATAGTCGGTTCTCGGTTATTTTGTCGATTAACATGATAACTGTTAACCAAGTGATTCGACAAGGTTATACCAAAATAATTCATAATGTCTTTTCAAGCGAATTCTGGACCGTGATGCTTCCCCTCCACGTGTAGTGAGGTTGATGTTCCTATTATGGAGAGTTTGGAAGGCGATGAACTTTATGGTCTTTGAGGGACATTAGATTCTTCCGAGCATCCTTAGACAGTAGCTCCTTTATTAGGTGGATGAATGGTTACAGGTCCCGGTGGGGAGGGGGATGGTGTTGCTATGTCTACTGCGACTCCTGTTGTAGGCCTTCCTACAAATGAGGGGTATTCTTTGTGGGGTGGAGGGGGGAATGATTTGTTTCTTTGATGGGGTAGTCTGCGAGAGGTCCCATGCGACACGTGGTATGGTGTTTAGAGACGCGTCTGGTGTGGTATTGGGGGTCCATGGGGTGATGTATAGAGGCCTTCAGAATCCGATGCTTGTGGAGCTATTGACATTACAGGATACTATCCGGTGGTGCCACCTTCGATCATTAAAGCCAAGGAGTAGACCTGGGATTTCCTGAGTGCTACAGGTGGTCTTTCTCCTACTGAACACATTCTGATTTCCGGACTTTCCCTTCCTTTTAGATTCACTAAACAGGAAGGCGGATGTGTTGTAATCTCTGGGTTTATCATGATCGAGGGTGATGTGAAGATCATCATAGATAAGGTCAACACTGGTGGTATTCATGAAGCTGCTGGGGGTGCCTTATTTGAAAAACTTTGACATCTCCTTTCAGCTATACCTGGGTTCCAAATTAGGTTTTTGAATAGGCAAAACAATAAGGTAGCCCATATGGTGGCTAAGAAGGCCATGTCTTTGTTTCTTACGAGTTGTAATGCTTTTGATTACCGTGCGTGGCTATGGTCATAGTCTGGATAATAACACCCAAATTGGTGTTATTTACCTTTCATGTTTAGGTTTGTATTGTGCTAATTCATGTGCATAATCATTAGAATAACATCGATTGCATCCCTATTTCGTTCCTGTTTGATTATGATGTGATTTTATGGTGCTTTAGACAATATATGCGAATTAGGTACGAAAAAGAGCACAATTATAGCAAAATGGGTAGGAAGCCGATGATCATGGCCTGGAGAAGGAGAAACAAAGAGTTTCCCCGGTCTGATCATGGTCACCGTTCACCCTGACTGCGAGGAAGTTCGCGGCCATGGCTCACGAATCGCAATCGTGAACTCGGCCCGCGAACTCCTCGAATTTGAAGACCAAAATGACGAAGCCTGAAGATCTCAATCTCGAGGAAGAAATTCACGACCATCATATTTCCCCTGTCTGGCCATGAACTTGTCCGTCCCCTGAAGTCTATAAATAGAGTACCACTTCCCCCATTTGAAGGGAGCTGATTTTGAAATAGAAATTTCTGGTTTAGAGAGAGAGAGAGAGAGAGAGAGAAGCTGAAGGAAGGAGAAGAGGAGAAGAAGGAGGAGAAGTTCGAAGAGAGGAGCCATCTTCCTCAAAATCAAGTCTTCCCCAAATTCTGCTATGTATCTTTTTTCCTCCTTTATGGAGTAGTCTTCTACGGTACTAGGGGTTAGTCTAGTTTTAGGGCTATTACGCAATGTATGGATATGTTAGGGTTTTGAATGAATATGTTTATCTTGTTGATTTCATTGCTTCTGTAGCTTTAATTGTGCTTGGATAAGTCGCCCTAATCTTCTCTACTAGTCTACTTGAGCTTCTACGCTGGGTATGGAGGGTTTCGACGTTTATGCCCCACCTGGCAATTTAGGGTTAGATGAATGATAGCATCTTATGATGGACGAGACTACCATACCCCTTCCATAAGAATGTCTTCATAGATAGAACTCGGGATGAAACCTCGGTGTGGACGGTGGGTAGTACAACTAAGACTACTGCTATGGAGGATCTTTCATTGAGGAGATTTTCTTGAACTACAGAGAAAAAGGAAAAAGGGACAGTTGAGACAAGTTGGATTGTGATTGTCTCATCTCTCTCCAGAAGGTTGCTTCCACTTTTGTTTCCCAAATTTGTCCAACTACTCTCTCTCTCACTTCCTTCCGAAAAGTAGCTCCGCTTAGCCTCTACGCAAGTCTGTTTTCGGCGTAGGAAGTCTCTAGACACCTCACCATGTCGTCATGTTTCAACATGGATGGAACCATCCAACTAGTATGGTATCCATTAGACGTGATGGTACCATCCAATTAGTACTTTGGAAAGTGTCCATATGACATGGGATGGTACCATTCAATTTGGGATTGGGATGGTACCATCCACCACAAAGTTGGGATGGTATCCATGATATTTGAGATGATACCATCCACTTTGGAATTGGGATGGTACCATCCACTTTGAGGCTGGATGGTTACTATGTGACTGGACACATGGTGACCAAGTACTGGATGGTCACATACAGTCCAACTTGACAATTCGCTAAGTTTCCAAAACCACCTAAGTGGTATTTTAATGGAAAAATATTTTTGTGTAAACAAGTCCCATGCTAGCTTCAGTTCCATTAAGTGTAGTCCATATAATGTATCCATATGGATGAATTGATAATCACCATTTGGTATCTGATAGATAATTCGAACAAATTGCTCTATAAAAACTTATACGAATTGATCAATCTCGAAAAGATTTATCAGAATATGTACAAATAATCCAATTCTGGAGGTGGTTATTAGCTAGCTAGTCAACTAGTTAAACTAAGCTGAAGTCCTTTTCTAAAAAATACAAAGAAACTAGTTCCTTCAACAAACTTGGAGTATTTCACTGCGGTTGAAAAGGTATAACATCATATGATTTAGTTGCTAAAAATACCAAAGAGAATCTAGCAGTAGCATATTCGAGATATTTTCTCTTCCGGAAAAACAAAAAAAATAGAACAACGTAACATACTCGGTTTCATGCAAAATTAGCTACTGAAAATGTATTGTTACGGTTCCTAGAAACTAGTTGATCTTAGTTATTTTAACTAGATGGTCACTATTATTATGCCAACAATGTCTTGCCAACACCCAAAGGTAATTATTTGAATTTTTTGGCATATTCGAAGATTCCATCGGTTTTCAAGCGATTGACAAGCTGAAGAAGATCTATTGAGTAATCAAAATAATGTATTTGGGTATAACTAAAATTCAACTATCACATGTACTAGAAAAAACATTCTGAAACATATACAATTGATCAATCTCGAAACTTTTTATCATAATACGTACAAATAAGCAAATTCTGGAAGCAATTTATTAACTAGTCAACTAGTTTAACTAAAGTGAAGTCCTTTTTCTTGTAAAATACAAAGAAACTAGTTTCTTAAACAAACTTAGAGTATTTCACTGCGATTACAAAGGTATACCATTAGATGAATTGGTTGCCAAAAAAACCGAAGAGGATCTAGCAGTAGCATATTCGAGATATTTTCCTACTTTTGGCAATACAAAAACATAACAACGTACCGTACTCATAGGTTTCACGTAAAATCAGCTGTTGAAAATGTTTTGTTCCGGTTCCTAGGAACTCGTTGATGTTTAGCTATTTTCAGAAGATGGTGCCATAAAATATCTCGCCAATACCAAAAGGTAATTGTTGGAAGTTTTTGGCATATTCGAAGATTCCATCGATTTTTAAGCGATTGACAAACTGAATATAACTAAAATTCAACTATCACATGTTTGACCACTATCATTGCCATGAAAAACAAGAACTTAATTAATAAGTGAGGCCAATAAGAGGCAGGAGGCATATACAGCCAAAAAAAGTCAACCATGCATATATATTTGGAATCTTCATCATATATACATATACATACATTTTTATTAATGATGACAAGATACAGTCAACAAATTAGTAATAATACTCCCCCGTATTGTTCATTTCCCTTCCATAAACCTTATTAGTAGCTCTTAAATATCTAATTAAGCATTTAATTACCTACTACATGGTACTTTTTCCTAGTCAAACTTGTAACCTGCTACTCATGATATGCACGACAGTACCATGTTGTTACAATCGCCACAATCTTACCATATTTTCTTAATCACAGATTTCTATTTCAAGTAACGTCGATAATTCTTTTATCTTTTCGATACTACGGCTCATCCATCGTCTTGCTACTAAAGTACTAATACAAGCTCGTGTTCATATATAGTGGAAAACAAAAAACAGTAACTAAGAGACAATTATAGTAAATAAGAACAAGCACCCAACATAGAAGAGCAATCAACTACAAACACCTCACAATTACAAAAACAAATTGAATTCCAACTTTGCCCCCCTCTCTCTCTCTCACTTTGGCCTGTATATATATCATCCCTCTTCTAACTCCTTACACTTGCGACTCCAACGAAAAGCAGAGAAGAAGAAAGCATAACAACAAAATAGAAGAGAGTTTCATCAGCTAGCTGTTCAAAAAAGTGAGAAACATGGGAGGAAAGAAGCTTGATAATACAAGTAGCAACGGAAATGGTACCAATGCCGACAACAACAACAGCAATAATGGCGCCGTTGGTGCCAATAGCAACAACTTCAACAGCAACCCTAATACGACGACGTTAAAAATAACGGTGAAGCCACCGCCGGCGACTATCCATCAGTCTCCCGTCATCAATCTTGACCGGTAACGCTAAATAATTAATTTTCTCTCATATGAATGCATTGTTATTCCCTTCCCGTCGCTATTATGTAATTTAACAAAACACAATGTGGTTCCTACACGCAGCGGGGATCCGTCGGTATTCGAGCCGTACTGGAAGAAGAACGGCGGCAAGTGTACGATCACCATCTCCGGCCATGAGTCACTGAGCTACTTCTCGGACCCTCACAGCGTGTGCTGGTACATGGAGCCGGAGCTCCAGGACGCGATCCGGAGGGTCCACCTGATCGTCGGGAACGCCCGCACAGAAGGCTACCACGTGGTGGTCGGGACGGGATCCACCATCCTCTTTCAGGCGGCGCTTTACGCCCTCTCCTCCTCCTCCGCCGTCGTCGCCCAGCCCATGAAAGTCGTCTGCGCCGCTCCTTACTACTCGGTGAGAAACTCAAACACCGTTCAATTCTGTTATTGCCCATCGTCGTTTGACTTAGTCTAACGTGAAAAAAAACTTAATTTTGAGATATTTTATAATTCGCACTTTTTACGTGCATCCAACAATTTCGAATCGAATATGCTCGGCCTAAAAATTTTAGGTATATACGCATTTCATTATTTTTAGGTATATAATTGATTGACTCTTTATTAGGATTTCCTATGGTGATTTGAAGTAAGGTGACTTGAATATTTTTACCTGCTCGTATTACGTAAAACACAACAGGTGTTACGTAATGGTTACGTAATATATTCTTATCTTACGTAACAGTTGTAAAAGATCATTATGGAAGCCTTACGTAATGGACGGTCTTCTTACGTAATGAATATTCACTATGCATTACGTAAAGTGTTAAGTCATTACGTAATCTTTACGTAACGCTTCAAATATAACTGTTACTTAAGAAATAACTGTTGTTCGTGAACTTTACGTAATGAGTGTGTATTTTACGTAACAGTTGTAATAGTGTCATAACGGAAGCCTTCCGTAATAAACGATCATTTTACATTGTAATAGTTATTTATTACGTAACAGTTATATTATTGCTTGTTTGAATTTGTATGTATAGCAATACAAGGAGCAGGTGGAGCTGCTGCAATCCCGACTGTACGAATGGGGCGGCGACGCTAACACGTACGACGACGAGGACAAGACGGCGCCGTTCATCGAGGTGGTGACGTCGCCGAACAACCCAGACGGCAGCCTCCGTGAAGCAACGGTGGCGAACAAGACGGAGAATGGTGGTAAGCTGATCCACGACCTGGCCTACTACTGGCCCAACTACACCCCCATCACCCGCCCCGAAGACCACGACATCATGCTCTTCACCCTCACCAAGTGCACCGGCCACGCCGGCTCCAGGATTGGCTGGGCGCTGGTGAAGGACGTGGCAGTGGCGCAGAAGATGACGTCGTTCATGCAGATCACGACAATCGGGGTGTCCAAGGATTCCCAGCTGCGAGCCGCCAGGATTCTTCAAGTGGTGGCCGACGACTGCGAGAGTAAAGCCGGAGCGTTCGGTTACGGCGGAGATGACGCGGACAGGACGTTCTTCGGCGAGTGTAGGAAGGTGATGGCCGGGAGGTGGGAGAAGCTGAGGGAAGCCGTCAAGGGTAATGATGTGTTTGGCCTGCCAAAGTACCCGAAACGGTATTGCAACTTCAGCGGGAGATATTTCCAGCCTGCTCCTGGTAAAAAACAAAAAAATAAATCATTTACTTGTATTGTATAGTACGTATCGTGTGCATCGTATTACAATCGTCATTTTGAAGATGTGATTCGTGTGTGTGTGGCGGGCAGCTTTCGGGTGGCTAGAGTGCAAGGAAGGGTACGATGCATCGGCATTGATGAAGGCGAACAATGTGCTAACGAGGGGAGGGGATACATTTGGGGCGAGCAATAGGTACACGCGGATCAGTATGATTGGTCGGGAGGAAGAGTTCGACCGCTTCCTTGAGAGGATTTCAGGGATTCATTGTGTTAATGAAGATGAAGATAAAGAAGGAGAAGAAGGGTTGGTCGTGATTCATGACAACAATGGCAATGCTCGTCGTGGAAATGGGAATTTCCTTCATGAAGTGAAGTGAAGTGAAGTGAAGTGAAGGTGTTGGAGAATGGAACGAGGGCCTTAATTAATTGGAGGATAATAACTAATTTATTATTTTTTAAATCTTTTGATGGTAGGGGTATGTGTGTATAGTAGGGAAAGGTATTGTTGAGCTTATAGAGTTTGAAGAGGTAAAGCCCCAAAAGGACGAGCTCAACCATTAAGTTATTGGGCTCATCTTAAGGTGGGTTTTGGAGTATTTTAGTGGTAAGCATAATATGTTTGTTGTTTCTCACTTTTCAGTTTGTTGGAGCCAATGGAGTCAAAATCGCGCTTTAAAACTTAAAAACTTACGATTTTACGCTTTTTGGTCACCAAAACGCTTTCGTTTCCATATTAAAACTTAAGTGTATAAAATCGGACTAAATTGCGCTTTAAAACTTAAAAACTTACGGTTTTACGGTTCTAGTTCACCAAAACGCTTTACGTTTTTACGCTTTTAGTTCGCTACATGAGTATTCTTTTCATGAAATTAATTATAAAAAGTATATTTTTAAAGTAAATCACTAACAATATGATACATTTGAGATTAAAAGATACATACTAGGTACTTGGATGCATTCTACTTCAATAGAGTAATCTAATTCACCAACTAGGGTTTTTCCAAATTCATTAGCATAGAGGGAAAAGTGGCTTATCGTTAAAATTTATGTTTACGAACTTATTATTAAGATGCTATAAGTTGCTCTACTTTAAACATGAATCACATGTATTTATTAACTTATCTAAATTCTGTGCATTCATATTTTGCATAGCATATGTCCTACTTAATAGATTTTTAGTTATTTTTCAGTATGCGTCAAAAACTTACGCTTTTACGCTTTGATTCTACGTTTTACGATTTTACCCCTTTTCCGCTTCTAGGTAGAATCGCGATTTTGACTGCATTGGTTGGAGCTAGTGTATTATCCAAAAAAATATGTATAAATAAAAGTAATTATTTTCTCGTACAAATATTTTTTAAGATGATTATAGCTATGCTTGTAAATGAGTTGAGTCAAGCTGAGTTTTCACTTAATTCGGGTTCAGTTCTCTAATAAAGGAGTTGAGTTCGAGTTCGGTTTGTTTACTTAAACCTAAGTTAGTGTTTGACTCAAGCTCGCGGATCATCCTTGAGCTCACGAGCTTGACTACTCGAGCTCAGATATAATAATATTTAGTTTATAAGTTTTAAATATTCATATAATGTTATTTGACAGTAATTAGTATATAAGCAATATATGGTACATAACTTATTTTTCAGTTATAAATTAGATATATTTGCTTATGTACTCAATATATTAAACATCATATGAGGTGAGATATAGAAGCTAAAAAATATATGAATTATCGACAATCAAACTCATAGACTTTGGTCATAAACTATTAGTCAAGCTGGCTATCTAGCCACACTCTAAGCAAGCTCATTTTCTAAAAATGAGGCAACTCATGAATTGAGCTCAGCAACCCACTGAGACGGGCTAGCTCCTGCACGCTCACATTATCCCGCTGTCGGTCTACCCCTTTGGCAAACCAACACATCTGTTGTTGCAATAGTGCAACCCATAGCCGCCCCGGCCACCATTGCAACCACCATCTCCTTCTTCGTTTTTTTTTTATAATGGTGATGATAAGATTAATGAAAAAAGAAAAAGGTTCAAACCTCATACAAAACAAACCAAGTAAGAACCACGAGAAGTAATCACAAGCAAAGCAAAAGAAACATGAAGAACAAAATATACAAGAGGGGCAAATAGACAAAAGCAGAACCAATCCTCCAAGAAAAACGAGGCCACCAAAAAGAAAATAAGAAGGAGAAAGACAACACAGGTGCTAGAGGACCAAACCTCCCCTGCACGCAAAAGCTAAAAAAAACATTGCGCCAATCAACCAGCAAACAGACCAGGGAGACAGCGCAAACAAGGATTGCAACAACCTGAAAACAAAAACAACAAACAAGCAGAAGGGCCAGCCGCAACAGCAACGGGAAAAAGATCGCACCAAAAACCGCTCGAAGAATTAGATATGACTATCACACCATCTCCTTCTTCATTATCACCACCCATCCAACTACCAAATCTCTCTCAAGTCTGCTTACTTTAGGAATGGGGATTCAATTCTCTATATATTTAAGGAATAAAAGAAACATAGGGATGTTGAGTTGGAGAAGACAAAAATCGTAGAAAAAGAAAAATAGCAGTTTTTGGATTCTCCTATTTTTAGGTAGGGCGGGTCAAGAAGGAAGGTTCGGTTGGGATTTTAATGATGTGATGGGTTGAGTATAAATTTTTTTTGGCTGACTAGGTGATTTTGTTAGCCACATCACCAAAAATTTGACGCCATTAACGGAGACTGAAGAAAGGTAATGACCAACGATCAGACTTTGACTATTAAAATAATCTTAGTGACTATGAATAGGATAAAATAGTTTTTTTACTGTCAAACGTGTAACAATTTAGCAATCCCAATGACAAGATTTGCAATTTACCCCTATAGTTATGATGGAAGGGATTATACAAGAACAATTTCAAAGTTGATTGTCAGTGAAGGAATTGTTATGAAATTGAATGGTAACTATAAAATACGATGAAAGGGATTATACAAGAACCTATGTATAGTCTCTAGTCTCTAACAAAAGTGTTGATGAAAAATGAAACCCTAAGGTCTGAAGGCTTTCTCAATCATCTCTTACAATATATAGTCCGCTCAAGCCACTACAGAACAACCATGGCTTGTTGTTTGTGGTTCTCTATTTTTTAACTCGAAAAGGGAACAATTAAGTACAAACTTTGTAGAAAAGAAAATGAGAAGTAAAATACAATGCTTTGATGATCTAAAACGCAATACTTCGACTCATGGGAAATCAGAGGTGGAAACACATCATCTTGAGGAAAGAGCATTTATTCTTCTTGAACGAGCGTCGGTTTGCCATCAACAATCGCTTTTTTCCGAATTCCATTCTTAGCCTCCCTGCGCACAAGCTGGTGGGCAGAATTGTGCAGGCCGAGCTTGAGAGAGAAGATAGTGAAATGGAGCAAGTGATAAAGGTTTTGGTGAAAAGGTCTACAAGCTGATGATTAGAAGAAAAATGGGAGAGTTTGATGATCTACATCTACAATTTTTCATGAACGTAACCCAATTTTAATCCAGCTCGATATGTTTGGTTCTCTTAGGAAAGGTTGGATTTTCCGCAATATATATGGAACTTTGATTCTCACAGTACAGAGTAGTTGCTTGTGGATGAGGTACCTGAAAGTAAGCAAGTAAATAAATAAGCTATTGAAGTTCACAAACTGTAAAAGCAAAAGCTCGATATTCTACTTTACATGAGGAGCGAAAGACGGTTTTATGTTTCTTGCTTTTGCAAGAGATGATGGATTCAACAAGATAAACACAGTTTTCGAGACACATCAATGGGTGTCAACACAAGCTGTCGAATCTGTAAAAGCTTTGAGTTGCAAAGAACCTATTCTTAGTAAGAATAAACCAGTGGCAGGGGCAATCTTAAGGTAATGCAAAATTCTTTCAACAACTTTGTAGTGTATAGTGCTAGGATTGGCAAGGAACTCACTGAAGTGTTGCATAACTAATGTCAGGTCGAGTAGTGGTTAGATAGATGAGTTTGCCAAAAATGGTTCTCTAGTGTTCTAGATCTTCATCATAGGGTGTAGTACATTCACTGTTGAGATGAAGTTTGTAATCCATGGGGCTGAAAATAGCTTTTGAATCTAAGAGATGAGCTTCTTCAATGAGTTCAAGAATGTATTTTTGTTGGGAGAGATGAATACCTTTGTATTACGAGTCGCTCTAATGCCATAAAAGAATATGAGTGTGCCTAGAAATTTACTGTTGAATTCTGAATGAAGAGAAGTCTTCAATCTAGTGATTTTAGTCAAATCATTAACTCCGATTACCAAATCATCAACATATATAATGATGCAAGTATAACTGGAATATGTCACCTTGAACAATAGAGAATGATCAGCTTTGCTTTGTATATAACCATCTTGAGACAACTTGTCTGACAGCTTAGAGAATGATTGCCTAGGGGCCTGTTTCAGGCCATATAAGGACTTTCTGATTCTACACACAAGATTGTGAAAGCCAGCTGGTGGTGTGCACCTTTTAGGAAGGTTCATGTATACTTTTTCCTAGAGATCACCATGGAGAAGGCATTATTCACATTCAATTGGTGAATATTCCAATTCCTCTATCGACTAACTGACCAAGACCAACCACTATCTTCCAAACAAATGGGGAGTAGTTTGATTGGAGCCAAACTATCCTAATAATCCACTCTCTCTTATTTTGTGTTACCTTTAGCCACAAGTATGGCCTTAAAATTATCTACAAATCCATTAGGGTTAAACTTAACTCTGAACACCCGTTTGTTACTAGTTGTCTTCTTGCCTTTAGGAAGGTTAACTACATCTCATATTTTGTTTTCAATCAAAAACCCTAGCTCTTGGTTCATAGAAACTGACCATTGAGCTGATTGAGAAGCTTCTTTGTAAGTACTATAGGTTTTTGACAAGTAGAAATACTCGGGAAATTTTTTTTGTGACAAGGAGCCAAAAGATTATAAGAAAGAGCTAAGAAGAGGGAGTACCTTGTCTGTGGAACTTGAAGAGAAGTAGATGGACTAGAACTGCCTAATTGTTGGAGAAGATAAAAATTTGGGTTAGATGAGTTAAGAGTTTGGTTTGCCTATCTGATCTTTGAGGTTGAGAGAGGAAGTGGTGATGGAGATAGAGTTGGGCTGATTGATTGAGAAGAATCTATGTTTGGAGGGGAGGAAGGTGTATGGGAATATTGGGAATCATTGCGTGATATAGGAGCTGGGGAGAGTGGAAAAGTTTTTGGTTGATCACTAGGTAGTGGGAAGTCTACAATATCATCATTATAAGGTAGAGGAAGTGTAGAAACATATCATGAACTGTGTTAGAATGGTCATTGTCATCATCACTACCTCGTAAAGTATTGAAAGGAAAGTGGCTTTCATAGAAGATAACATCCTTGGAGATAAAAGATACATGGGATAAAATATTATAGATATTATACCCTTTGATTCATGAAACATAACCAATGATCACCCCTTTTCTAGCTCTAGGTTGTAACTTGGTTCTATGGTTTCCTAGTGTGATGACACAACATAGACTACCAAAAACTTTCAAAGCAAAGAGGTTTGGAGCTTTGTTATACAACATTTCATATGGTGTTTTGTTTTGAAGAATGGTAGAGGGTACTATATTGATCAAGTAGACTGCATGCTTGGCACAGTCTCTCCAATATCTGCTGGCATATTAGCTTGAAATTTTAAGGTTCTAGCAAGGCCAAAATGTATTGATGCTTCCTTTCTCCTTACTGTTTTGTTCAATTATTTCAACACAGGGCATTTCATGGATGATTCCATGTGAATCATAGAAATCATCCATTAGAAATTCCTTGTATTGGTCACTCCTGATTCTTTGCTTTGGGCTTTAAACTGTTTTTATGCATGTTTACATAATGTGATCAATTTACATCTAGCTAGCTCTAGTAAAATTATCCAAGTCATTATGGAAAAATAATTAATAATGGTCAAAAGTACTTGAAACTATAAAATGGAGGACCTGGATTGGGACTCCAAATTTCAACATGGATGAACTCAAATGGTTCAAGAGTTACTGAGTGACAGGAAAAGAAAGTCTTCTTAGCTTAGCAAAGTGACACACCTCAAATGGCATATCTCTATGAGTTTAAATGGAGGTACAAAATTGGTTGAGATGTGGGATTTTAGAAAGGGAAACATGGCCTAATCTGAAATGCCACATGCCAAAGGTGGTTTCCCTAGTAGCAATGATGATCTTAGGACTAGGATCTACTTCTAAAAGGTAAAGGCCATTGGTAAGTCTAGCAGAACCAGTCATCTTCTTCTGCTCTAGGTCTTGTATAAGAGAAAAGTCGGAATGAAATGTCAAGCACGTGACTTTCCGTGGGTAAGTTTCCTCACTGATATCATGTTGAATGTGAAATAGGGCACAACCGAAATTCTTTGATGACTAGATTGTTGTTGCATTCAGTTGAACATATGTGAGTTGCTTGTATTTGGTTTCCATTAGGTAGAGTGATAAAGACATCATATATTTTCATGTAATCATGTAACAGATCTAATGAACAGGCAATATGGTCTGAAGCACCTGTATCCACAATTCACATTTGTTGCTTCATCATTCCTTTTGACACGTCATGTACAGTCAAAAAGGTATTTACCTGAGCTTCCATTAGCTTTGATATAGGATGAGCATAGTATAAAGGTCATGATCCTCTTGTATTGTTCATGAGACTCATGAGTTTTTCATAATCAACTTTGGTAAGCTTCACTTTATGTTCTTCTTGATCAATTGATATGGCATTTGAAAACTGTCTTCCTCTACCTTCTTCATTTTTGTTGCTTCTTTGATTGAAGTTAGGTGGGAAACAATGCTTAAAAAGCACCTATTTTTAGTGTGCCCATGTCTTTTCAGTGTTTGCATTTAAGTAC
The DNA here is from genome assembly GCA_946122785.1 of Linum tenue. Lineage (NCBI taxonomy): Eukaryota > Viridiplantae > Streptophyta > Magnoliopsida > Malpighiales > Linaceae > Linum > Linum tenue. The sequence goes on along the minus strand of CAMGYJ010000008.1, from coordinate 61,111,305 downwards.
TTTTCTTTGCACATTCGGAATTCTATTGTTCATATTAGGAGGCCATCCATGCTTGTGATAGCAAATTTCTTAAGTTTGAATTTCTCTTATGCAATAAGTACAATATGACCTCTTGGTATTTGATCCAGACCCCATATTTTGACCTTGTCCACGAAGAGCTAAACTTTCAGTTTATACATTAGCCACAACTTTTCATTTGTTGTATTCCATATAAACTACCTTTCATGCTTCAGCATCCTTTGGAAAACCTTGCTAGGCAACTCATCCCCAAAAGTAGAATGGCAATTACACACCCATGGGTAATTTTGTTCAAACCCAAATAGACCCATTCATTATGGGTAGGTAGGGGTGTACATGAGTCGGATGGTACGGGTTTAACCATTTTAATCACCCGACCCATGCACTACGGTTTGAGAAATATTATACCCAAACCCACCCAAAAAAAAAATTAAACCTATGGTTTGTTTCTAATTGGGTTGGGTCGGGTTGGCGATATTTTTAAGTAAAAAACCCAACCCAACACAAAATATGTAATTATTCTATACCATAAAAATATTTTATAACTAATTAAAATTTCAAACGAATAAACCAAGGCGAATGGTATCAAAATTCACAAATATTGTTTAAATTTTAATAAAATGTGATTTACCTTAACATATGTCTAGTTTTTTTCACGATATTTGTTGAAATGGGCTAAAAAGGTTATAAACGAATGCACCCATAATATTTTATTTTATTAAAATTATAAGCAAGAAATATGATTACGTGAATCGTAGCTATATTAAATTTATGTCTAAACTGTAATCCGAAGAATGCATTAGATTAGGGAGACCATGAGAGAAAAACATGACAAAATATCTTAATTTTCTCAAAAGTATGACTATATACGACATAAATATTTTTTGGATATGAACTCCTACCAATAGTTGGAACACGGGTTGGGTCGGGTTCTACAGGTTATGTAATCCAAAATCCAAACTCAACCCAAAGAGGCGGGTTTTACAAAAGAAAACCCTCACCCAACCCAAAACCTTCGTTTTAGCGATAAATACGGGTGGGTTGGTTCGTTTGGAAGGGTGGGTCGGTTTGCGGGTGTTTTTGTTCACCCCTATGGGTAGGGTATGGGTGAAGTGTATATGGGTTTGGGGATTTGTAGATGGGTTTGGGTAGGTTATGGATCTTCCTTCCATAACCTAAATGAGTATAGGTGGGTACGGAAACCCATTTACTTTAGTGTTTTAACTAAATATAAAAAATTGGATCTATTTGTAAGAACTTAAAAAGTTTAGGTATTAAAATATAATGCTAAAAAAATTTAGATACTAAATTGAAATTTTCCATCGATATTTTGAGGACTTATATGCAAAAAAAATATATGTATTAAATCTAAAGATCTATTAAGTGTAGGTACCAAATTGTAATTTACCAATGGGTATGGGTACAAACTCAAATCCATGTATTAAAACTCAACCCAAACAAATGGGTATGTGTACAAGAACCGTATGTGCAAAATTATCATCCCTACTCACAAGGCACTTGAGATCTTACAGTTAGGGGTGTTAATCGGTGGCCGGTTCTGTGGTTTAACCGAAAAACCGCACCGAAAAGTCGGTTAATCGAATAACCGAAAACCGATTATATGCGTGCGGTGTCGGCGTCGGTTGTTGTTTTTGAGGAATATGCATAACCGCGGTTATCGGTGAATAACCGCAACCGTGGCGGTTAACCGCAAAACCGTCGTCGCCCTGCAATCTGGAAGAAAGTAAAGAGAGCGAAAGAGGGAGTTGGCGGACGGATCGACACTGGGGAGAATTAAGTTGGATCGAGATGGAAGAGAAGGAAAAACAGAGAGGCAGATCGAAAAGTTTCAGAGAAGATGAGATTGGCGGATAGTGTAAGAGGGTTTGTTCATATTTTTTCTTGGGAGGAAGAACTGAAGAGAGACGAGGAAGAAGGTAAGGTTGAAGAAGGGTGAGAGGCCGGCTGCGGCGCTTAGGGTTTAAAGAGAGACTATATACCCCATTACCCCTAGCCCGAAAAATGACTAAATTGCCCCTTTCTTTTTGTTAAAATAACCCATTGGCCGCTACCACTTTCGTTCGTCTCTTCCCCCAAACAAGTCAGGTTTTCCCCAAAACGATTTCCCCCGCTGCTTCCCTCCCGAGTTCTGAACCCTTACACTCCCCGTCGCCCCGCCACCAGCCGTCATCATCACCCGGCCTGGCGTCCCACCGCCGCCTTCGTCCTCCTGCTCCCAGCCCCAGTAATCATCGATCGTCGCCCCTTCGTCGGCCGTCGCCATCGTCGCACCACGCCACCACCTGCCTTCGTCCTCCCTCGCCCTGCGATCTCGTCGGTTTTAGCTAACCGCGACACCGACCCGAAACCGTCGATTGTGGTTTTCGGCTAACCGACAAGGCAATCGGTGTCGGTGGCGGTTGTAGTTTTCCGATGATTCTCAGCGGCGGTTAACCGCGTTTGCGGTTCGGTTAAAACCGAAACCGCACCGCTAACGGCCCTACTTACAGTTGATATTTTTCATTCAAACCTCTTAGAAACTTGATAATATAATTTGTATCATGGTATTCAAGAACCGTATTCGTGGCTCTAAATCCCTGTGACTTGTTGGAGTACAATCACAATGAATCAATGGCTCATAGTTGTCTAATTCATCTTTCAGAGTGATAACCTTACCATACCATTTTGTAATGATTTTGTTTACCTTGTATCAGATTGGAAAGTGCTTCCTCTAGCTCTACAACTCTTACAATATCACCAGCTCCATATCTTGCTTGCAAGCTTCTCCATGCTTCAGCTGCTATTTTGCTGGACAAAATAGTCTTTCTTATCTCTGAATCTACTGCTTGCTGGATCCAGCTTAAAATCATAATATTATTCTTGATCAAAGCTCCTCTTATTGGATCTGCTTCACCAGATTCAAGAATAGAACCATCAAGAAAACCCAATTTGTTTTTTTTTTTTATGTTATTGCATTGTGCATTCCCCTGCTCCAATCATTATAGTTGCTGATGTTGAGCTTCTATGCAACCAGAAGTAGTCACGGTTGTTTAGACCCATGTATATTAAAAAGATCTTCCATTTGATAAGTATTCATCGTTTTTTTTTTTTTTTTGTTATTGTTTATCAGTATTGACTTGATCACTTTGGTCTGGCATGGCGGCGATTTAAGAGCTACCCAAAGAGAATTTCCCTTACATTTTAAGAACCAAACTCTGATACCATAAAAAGTGTTTGATAGCAAATGAAACCCTAAGGTCTGAACGCTTTCTCATTCATCTCTTACAATATAGTTTGCTCAAGCCACTACACGACAACCATGCCCTATTCCTTGTGGTTCTCTATTGTTGAACTTGAAAAAGGAAATAAGTACAAACTTGGCAAAAACTGAAAAAGAAAATGAAAAGTAACACGACAATGCTTTGATGATCTAAAACGCAACATTTTAACTAATAAGAAATGGGTAAATAACAAAGTTGGTCACTGAAATTAGTAAAAAAAATTCATGTTTGGTCACTATAAATATTTAATTCTATTCGTGGTCACTAAGAACGTGTCATGTTTGGTCATTCTCCGTCCAACTCTGTTAACTTTGTCTGATGTGGCAGTCAACTCTTAGAGTTGACGGTTAAATGTCTGACATGGCAATTAAAAATTTATAAATATTTCACTTCATTATCACTACTATTAAAAAAATAAAAAAATATTCATTTTGAATTCCTAAATCTAATGAACTAATCTCACCCCTCTTTCTCACCATCGACTTAAATTAGTGAGGGAACAAGAGACGAGGTGGAGCTCTCCTAACCGGCCGACGAATATGACGGATCCGGCGCAAAACCTCTTCTTGCTACTCTTAAGCGACTACAAACCCCCTTTTTAGAGAACCGGAGACTTGCGACTCTAGCGCAATGGGTAGCAACCGCCCTCTGGAAGGAGAAAATGGTTTTGGAGAAACGGGGAGAAGCGAAAAAGGCAGAAGAGGGGTCTAAGCTTCGATTTCGCGATGGAGAGGTTTCGAGCGATTACCATATCCAAATGGATCCGAAAGCAACAACGAATTCACGGAATCTGGAAGCTTCTGGAGGTGAGGAAGAGAAGAGTTGGTTAGCAGCGGAGACGGGTCGTCGGAGGGAATTAGGGGTTTTGAGAGGTTTAACTCGCAGATATGGTTCTCTGAAAAGGGGCTTTCCTTGTAGTCCTCTTCTAGCAATTGGGACACCAAACAATTCGGCCAAACAATTGGAAGTAGGCCATGCAAGAAGAGGTTTTGCGCCGAATCCGTCATGTTCGCTGGCCCGTTAAGAGAGCTCCACCTCGCCTCTTCTTCCCTCACCAATTTCAGTCGACGATGAGAAAGAAGGGTGAGATTAGTTCATCAGGTTTAGGGATTTAAAATAAATATTTTTATTTTTAATTGTAGTGATAATGAGGTGGAATATTAAAATTATTTTTATTAATTTTTAATTGTCACGTTATACATTTTTAACGGTCAACTCTGAGAGTTAATTGCCACATCAGACAAAGTTAACGGAGTTGGATGGAGAGTGACTAAATATGACACGTTTTAGTTTTTACTAAACTTAGTGACCACAAATAAAATTAAATATTTTTAGTGACAAAAGTGAACATTTTAGTAAATAGGAAAGGTGGAAAGTGGAAGTCTTTCTTCTTCTAGAATGACGGCTTCGCCATCAACGGTCGATTGTTTTTCTAATTTCATTTCTAGCATGCCTGTTAGTCTCAACGAGCTGCTTACTAGTCGCAGGTGGCCTACGGAAAGACAGTTTGGCAATTTGTATAGCAAGCGAATTACGATATCATACGCAATGGTTCAGAAACTACTGATACAATATATTGTGGTACTGAAACTCCGTTGATGTAATCAACGGAACTTCACTTCCCTTGTAATATATTGGTAGCGTCAGATGATAAGCCAGCCAGAGAGAGAGAGGCAGAACTTCACCTTGAAGCACAAAAAAGATCCAAAACGAGTGAGGCCAGCCATAGGCAAAATCTACAGAAAGCACAAAATTAAACAGATGTTCCGTTGGTGGTCGGCTCATCAGAAATTTGGTGACAAAAAAAAGTAGGAAGAGCTTGAAAAGCCGGTAAATGAACAAGAATCGACACATGAATTCACAAGTGGGGTGACATGACAATTTCAAGCAGCCAATGTCTTGCAAGACAAGAATGCAAAATGCCCCAGCATCACAGATATAGGTTCACCCCTTCCTCGTCCAGGTGATTTCTTTCTTTGTACGGATCCCCAGATATATCTTCAGCCTTTTGCAGGGACTTGAATCGAAATAACGTGCTGATAAAACGCAGCTCTCAGATAAGCCGGAGTTCATACTCACCGGCCATTGTTATGTATCTCACCCATGGAAGAGCCTGGTAACCACTTTTCTCGATGACCTTCAGGTACCGAACCTGATTATTACGGTACAGGTGAATTAGATAAAGCAAATAGCCCCAGCTAAGGTGAATTTAGGAATCAGTGTACCTATCACAAACATGTCCGATAACACAACAGGATATAAGCTTGGGACTAACAGGATGGACCTATGATATTATGATGGCGAACCATTCCTCATCCCAAAAATGGGTTTGATTCTGCTCTTGACAGCCTAATTCATATCATTCCTAACAGCAGGATATAAAAATAATCAACAAGAAAGTGCAAGTGGTATCTTGTAAGGGAGTCGTACCTGGATTCCTGAAACAGTAAAATATGGTATCTCGAACTTCACGCGTATAGGAGCTTTTCTCTCCGGCGTTGCTTCTTCAGCAGTTATGCTGGGAAGATTGAATTCTGCCCGCAACATATACTCCTGAATGGCACAGCACGTTAGACAGCCCCCAGACAGAACACTGATGCCTAATATAAACGATATGATGCGGAGCCCTTTCGCGCGACTGAGAGTATTTAATTGGCATGTATGCAGCACTGAACTGACTTCACAAACATAATAAACATTAATGAAACAAACTATCCATACCTTTCCACCAGGAAAAGATTTGATTTTCCACATTAGCGCATCATGTTCAGGAGCATATGATGCTGATCCCATTGACGTTCTGATGTTAGGATTGGAAGCATCAGCTGGAACAGGCAACTCGATCTCCACATTTGTTGCTGTGCTGTAAGAAATCAAGAAACTCAGGAGATTCAGAAATAATTCCTTTTCATATACTACATGAAGTATTGAGATAGGAGAGTAATATATGCCTAACACAGTTCACGAAACACAGTAACAGCTGAAGCCAAACAAGTGAATACCTTCGCTCCTTGAACTGGCTTCTAGCCTTTACCATGATCTCAACCCGACTTCTGGAATGCCTTTCAACTTGAGCTTCCACCCAAATCAAAGGCTTGACCTGAAAGCAAAAATGACCTATTTAAAAGGCCGATTCATAAGAGGCCCCTAATAAATTAAATAACAATCCATAGGACGTACCTGTGTACTGAGTCGGTACGTCATCAGATCAAACGATCCATCTGGAGGTATGAAGGATATAGTCCTATCATTCTCAAATCGAGCCAAACGCACACACCTAGTGATAAGGGGCATTTAGTTCGAGTTATCAGTAAATAAAGTAATAGTTCAAACTTAAGTGTAAGTCGGGACAATTACAGGAAGATAACGAATTTCTACAGCTAAATGGATTTAAGTAGAATTCAGATCAGGTAACATACTGATGAAATTTGATGTCCTCCAAATCAATGGCCTTTCCTTTTGTTGTTCGACCTTGAGCCTCCAACAAGACTCTATCATTTAGGCCGAGCTTACACTCGGGCATACCACTGCATCAAGTGATGAACCATAGCACATTAGCCTTTGCAACCAACGTGAACAGAAGAACTGACATCAGAAATACACCAATCAGAAGATCTGCAGCTCCAGTGATGCTGGGACAACTAGACACCAACCAGACATACAAGATAAAGTCTCATATTCACAGAACCAGGTATTCAGGGGATAAGATGCAGGCCACCCCTTGAATCTATGTCATATTTGCATCCTTCAAAGCATCGCACTAATGTGCATTTAACAAAACCAAACATCAAAATACAAAAGAAGACTATACTGAACTATTCCAACTGTACTGTATGTGCCACAGTGACAATTAAAACAACAAATTTCACAGCATAGCCCTTTAGAGTTGCTTGAACTTGATAAAAACAACATTATTCCGTAGCAATTCTATGATATTCAAAAGCACACTGCTGCTTCATTCGACATCATCAGTCCAATACTTCACCAAACAAAGATAATGGAATGACTACAGATAGCAAATGAACCCCGCTAATATGATTAACAATAGCAGCAGAATCACAATGTGAAACAAACTAACACCGATAAATTCATACACCAGTGACCAACAAGCACTGAACGGACTCCCAACTACAACACGGCTATGATTTATGACAAGTTCAACAGGGCAGATAAATATCCTAATTTGACACACTCAATGGATTCCAACTCTGTGATTCCAAACCCATCAACTTATTCTATCACTACAACAGATTCAAGTGAAAAAACAAACCTCAAATAAGTTCTCATCTTCAATGCTCCAACTACATCTGATCTTATTACTTGCCCATTGCTATTAACAAGTATGTTAACACTCTCCACCACATCCAAGAAAACCTAAACAAACAAGGAAAAGTTAAAATTTCCAGTAACATTACTCAACAGCAAAGAGGAATGTGGAAAAAAGAAAGGGAAACACCTCATTTTTCTTGTATGCTATCCCCTCACTGCGCCAGGACACTGCATTTGTCACAGCCATCGGAGGCCTTTGTGTAGTTTCCATCCTGTAGGCATCCGTCTTGATGAACTCACTCAGAATTTTAGCCTCTGTATATTGAGGATATCCAAAGTCCATCATTTCATCTAACAATTCATACTGCGAAGGAAACCAAGCACTGCCATTGTTATCTCGAATACAGCCAGAACGTCTAGACGTGTAACAGATCAGTCAATTGGAAATCAACATACCACTACGACAAAGTTATCTCTCAGCGACTCCTCTTCTAATTCTTCAAAATAATGCTTAAACACCTGCAATGAATTGATCCATAAAAACCCTCGTAGAATCCAAGAATTCGTGCATCACCAAATCAAAGACAATTGTACAAGTCCCCATTTGAATTGCAATGACTATCAAGTGGAGAGACTCACATCAACTACACGGTGTAGAAACGAGAGGAGGCTGGCGGCATTGCAGTTCTGCCGCGCAGCCGTCATAAGGTACACATTGCTGTGCTGTACAAACATGTAAGTGACTCCATTATCATACACAACGGGATCTTGCGACTGAGGATCTCCCTGAATTTGTCAAAATCGCCGAATCAGGACACGAGATATGCACTCCAATCTAAAGAAATCAATCTTGATCACTTCCCTAGCAACGAAATGAAAAGAAGAGAGACACGTACCTCTTTCTCGATGAGCTTGGTGAAGAAGCGCTCAGCCTGGATGGCGGTGACATCTCCACGGTAGTCGCGCCACACCAGGACCCGGCCCTTTATGTCGAGGAGGAAAAGAGCCGAAACTGCCCCGGCCATTTGCGGAAGGGGGAAAAACTTACTGTTACTTCGATCCAATCCCTAATTACGCTAACAACCACCAGATCTAATCCTTTCCTAAAGCGAGGGAGAACGACGCGAGAAGGTCATGTAACTGTGATCCAATTGAAGGGAATTACGAGATGAGAGAGCAGCTGCTGCAGCTTGAATCATCAGAATCGCCGGGAAAACTTTCCCGGTCGCGATCTGCGACCACGAACCTTTCCGACGTATAGCGCGCTGGAGCTGTTCCTTTCTTCGGTTTCCGGCTCCTCACTACTTTTTCTTCTTCTTGAGCAGCGGGGAGATAGATCTCATGTAGCTGTGTGCTCGCTAGTTGAAGCCTAATTTTCCTTTTTGTTTTTCCTCCGCAATGGAGGTTCGAGGAGAAAATGGTTACAACTTACAAGTGGTGGAAGTTCTCATCGTTTGGTTCGTGGATTTAAAATATGAGAGTTTTGGTAAAATCTGGATTTTGAAAAATCATGGATATATGATGGATTTGGTGGCATCATGGATTTGAACAAGTCTATTATTTGATTAGATTTGTGGATATGAAATACAAATTACCTTGTTACCCTTATGTAATTATATTTCCATTAAAAACAAATCTAATGCATACAAAGTAACTGAACTTCTACTTTGTGAACTCGTTCAATTACAAATATAGAAATGCATAATAGTTTGGACATGACACAACTCCCTAATTTTTGGATCCAACTCACGATCCAGCAATAATGCACAAGATGAGCATAAAGTGTTAGAAATATCAATAGAGGAGTAAATAGAAGACTCAGTAGACGAAGATGTGAAATTCAACCACAATTGAAAATGTCCTGATATTTTGATCAAACTCGAGCACCACGCTTAATCCGAAATTTCATCCCGAAATTCACAATTTATGCGAGAAATTAATGTTAAACAAGCACAAAAAAAGAAAGAGACAAGGAGAAACAAACATGAGAGTCCCTTTATCATTCATTGCTCTATATGAAAAACTGAGGACAAAGAGTTGGAGGCCGCCACCGTGGAAGAAGGAAGGGTAGATTAGTCATTAGGTAAAATAAGTAGCGATAAACTAGTAAAATGCCATCATGGATTTAAATCCATCACCCAATTCCCACCTCCATAGGTGGAACTTTCAAGTCTATGGGGTCCACGGATTTGGACCTCCAAACTCTGTGGGCCCCACGGAATTACTCCATCCAATTCCATCAAGCAAACAATAGACTTCTGTCAAAGTCCATGATAAATGCAAGTCCGTCACCAAATCCATCAACAAAACCATGAAGCAAACGACTCGTACTTTCGCAATAAATTTTTAATATTCACTATTAAACGACATGTCTACGATGCGATTCTACTACTTAGATGGTTATTGATAAACTAAATTGTTTTTCACGGTTCAACATAAAATCGGATGAACCATCAAGGTTTAACTGGTCCGCTGGTCCATTATTTGAACAAAATATAAAAAAAATATTTTTTAACATAAACTAAGACCATCAAATCATAATTATTAATTTTATATTTTCTTTCTCTTCTCATTTTCCAACCTTGTTGTCGACTTTACGTTGTCCATTACCGACTGGCACCGTAATTTTTAATTTGAATAAAAATAATAATTTCTTTTGTGAGAGGGTTTGAATTATTTTATTAGATATTTTGGTGATGATATGAATTTGAATTTGTTTGTGGTCAAGGATAACTTCATTCTTAAATTATTGTAATATACAAGTCTTATATGTTACATAGCATGAACGGTTCTATCAATGGTTCACCAACGATTTTGTAACGGTTAACCACTGAACTCTAAAGCACTAACTATTCTGGTTCAGCCTCTGGTCCGGTATACAGTATCACTACAAGAAAAATGGCCTATAGAGACAATGTATATTTGCCTCTATAAGGCACTTATTTGTTTCTATATTCCTATTGAAACATATAATACAATTGTCTCAAGTAGTGCTGTTGCTATATCATTATAGAGATAAATATGGAGACATATTTTATATGTTACTGTTTAGAGAATTGGCAACTAATTTTTTGGTCTCTAATATATGCTTTTGAGACTATTGTTTTGCCTCTATTGATAGTTGCAGAGACATAAATATCTGTCTCCATCTTACTTTCATGGACAAATACTTTTGTTTCAAATATGTATTATTTAAGACTATTATATTTGTCTCAAAATCAAATTAGAAGGCTTAATAATCCATAAATGATTTCATTTAAACCCATTTTGATTATGGCGGTATATTGTTTTATGAATTTTATCACCATCCATTTCAATTGAAAATTGTGCACAACAAACCATATAAACAAAAGAAAAATAGTATTATTATTTCTTCAAAATTGATCAATGATAGTGCTTACATAGGCTAGTTACAGGTACTTAAATTGAGAATTATAGTTTACTGAACAACAAATAAAGCTACAGATTTGAAGAATAAGAAAACTATTGGGCGAGACTCCGGCCTTCTTGGCTCCTTCTCCCTCTTCATCATCGATCTCTGTAATCGTCTGGAGCTGCCATTGATAGTCCTAGTTGCAGTTGCACTTTACTCTCCTATATCGATCTCGTGTAACCAATGCCATTGAATCTCCGCAAGCATATAGGGTATCATTGAGTTCTGGCTTTTGAACTTTGAGAATTATATAAGGAAACAAAAACATGAATTCAAAGTTGAGACTACTTTGCACCTGCAGCCTTCAGCCACAGTGGCGAAAAGAAAAAAAGAAAACTAATGTTTTGGTGAGCGGCTACCAACAATCCTACCATCACGTGATTTAAAAATAAGAAATATGAGCAAATTAGAAACACGAACTACTTGAATATAACATATTACGAATATATAGTTGAACGTGTACCGTTTAAATTCTTAGCCTTCAATTGTTGATTCTCCTTCTTAATCAAACCGCTAAACCTTCAATTGTCGATTCTCCTTAATCAAACCACTCAATCCTTAGCTCATGTCGATGAAAACGAAAGCATATCAGATGTGTCACTTGAGAGGCGCCATAGAAGGAATGCGGTTGTTCGGGATCCACATAGAGGAGGCGCAGATTTTTGTAGTCGGTAGGCGGCCAAAAGAAATACAATATTAGAGACTACTAATAGGGTTTTGAAGCGTTAGAGGAAAGTCTTTATTCACGGAGTTAATTTTATCTTGTATTTAAGATAATTATCTTCTTACCTTTTGGTAGTCAAAGTGCGATAAAATAGACCCATGATTATCATATATTAAATTTCCTTATATTCCTCATTATTGTTATCCCTTTAAATCCGAAATCATATATATTTCTCCAGCGGCAGCAAATATGTGCCCCTTAAAAAACTATATTGTTAGATGAGAATGAAGATAATATTGTTGAAACAAAAAAAATTAATAGTTACGGAGACAAATTCTATATTTGTTGTGTAAAACATACTTTTAGAGACATAAATCAATGTATATAGATGCAATTTGTGTATCTGTCACCTGTAAGTTGTTTTAGGTACAGATATTCTATCTGTCTTAATAATTTAGTCGCTATAGATAATATTTTTTGTAGTGTATATTAGTCTAATCTTGCACCAAAATATTAGTCATTTGTTTGTTAGCATATAGCTTTTTTCTTAGCTAAAATACTAAAATTGTGTAATGTAGACCGACATATATTTCTTCCAAATTAGTATTATGTTGTCAAGTCAATATTAATAATAAAACTGTTTATGAGTAGTTAACATTTGACTAATTTTTTGTAGGGTTAATATATTTGTATGGCCCGAACTTTTCACAAATTAAATATTCTGGCCAATCTTTTCGATCTATAACATCGTGACCTCAACTATGCATCAAAGTTACGAAATTGGCCAAACTCGAGATTTGACCATTAACTTGGACGGTTAAACTCGTTGACTAACGGTCAACGTGACACTTCACTGCCAAGTAAGTACAAACCACTTAAAATTTTGGTTTTTTCCACCTATTACCATTTTTTTTATTTTGAACAAAAGAAGAAAAAAAAGGAACTCGTGTTTTTATTTTGAAAAAGATAAATGGTAATAGGTGAAAAAATCAAAATTTCTAAGTGGTGTGTGTTGATTTGGCAGTGATATTGCGTATTGATCGTTAGTCAACGCGTTTGACCGTCTAAGATAACGGTCAAATCTCGGGGTTGGCCAATTTCATAACTTTGATGCATAGTTGAGGCCACGATGTTATAGATCGAAAAGATTGGTCATTATGTTTAATTTGTTAAAAGTTCAGGTCATACAAATATATTAACATTTTTGTACCTAATAAGTGCACAACAATTTTTTGGATTTGCAGCTTTTACCATACGACTATAGTAAAAATCAATTTGTCAAATGCCTGGTGACTTATCAAGCCAGCAAAATAATTGAAACCAATACAGTTAAAAGCGTGATTCTACCTGAAAGCAAAAAAGGGGTAAAATCGAAAAGCATAAGTTTTTTTATGCATCCTATACATAATAGTTAAAAATATGTTAAGTACGACATGTACTATGTAAAATATGAGTGCACAGAGCAATTCATGTTTAAATTAGAGCAAACTCATAACATCTTAACAATAAGTTCATAAACATAAATAGTAACCCACAAACGAGCTAAGAATCCAAATTCTAATAAGTTGGATTAAGTTTACATAATGATATACGAGTATAATAATCGAAGTTCTCGAAATCAAATCACACAAATGTTATAAAGGGTAGAAGGAAAACTACATCAATTCATCGGCATCAACACTTGCATACAAATCATCATCATTATCATCATCACCGTCACTGCCATCAGCATTAAAGTGGGGTATCATATTCATGGTCAGTGTCATCTCTTGGAGCATCAACACCAACAACATCATCACCTTCAATAGTATGACCACCTTCCTCACCACCAAGCTCTAAATCTCTAGGTTGTGGTTCTTCTTCTTCATTATCACAAGCACAAATCCATTCATTATCATAGTCTATATCCTCAAAGTCGATCTCAAACCTTCTTGCTTTCTTGACACCCCCCCCACCAATTTGTTGTTGCACATAACTTACACAAAATCATTCATCTTTTGTGCATGAAAACTGTTCGTTTTCTTAGTATGAATCTACAAGGAAAAGAGTTCACATCATCACATATTCACATGTAAAAAGAATGAATGATATAATTAAAAGAAAGTAGAGGCAATTTATTACTTACCCTCTCAAATACACTCCAATTACACTCGCACCCAGAAGCACTACAAGTCAAACTCAACACCTAGATGGCAAATTTTTGAAGCTCTCGCACTTCATCTCCAAATGAGGCCCACCAATCAACTGGATGTTGCCTATCCTTTAATTTCATTGCACCATACTTATCAAACATTCCTTGAGCATGACGAAATACTGATAACTACACCATTATAAAAAACTTATCTTCATCATCTTTGCAAGTCTAGATATGCATTTATACAATCTCATTTTCACCATTGGATCATTATGGTTAAAACATTGAGAATGGTGAATTTGAAGATTCAACCAATATGTCGCATAGTGAACTGGCCTACTCATTTGATCTTCCCACCTTTCGTCAATGATCTTCAAGACAAACATAAATCTATATAAAGTATATACAATACACAAGTTAGAAGTTAGAACAATAAAAAAAACATAGCCTTTCATGATAAGTTAATTGACAAAGGGAACTCGGAATTACCTTCTTTCCACATTGTTGAAGTTGCTCTTAATCTTCTCCTTCGCTTGGATCATTTCAGAGTATAAGAAGGGCATTGCCAGTTTTTCATAAGAATCAACCAACCGTAGAACCTTGACTAGAGGTTGAGCAGCTCTAAGGCAATTTATCACATTTTTCCAAAATCTACCATCAAGTACAATCTTTTGAACTCTTTTTCCTTCACGAAGTTTAGAAAAGCTACTCTTCCTCCACCACTCAGAAGAAAACATTGTCATCAAGGAACCCTTATTGTCATTAAGAGATCCCAATGTCAAATATGTTGTAGCAAATCTTGTAATAGCAGGTCTAACCAAATCTTTCGTTGACTGAACTCCATCATCATGGCAATCAGCATTGTTCTTGCATAAATGAAATTGGTGATCTTCTTGCATAAATGACAGCAACCGTACTAACCTACTCTCAACAAACATAACAAAGAATAGAAGCAGAAAAGTATCCAAGAATCACACCTTCCTAGTTGCTTGAGTTCTTTCTGCTGTATCGACTAGCAAAGGTTGAAGTCTTCAGCTGCCAATAGGAGGTCTTCAAGATCCTAAAATGAGATGAAAGGTAGTTTAGAAAGATTTCGATCCAAGCACTGAAAATTGATTCCTTCGTCATTTTTTCTGGGTTTGCTAAGACAAGAAGGAACAATATTCTGAATGGGACTTCTATCCCTCTCCTTTAAGCAAATTTCATGGAATGAAATAACTTTTTTCCACCCAAAAATAACAGTTGCTATTGCCCTCTAAACTTCATCAAGCATTTACCCTACCAAGGACTAGGAAGAGACATAAAATAAACCGGGTGTGGCGTCGATGAGTGGCGACATGCGCCTGCGAGTGCCACGGGCATTGACGAGTGCCACGGGCGCTCAGCACTGCCACACTAGAGCTGGCAAGTGTAAATACTTCGATGGAGCTGGCGAGTGCGCCGGTTGCGGCAGCGGCAGATGCTTTCCTGGAAGGCCTGTCGGGCGGCAGCGGAGGATGCTCCGCTGAGATGGCTTACTTCGTCGAGAAGGGTGGGTGCTGGAGATGAAGAGAATTATGGATTGTGAAAGAATGTCAGCCCAATATCCACCCCTTCCCCTTTTTTCCCAAAATACAAAAACATCATTATTTTGATTGAGTGGAGACAATTTTCTCCTTTGCTTGGAATCATAAAAATAAAATCGATTTTTATCCGTTTTCACCGATTCTAACGATTCAACTTACACTTTTGACCAATTTTGAGTATAAAATTATTTTTATTAGTGATTTGAAACGTTTTCCTACCCTAGAAATGTAAATCGTAGAATTTTACGCTTTAACGCTCGATTTTGATTGCATTGATTGAAACTAAGAAACACAGCTCTGGTGCCCCTCGAAGGATATCCATTGACACAACACACTTGGGGCCAGGAAAACTGTAGCTTCAAAACGTAATGCTCTTACTAACGTACACAACCTTTCACCATCTTATTCAAGTATTATTGAATCTCAACTCCTTCATGACAGCAAAAATAAATTCACATTCTACCGATCATGCTTTATAGGACTTCTCTATATCTAATTTCAAGGCCATTCATTTATCACAATCCTAACTAGCTTATAAACCGAACCGTTATTCGAAGGCAGCTGAGCCGAATATTGAATTATTGGTATGGACGTAATAATGCTCTTAGCTCACGTATATTGTGGAGGACAACATCTCAATCGTCACTTGTCATTAGTTGGTAACGTAATAGGGAATAAGTGACGTGAATTTGTTTGGGTATTTAGGATAGCAAAGAAGACTGCATAAATGGTACCTACTTCGAGTTAATTAAACTGAACATCTAGCAGGTCTTTATTGTATCTACCAGACATGCGAGGACAACACTTCGAATTGGATAAGAGATTTCCAGGAGTAGGCAAAACCCTTTAAGTGGAAAAAAGTAATTAGAAGAAAGATTAAAATTAAAAGAAATAAAAATTTAATTATCCAAATTGAGATGAAGACTAAAATATTGGTGAGAATCTTCTACCAAAAAAAATATATATTTGTGAGAATCCAAATGTAGCATGTTTGTAAAATAGAAAGGCATGAAACACACTTAAAAAGAAAAAAAAACATCATCTCTATGTCCTTCTGGTTTGTTTATCTTCCCACCATAGTGAGCATTCGCAAGAAAAAAGGGAATGCCAATAAAATTGAGGAATGTTGTAGAGCGATGGTATTATGGCATTGTGTTTTATTTTGGAGTGATTGGAAGATGTGGTAAACGCATACAATCTTTGGCAATAACAACATCAGCATTAATATTGTCAGTACTTCCGTACAGTGATGACCTAGGTGGGGATCCAAGGGTGGTCATAGATTGGGAAGAAGAATGAACACTCTCGATAGTAGCCTGTGGTAAAAGTTAAAGTGGTGAGAATGGTAAAAAAAATGCATGACTTTGTATTTATTTAAATAAACCTTGTCATAACTAATAAAGAATTGCAGTGTCACATAAAACCTTGCCATATATCAGTACCATTGTTGTATCCTGACCTGCCATTTGTAATGGATTACTTTGAAATACAACTGCATTTTAGAGAATAAACATCCATAAGGGTATTAGGAAACCATGCTCAATCCAAAATCTTAATATTCCACTTTGAAGGTTCCATTTTAAAAAATTGGAGAGTTTAACATGCCACATCAAAGACTCATTTGAAAAATCTCAAACCACTATTAATGAGTGCAAGATAAAGACATGTTTCAAATTCTGTGTTTGTTGGAATAGTCCCAAATAATTATCGATTAATGCCCCAACTACCTGATGTTCAGAATAGCTTTGGAGATGTACTGTTGTTTGCGTTGATCTACTGATAGACCGTTAATTGCACATATTTTTACCCCTATTTTTGAGCCGTTGGAGATGTTGATTCTCTTATTTTAAGCCGATTTCAGCTAGGTTGTGTGTATGTCATATTTCAGGGCTTGGCATTGGCATCGAGGCGAAGAAACGAGTTTCGGGTCGGAAGGAGGACGTTGGAGTTGAAGTGTGTTGGAGGAGCAAAATACCCGGCCATGAGCTATAATACCCGGTCGGGTATAATTTTGTGGGACCGGGGATTATCTCTTTTGGACATTTGAGAAGTACAAGGGGGCCCGGTCGTGATGCTTAAATCCCCGATCGGGTATTCTTGACCTCGATCGGGGATTAATCCCCTGTTCTCGACGGTGCGTTTCAAAAATCCCTGGCCGGTCACCCAAAATCCCCGACCGGGGATCGCGAATGACAGCTTCTTAAGGAAAAAGAAGGGCAAAGTTGAAGGGTTCCGAGTTTTAGAGAGAAAAGCATATACCTAGAGAGAGAAAGTGACAAACCTGATTCTTCAAGCGCCTTAGATCGATCTTCATCACCACTTGAGCCCGGCTTGAGCGTGGAGAAGTGCTGATTGATTGCCAGAAGTAGGTATGGTTTCCGCATCTGAGCTAAATTTCCCGTCTCTCTCTATGGAGTAACTTTCTCATTCACCTGGGTATGAAGAATCCTTGATTTGTATGTTAGGTCTGATTGTATGAACCCGAGTATGAATCCTTTGATTTGATTATATTCAATTGAGGTATGATTTATTGAATGACATGAATCCTGATCAAATTCCTGTTGTTTCTGCTTTGACCTAGAAAGAGAATATCTGCCTAGGTTGATAGAGCATCCTTGATTTAAAGTAGTGAATTGACGACATTAGTTGAGGAGTCAATTCACTATTCTGTACCGGATTTACTTCGGTAGAGGTGGTTTGGTTCGTTAGGGCCTCAATCTATTTACTCCGGTGGAGGTTAGTCGGCCGCTGGAGACTCAGATTGAGAGGGTCTGGAGACCTTTAGTCGAGACTGCAGACTGTTTAAGAACCTCCTGCAGTATAACTATCTTTGAATTCGAACTTGGTAAATTACAATCTGGCTTAACTGCAGTCTAGGGGGAACCATATCCGGGTGACCTCTCTCAACTTGAAAACAACCTTTTACTGCTTTGCTTGTTTGGACCTTCACTACAGTTTCACTGCTAAATAATAAGAATTCACGGAGTAGTCATCACACTTAGGACCCGGGTTGACATTAAAACCCAAACCCGCTATACTACGCTTTAGTTGGTGGTTACACTTGGCCATTTTCTAGAGTGATGGTAGAAGCGAGTCAAGTTTTTGGCGCCGTTGCCGGGGACGGCTAGGTTGTTGAAGAAACGTGGTTTCTGTTAATTTAACTTTTCTTTCTCACATTGTTTGTTTGCTTTGTCCCACTTGTGCCTTCATGGGTTTGCTTGCTTGACTGTGTGCAGGTAGAGCATGACCCGTAGCCAGTCGGGAGGTTTACTATCGTTGGATCCGGAGCTTGAACGCACCTGTCGCCAACTGAGGAGACAACAGCTAGCTAGACTGGCTACGGAGGAGCGTATTGACGGCCACTTGAGCAGCGATTATGAGGAAGAGTACGAGATGGACGGTGAACACAACCCGTCCCAGGGGATACCTCTTCAGGTTCCCCCGGTAAATCAGATCCTGGGGAACAACCCAATACCCCAGGCAGGTGGGGTTCAGCATCAACCACCGCCGCTGGGTCCCACCTAGGAGTATTATTACACTCCACTATGTTTTGCCTGGCATGCTTGAATTAGAATAGGGTGAGGGATGCCTTGAGTATGAATGGTTAATATCTGTGTGCTGCCCATTTGATTGAATTGGTCGCTTATGCTTGATTCTTGCCTTGATTACGGTTGTGGCGATTGCGTTTCAACCGTTTGTGCTTAAACTGTTAGCATAGGTGGTCCTTAAGTGTGGGGGAAGTAATGAACCCATACTCTTAGTCCTGACGAGTATTTTCTTGGCTCCACCTTTGGTTTGTTGATTTTGCAGGGTCATGTCACTTGATCACCCATTCGTGCAGGACCTACGCCTGCACACGGAGTACGCCGACCAGTTCCGCAAGGTCACACGCGGAGTACTCCAGCGTCACCACCATCTGGAGTGGGGATTCTTCGAGCAACTCCACTGCTTGACGAGCCCACTTACACAGAGCTGGTGTGGGAGTTCTACACGACCTACCACTACTGCTCCAAGGCGGCCCGGGACTCTCCCATCGGTGTCACCTTCAGGCTAGGTGGCAGGCCACGACAGCTAAGCATTGACGGGCTGGCCTCTGCCCTGGGTATCCACTACCACCCCTACTCCGGCCACGTGCTCAAGGTCGCCCATCCTGAGGACTGGAACCAGATCGAGTTCTACCGCCGCATCACCCGGCCAGCTTTCCCGCAGGAGTGGTTCGACCCGGGCCAGACATCCGTCTCCACTGTACGACCGGAGTGGCACATCATCAACCTGCTCCTCACCCGCTCGGTCGTTCCTAATGCCACCGGCTCTCACAAGATGCCGAAGCGGGTACTCTACGGCCTACGCCATGTACTCGATGGGGCGCCCTGACCACTTGCTGCACTTGGGGTCTTTGGTGACCACCACCTTCAAAAGGTGCCACGGGAGACCCAACCACCTTTTTGTGGCCCCCTGATCACACGGCTGGCACGCCACTTTGAGGTCGATTTGACGGGGTTTACCGACGCCGTCGCCCAGGGCGGTTCCACCCCTCTCAGCCGGGATGTGCTTCATAATGCACTCCTCCTGGCCTCTGATGGAGCCCGCTCCTGGGTGGATAGGTTGTCTTTGCCCCTGAGGAGGATGCGGATATTGATGAGGATGACGACTACACCGGCGAAGAAGAGTCTGATGATGATGATGATGGCGGGGCCATAGATGCTGATGAGCTGGAGCCCCCGCTCTCTCTCCCCCAGGGGACCTTCAGCCACGACGCAGATCCGAGAGAGGCGAGTCCGCCTCCGGTCTTTCTGGTCCGTCGATGGCTTCTGGCCCGTTGATGGATTTCTTCACAAAGCAGTTCCACCAGATGGGGCTCCAGTTCCAGTAGCTCAGGCTTTAGAACCAGCAGCTCATGGACCATCAGGTCTAGTACTACCAGCAGTATTCGGCCCACCAGGCCGAGTACCAGTCCCGGATGATGGTTGTGGAAGAGCGTCTCGACCGGATGGAGGCTCAGATGGGAGTCACCAGTGCTCGCATCGAGCGGGAGCGGGATCGTAGCAGCCGGATGATGGAGTACCAGGAGCACCTGCTCCAGTCCTGTCACCCGCCTTGGAAGCACCACTGGACCACCCGGTGGGACCACTCACCACCCCCGCCAGCACCGCCAGATGAGGACGACGACCTCATGGATCAGATCGACTTCACCGGGCTCTAGTAGGCTGTACTCGTGGCCCGTCTTGTGATGTTTTTGTTTGATTCAGAGTGCAAACTGTCTTGTGTTTTGGTTACTTTTCTTTTGCATGATGTACTATTGGGCTGACAAACTGGACCTAACGTATTGTGGCTGGGCTTTTGTTTTCCCTTTAGTTTTGCCTTCATTCCTGACTGGTCCCCTCTCCAGTCCTCTTCACTCAGACCGGTCCCTTCCAGTCTCATGCAGTCCGTGTACATCGGTAACATCGTTCCCTTTATCCTTCCCTCTTCTCCATTGAGGGCAATGTCGAACTTAAGTGTGGGGGGGATGTTTCTCTTTTGACTGCATTAGATCTGTTTGTGTGCTTGGAGCCTAGTCCACTGTCCAAATTTCGATTTGAGGGCTCCAAGTACGTGTTTCCTTGCAAATTGCCTGCTTAGTATGCTTTGAATTGACAATCTCTGTAGTAATGTGCAACCTAGGGAGGTAGTGTAGCACTATGGAGATGTTGAAGTATAAGATTTTTCCTATCTAGCTCTCTGCTGTGCCAGTTGATTTTGTGAATTAGTGGAGCTAAGACCGTTGAATTCATGTGGTAATGGTGACTCTGATTGGATTGTGTTATGGACTCGTGTGTCGAACAGGGTGCTCATGTGTAGGGGTGTTCAAACTGATTGGTTACCGTGGTAACCATATTAACCGGTAGCATTCAGTTAATTTGGTTTGGTTAATTTGGATAATTGGTTTGGTTTGGTTAAACAATTTAGCTTATTTGGTTTAGGTGGTTTGGTTTGGTTTCAACACTGCTAACCAATGAAACCAATTAACCAATTAATGATACAACTAATATACAAAATTATTTATATTTCTATGCAACCAACCAAACTAAACTTTCGTGATTTCCTATTTTATTTCCATGTGCACAACAAACCAAAGCATTATGGGTAAAAAATTAAATGGGTCTGCCTATTTACTAAACCAAAACATTTTGGACAGCTACTAGACTTTAGGATTACATACAATACCATGTCAACCAACACAAACTATGTATAGTTTAAGTGTTTTGTAGGAGATCTTTAACTTCTTGATGAGTGGTATCGAATTGTATTTAATATTTATGTTAAGGGTTTGTTATAAGCTAACTATATTAGGTGCAGAGATGATGAATGATGTATTAACTCGAATGATGATGATAATCATGGATGGTTAGTCGTATTATTATTGTTTATATATAATGATAGTTTATGATAGTAATAATATATGTTTATGTTTTATTCATAAACAGGATAATTATTTTCATGTAATGCTATGTTATTTGGTTAATTCGATTATTCGATTAACCAAACCAATTAAACTTTGGTTTGGTTATTTTGGTTTTTGAGTTAATTTAGACGGTTTGGTTAAGACATTTTATTCCATGGTTAATGAAATTTAGGCTTAATTGGTTTGGTTATTACCACGGTAACCATTTGAACACCCCTACTCATGTGGGAAATGAAATCCAGTTGGTCCTCCATGTCGAAATCATAGAAATCTTAAACATGGGGTAAGCCCAACGTGTGTGGAACCGTTCATTGCACAAAATCGGGTTTTGGAAGAGATTTCAGTGATCCTTAGTGGGGTACTCCTACAAGGTGAAGCTAAGTTGTCTCTAGTACAAGTAAAATTTTCACCCGTTGAACGGTTTGTCTACTCGATGATGTGTTTTTAAGGGCACGAATAGAGCTTCCGACCCCCCTTAGTTTCATTGACCCTCCACACGAGTTGAGGAAAATAAGTTAAAAGAAGTACTCTGGCGAGTGCCAGATATACAGAAATTGCTCTTGCTCGACTAATAAGGGTCGACCGTGCAAAAGACTGTAGTTGGAACCCCCGCCAAGTGAATGAAAAAAACAAAAAGAAATATAAATTGAAAGTGGAAAAGAGGTTCAAACGGTGAAATGAAGTGAAAGAGCACCCCGGTATAATGATTCCTTGGTTGTGAATGGTGAGAGTCCCTTTATCCACGAACTGGCTGTCTTACTTCCACTTCTTCTCATGATCCTGGCTTGAGTCTAGTACTCGCTTTGAGAGAGATAGGGAACGTCTTAGAAGACCAGTTGACCTCGTAAGCTGCTATATGATCTAGGAAATCCTCTACCGACGATCGGAGTTGCTTGTTGCTGTAGAGGTCTGGAGTGTTGCATTGGTTT
The DNA here is from genome assembly GCA_946122785.1 of Linum tenue. Lineage (NCBI taxonomy): Eukaryota > Viridiplantae > Streptophyta > Magnoliopsida > Malpighiales > Linaceae > Linum > Linum tenue. Next base: position 61,088,567 of record CAMGYJ010000008.1, on the reverse strand, counting down.
GAGTTAGGTTTACTTGGGGACAAGCAAACAGTTAAGTGTGGGGGAATTTGATAGACCGTTAATTTCACATACTTTTACCCCTATTCTTGAGCCGTTGGAGATGTTGATTCTCGTGTTTTAAGTCGATTTCACGCTAGGTTGTGTGTTTATGTCATATTTCAGGGCTTGGCATTGGCATCAAGGCGAAGAAACGAGTTTCGGGTCGGAAGGAGGACGTTGGAGTTGAAGTGTGTTGGAGGAGCAAAATACCCAGCCATGAGCTATAATACCCGGCCGGGTATAATTCTGAGGAGATCGGGGATTATCGCTTTTGGACGTTTGAGAAGCGAAAGGGGGCCGGTCGTGATGCTTAAATCCCCGATCGGTATTCTTGACCTCGATCAGGGATTAATCCCCTATTCTCGACGGTGCGTTTCAAAAATCCCCGGTCGGTCACCCAAAATCCCCGACCGGGGATTCTGACCGGGGATCGCGAATGACAGCTACTTAAGGGAAAAGAAGGGCAAAGTTGAAGGGTTCTGAGTTTTAGAGAGAAAAAGCGTATACCTAGAGAGAGAAAGTGACGAACCTGATTCTTCAAGCGCCTTACATCGATCTTCATCACCATTGGAGCCCGACTTGAGCGTGGAGAAGTGCTGATTGATTGCCAGAAGCCGAATCTCATCCTTCACAGTATGGTTTTCGCATCTGAGCTAGATTTCTCGTCTCTCTATATGGAGTAACTTTCTCATTCACATGGGTATGTAGAACCCCAGATTTGTATGTTAGGTCTGATTGTATGAACCCGAGTATGAATCCTTTGATTTGATTATATTCAATTGAAGTATGATTTATTGAATGGCATGAATCCTGATCAAATTCATGTTGTTTATGCTTTGACCTAGAAAGAGAATATCTGCCTAGGTTGATAGAGCATCTTTGATTGAAAGTAGTGAATTGACGACTTTAGTTCGGTAGAGGAGGTTTGGTTCGTTAGGGCCTCAATCTGTTTACTCCGGTGGAGGTTAGTCGCCCACTGGAGACTCAGATTGAGAAGGTCTGGAGACCTTTAGTCGAGACTACAGACTGTTTAAGAACCTCACGCAGTATAACTATCTTTGAATTCGAACTTGGTAAATTACAATCTGGCTTAACTGCAGTCTAGGGGGAACCATATCCGGGTGACCTCTCTCAACTTGAAAACAACCTTTTACTGCTTTGCTTGTTTGGACCTTCACTACAGTTTCACTGCTAAATAATAAGAATTCACGGAGTAGTCATCACACTTAGGACCCAGGTTGACATTAAAACCCAAACCAGCTATACTACGCTTTAGTTGGTGGTTACACTTAGCCATTTTCTAGAGTGATGGTAGAAGCGAGTCATCTACCTTCAACGTAGTTGCATCACGAACCAAAACAATTAAGAAAAATTCTTCATACTCCAAATAAAATGACTCTGGGTTTTCTGAATATGAGTATGGGCTGTTTCAATATTTATCTGCGTGCTCTGAATATGTGTATGTTGTGTTTGAATATGTATCTGCAATGTTTGAATATGATTCTGGGTTGTCTGAGTAAGACAATGGTTGTATGAATATGACTCTCGATGTTTTAACATGTGTTTGTGTTTGTTGAATACTTGTCTGTGTCATGCTTAATATTACTTATTCGTGCATGTTTTGACAATTGGTTTTTAATTGTTATTTTGTAGCTCCATTTGTTGGATTTTCTGAAGGTCAAAGGTGCGGGGAATTCCATCACCCCAACCTGCAGCTACTGGTCCAAGGATCAAGAGACCAAGGTTGTCGAAGCCATCCACAACAGGGGCAGTGGAGGGATAGTTGGTTTAATAATGACAAGAGCTAAAGTCCGCCAGAAGTTTGGTGGTTCTGTTGGATAAAACGGCCAGAGCAGCACACAGGCTCCTCTTGAGTTTTACAACTCTTCTTGGTGGGAAAAGGATGACATGGAGCGTTTAGAGGAAGATAAGGTTCTTATTTAATTTATGTCTACATACTAGATTAAGGTAGATTGTATGAACTAAAATATTTACACATACTTGTAGCTTAAGGTGTTGAAGTGCATAAGTGAGTCCATGTTCATTAAGTGGAAGGTACGGCTTTCAATGGTGGAAGAGAGGAGCCCCAGTGTGCCGAGCAATGTTTAGCTGTCTTGAAAGTGGATGCAAAAGTTGTTGAATTTTTTTTGTAATTGGGTATCCCTTTTATAGCTTCGTTTGATCATAAATGATCAAGGCCATGAAAAAAAAATTGGTCCATACATACATGGGAACTGATATCACTGCCTACCTCCAGTACAATAGACTAGCGGGCGAAATCATACTAAATTGGTTATTACCTAAGCTATACAAGTATATTTCCTCTCGTATATCATGAAGAAGCACCTGACTAGTTCGGGATTGCAAGCCAAACACTCTGGTATTTCTTTCCTTCCAGAGCATCCTTACAACCCAACACCAAACTGCTCCATAAAGCAATCCCTTCTCACCTTGTTGCCTTGTTATTGAACAAATCTGCTCCAAACAGCCCTGCCATGTCACAAGCCAGCTCGGAATAGTTGGGAAGAGCTTCAAAAGAACATCTGTAGAATATGGACAACAGAAAAATAGATGATCTCTTGTTTCTCTTGATCCCCCACAAAGAATACATTCATCACTGTCAATGATTCCCCACTCCAAAAGCTTATCTCTAGTTTTTATTCTACCAAGTATTACTAACCAAGTAAGTAATTTGTATCTTGGGACACAGAACTTTTCCCACAAAACTTTATGCCACTCAACCATATGTTGCTTAGATTGAATAGAGTGCCATATTTTCTTACATGAGAACTTCACCATATGTTGGCCTTCCCAAAACACTTGCCATGGCCCTTGAGTCGTGAAACAAAGCTGGAACCAAGGTCTGATCTTAAGTAGGCTCTTCCAAACTCATGAACCAACAAAATTAGTTTGAAGTTCCCAAATTGATCACCCTCGCAGTCGATACCTGGTAACCCAAGCCACCCAAAAACTTCCTCCCTGCATTAAAATGATCCATAAAAAACGTGCCACACACGCCACATTCCATGTTTGGAGATCTTTAAGGCCTAAGCCGCCTCCTTCTTTGCCTGAGCAATAAACTTCCACACTACCTTAGCTTTGCCTGTTCCATCACTATGCCAAAAGAAGTCTGAACTTTCTGGATTCTCAGAATAATCTGCTTAGGAAGCACGAATATGGTCATACAAAATTGTACAAGTGCATAAATGACAAAAGCCACCAGTTGAACCCTACCTGCATAACAGAGGGTAGAGGCTTTCCAAGAACGAAGCTTACTAGTAATCTTATGAACAAGAATCTCATAGTCACTGCTTGATAACTTTCTATTGAATAAAGGGAGCCCAAGATATCGAACAGGGAAAGTGCCCTCTTTAAAACTAGTAAAATGCACAACAACCCTTTTATCCGCTTCTAACTCTCCCCCAAAGAACACCTAAGTTTTCTGAGTATTGCCAACCAATCCTGACATAAGCACAAATTTTTCCAGAACCCGGGTAATTATCATAAATGGTCACAAACCTTTGCACTTTGTACAAAACGGTCACAAACCTTTAATTTTGCACGTTTCAGTCAAATTAGTTTGAGTGAATAACAAAGAGGTCATTCCGTCCATTTCCATCTAAATTTCTGTTAAATTTGACCGGTCAACAATCCAAGTCAGCAATTATATTAATAAAAGAAATCATCTAACCAACCGTCTGGGCTCAACTCCACCCACCCAAACTTTAAGACCCACTCACAATTTCTTCGAAAACAAATCTCCACCTCCCCATCACCATGGACAATGGTTACCTTCTCCCAGAACCAACCTCCCCATCTGTTTTTTTATTTATAGATTTGCATCTCTAAAACCCACCTCGCCTCTTGATTTCAAAACCAAATCCCCCTTTCTCCTTCCTTTAATTGGTTCGCCGCCATTTACCTTCCCATCTCTTCCTCCCTTTTGCGGTACAAATCTGTCTCCATTACGATTCTTTCAATGCTTCTAACTACTGCTCCCTCTTATATCAGTGGCTGGATTCTTTAAATCATCAAGAGGAAGATCTTCTTGTCAAAGAGGAGGATGGAGGCTAATTAGCTGGGACTGTTCAGCAGCGGAAGATGAATCACCCCACCTCCCGCAGTTCAGCCGACGAACGAATCGAGGGGAGGAGCGCCGACGAGGATGAGGATGGTGGACGAATCGGTTGGAGTAGCGCTAGCGAGGAGGAGGACGGCGGACAAATCGATTGGAGGAGGTCTGGTTGTCGACGGTAGGAGAATCTCAAATCACCCCCTCTCCTCGCGACTTCTGGTCTGGCTTTCCCGCAAAGCTCGATTTGGGGGTAATAGTCCACATGGGTAAAGGGTTTGTTCCGGCCGTTTGAATTACTAGGTTAAGTGGGCTGGTTAACTATTTTTTTAATTAATATTTATACTAACGTGTCATGCTGACGGGGCGATTAGGACGGAATTTGGAACGAAATTGGACGGATTTATCATTTCGTTATTCGCTCAAACCTTTATTACCAAAACGTGCAAAATTAAGTATTGTGACCATTTTGTACAAATTGAATAGGTTTATGACCATTTATGATAACTACCCTCCATAACCCTCTTGACACATTCTAGTGCATGAACAGATCCCTCAATGAAAATAAGTAGGTCATTCGAAAAACAGAGATGAATTAGACCCACAGATTTACACTAAGGATGGTAAGGCATGTTGCCCTCCCTAGCTGTGTTATCAAGCATAGAGGAGAGAACCTCCATGACAATAGTAAATAGATATGGAGACAAGGGATCACCTTGTCTCACTCCTTGCTTCGCTTCAAAATTACCAAACAAATTCCCATGGATTGATACACTAAAAGTTGCAGAGGATAAACAAACTTGTATCCAGTTGATGAACTTCTGGGAGAAATGCATGAACTTCACAACAAGAAAAGCTTTGTTTAAATCCACTTTGACTGCACTTCTGGATGCAATACCATTTTTGTTGTAACTCTGACACAGCTCCTGTGTCATTAGAATATTCTCCAGTATACTTCTACCCTTGATGAAAGCCGACTGATTTAAACAAAGCACACTAGGTCATACATCCTTAATTCTATTTGATATTACCTTAGACATAATCTTATAGAGAACATTTATACAGGCTATTGGTCCATAGTAATTCAAAGTCATAGCATTGGGGCACTTAGCGCAAACGGTAAGTGAGGTAGTATTCATACCTTGTGGCAGTCTCCCCATAGAGAAAAGTTCTTGGATTCTAGCCAATATTGACTTTCCAACAATCTGCCAGCTTTTCTAATAAAAGCCAACAGTACATCCATCCGGACCTGGACTTTTTGTAGGATCCATCTCAAAAACAGCAATAAGAATCTCTTCAGCAGTCACAGATTGACATATGAACCTGCCTTCCTCCTCACTCAACCTCTTCCTAATCTGTTTCTCCAAGTACACAAAGTCATGTTTCACAATAGGGTTAATAGTACCAAAAAGCTTCTGATAGTAATCAACAACCTCCTATGCTATCTCTTCAACCTGTGTCACTTCCACACCTAAATCCAATACTAATTTTATGATATGTTTTCTAGCTTGGTGGATTCTAACTGACGTGTGAAAGAAATTTGTGTTTGAATCCCCAAGAGTAAGCCAATTGATGCATGATTTTTGCTTAAGAAAACTCTCTTCAACTTGCTAAAGAAATTGCCACTCCTTTGTACACCTAGCTTCCTCAGCATATGAGTTGGGACACGAATTCGAAAGGGCTTCTAATTGTGAAACTTTCATCTTCTCAACAACAAATTTAGTCCTACCTCTTATGTCATAGAATGCCTCCTTGTTTAGCTATTTGAGCACAAACTTAGTTTGCTTGAGCTTTCTTTTGACCCCTGCTAGAACCCAACGATCTTCTGGTTGGTCTCAACCCCCTTTAACAAGTCTTGGATATGTTTCATGTGCAATCCACATATCAAAGAATCTAAACGGTTTAGGATAGGTTTTCTTAGGAACTCTAGGCTTCACCAACATACCACAGTGATCCGGAGGGAGAAACCCGACCACACAATCCGGAAATTGACTCAACCAATCCTAATTCACCATCTCACGACCAAGCTTTCTTGCTATAAGCCTTTCTTGCTGCTGATTAGACCAGGTTAGCAGGGGACCTAATGCTTTATGATCTATCAGCTCCATATCAGCAACCCATACACGAAAATCCATCATACTGGAAGTAATAGGGGGCCACTGGCACTGCATCATTCAGATGCATAAATGCATTAAAGTCTCCACAAACAATCCAAGGATACCCCTGCACCATTTTACCATGCAATCTACCATACATGCCTTCACAATGTCTTTCCTCATTTGAACCATAGACAACTGTAAAAAAGAATTTGTCCATGTTAGCAATTGAGACCAACATATGAATGTAGAACTAAACTTCCTCTAACATACTGATCTTCACCTCATCACTCCAAGCAACCCAAATGCGCCCTAGTGAGTTCTTGCTATAGTTATCAATAAACTGGAAACCCAGAAACTTATCCAGAATCTTTTTAGCATTTATTTTCTGTACTCTAGAGTCTAGTCTCTACTACTAAAAACAACTGTACATGATGCCTACAAAGATAATCCGGCAAGGCATCATGCTTCTTCAAGGGGCCATTAAAGCCCCTTGCATCCCATACAAGGACACTCATCTTGTAAGTTGAGTTGCTGGAGCAGCCCTTTTCCACTTCTTAGTCCTTCATGTCCATCTTTAATAGGAATTGGCTTGATTATTACTGGTGGTTTTGCACAAATAACAGCAAATGAATTTTTCAATTTTGGCAGTGACGAAGCCTGTACATCTTGAGGTCTAACCCCATTCACCAAGTCTATGTAGATGGTAGAGCACTAGGTGTGATCGTTGGAGTAATCATCTCCCCAGTACTAGAGCATCCAATCTCCTCAGCTACCACACTACTCGACTGGTGTAGATCAATTTGAATCTCCTTACCTTTCCCAGTTAGTTACATTTTCCTGTAATACATGTTGGATGATATTTGGCTGATTTATGTAAGAAGAAGAAGAAGAAGAAGAAGAAGAAGAAGAAGAAGAGGCACGACAATGATAAGACTAAGAAGAAGGCAACTAAGCTACCAAAGGAGGTGACGAAGGAGGTGCATTGTGGAGCCTCCTTCGCCCTTTGTGTAGGAGGAGTCATCCTTTATGGAGCCCATTCCGCTGGACAAGGAGTCACCCTTTGTGGACCCCATTCCACAGGTCAAGGATTCAGCCTTTGTGGAGCCCACTTGGCAGGTCAAGGAGCCGAGTAAGGCTCCAGTTACTTACAAGAGAAGAAATCGTGTTCCAAGTAGTGCTCCTTCAGCACCAATGGTGGAGGTGCTTATTGAAGATAAAGGGGGGAGCTGGCACCCACATAATGGAGGGGAACGAATTTGAAAACTCCATTATTTGAGAGGTCAAAGAGGAAATCAGAAGTAGTATCCGATTATGTCCTCTCCAGCACTGTTATTGGCAAGTTGGACCCGTTGCAACAGTCGATAGTTGAGTTTGCTCTCAGTACCACGGACGATTAGGAGTAAGTATTCAAATGTTATCCAAATTTTTTCATTTAATTATTTGAAAGTTTGTTAACTAATCCTTTTTACAGTTCTGTGGAATTTGTTGAGACTGCGAAGTGTAAGGTGTATCGGTTACATTTGCTGAATTTGATACGTGCTACATGGATGAATCGTGTCGTTGTTGAGGCATTAGGATACTACCTGAACGACCAGGATGTCATGAAGAATGAGAATCTGACAAAAGGCATCTTCCCTACGAATTTTGCAGTAATTACAATTGAATGAAATGTCATGAGTAACCGCGGTCTTGCATTTCTTGACAAGTTTTTGTGTTCAATGAATACAAGGACAAGGCAAATGCTAATTGAAAGAGCGGAGCAAAAAGTACTACCAGTCTACTGGATGAGACCTTTGCCATGTTGGATCAAGATCCAGTATTTGAAACTCCCGACTTCCAAGGATGCAATTATGTGACTGTAGTATTTAATTAACACAAATTTAGGTTATTCTAGTACTAGTCTGGTTTGTTAGAATATTATTTATTGGGGTAAATTAAAAGATTGGTCACTGGATTACTAAAAAAGTTACGTTTGGTCACTTAAAATATTTAATTCCATTTGTGGTCATTATAATTAGTTAAATATTTCAAATTTGGCCACTCTCCGTCCAACTCTGTTAACTTTTGCTGATGTGGCAGTCATCTCTCCTAGTTGACCGTTAAAAGTGTGACATGTCAATTAAAAATTATTTAGAAAATAAATTTATTTTTTTACCACATCATTTACTTAAAGAAGACCTTTGACCCAAACCATACCTTTCCCTTCTCTTGCCTCCCTCCAGCCTCAGCCCTCCAATCCTCCGACCACCACGGTCAAAGACCCCTGCGGCCAGCCTTCCCCTCGCAACGCCACAATCTGCGACGCGATCACTCATTCTCTTAAACTCTTCTACATTTGATTTTTATTGCTTTTGCTTTCTTCTCCATGTGACTCCTTGAAATCGAAACCGCCATGCGAGAGACGGATCGGATCTACACTTTATTTTCCTTGATTATACTTTATTTTCCATGGGATCCAAATAAGAAGCAGGGTAGAAAGGGCTCAAGGAGAAGAAGAATCTAGAAGGAGAAACTGCTTGATGGACATGAGCCTGCTCCGTCATCGATTAATCTTCTCGTCGGACCAATTTGCTTCCTCACCTCCACGAAACCGCCATGGGAGATTCGGATCGAATGCACCTCCCTTTGGATTTCAACCCTTTAAAGTTTGCTTCCTTACATCCATGAAGTCGCCATGGGAGATTCAGATCGAATGCACCTCCCTTTTGATTTAAACCCTTTAATCAAATGTTTTATTTCTACCCCCTCCCTCTTTGGTTCCCCCCCCCCCCACCCCCCCACCCCCTAAATTTTGACCAATTTCAGGGAATCTATTTCCACAACTCCCTTTAATCCCCAATTTGTATATCGATTCAGCTCAAAATGGTTACTAATTTTGATCGGTGGCTGTTTGAGGTTGCTAGTGGATTGGGTGATGTATAGGACTGCCAGTGATGGCCAAGAGAGGTAGAGTGGTGAAGTGGTCACCGGAAGGAAACAGAAGCAATGGAAGCGGGTGGGAGAAGAAGGGGATGAGCGCAATGCTGATGGCGGCGGTCGAAAGAGCGGCAGTGTCGAGGATTTGAGGGCGGAGGCCGAAGGGAGGCAAGAGAAGGGAAAGGTCGGGTTTGGGGTCATGGGTCAAGGGTCTTTTCAAGTGTTTTTTTAATTGTTGTAAATGATGTGTAAATTTAAAAAAAAAAAATTAATTTTTTAATTGCCATGTCACACATTTAACAGTCAAATATGAAAGTTAACTGCCACATCAACAAAAATTAACAGAGTTGGACGGAGAGCGACCGAATTTAAAATATTTAGCTAATTTTAGTGACCACGAATGGAATTAAATATTTTTAGTGATCAAACATGAACCTTTTTAGTATTCTCAGTGACCAACCTTGCAATTTACCCTTATTTGTTATTTCCTTGAATATGACTAGAGTCTGGTTATTCTAATACTAGTCTGGGTTGTATGAATATTACTTGTTGTTTCCTTGAATATGACTAGAGTCTGGGTTATTGTAATACTAGTGTGTGTTGTCTGAATATTACTTATTGATTACTTGAATATGACTAGAGTCTGGGTTATGCTAATACTAGCCTGGGTTGTCTGAATGTTACTTGTTGTTTCCTTGAATATGGATTGGGGTTGAATTGAATGTAATCTTCTGTAACATATGTTCTTTCCAATTTTGAGAGAGACCATTACCTAGTTTATGCTGCGAAATTCGTAAAGCGCCAAACCTTCTTGTTGGACAGCATGAAACCCACAAAGCAGTTTGCCAAGGATGTGCGTGGACCAGAGGCGATGAACTTATTCAATTATGTGGAGGCTTTGCTAGACAGAAAGGGCCTAATTTTGGAGTCCAATTTGTCTGAATGGGTGTTCAGTGTAGCAGACCCCCAGAGCACGTTGAGTTGCAGCGTGCAATAATTACTGCGAGGCTGGTTTTGTGGGAAAGGAACTTGAGGAGGGACGATATACTGACGTGGGTGGCAGAGTGAAAGGAAGAGCAAGATGGAGAGGGTAAGAGACAGAATATCTGAATATTGTGTTCTCGAAGTATTGTTAGCCTACTAACTAAGTACTAAGAACAATTAGGGTTGGAGGTCATGTATGGAGGTGTAAGTATTTTGGGTTTGACCTTCCCTATTTAGTAGGTCTTTTAATCAGGTGGGGGTGTAAGTATTTTGGGTTTGACCTCCCTTAGTTAGGTCTTTCAATCAGATGGGGGTTTAAGTATTTTGAGTTTAACCTCCCTATTTAGTAGGTGTTTTTGTAGGTGGGGGGGGGGGGTAGTTATTTTGTGTCATGAATTATTTTTTGTTGCGTAATGATAGTCGCAACATTTCTGATATGACTTCACAGTGAAATGAATACCAATACATAAAAGGTTTCTCGTTACTGGAATTTTAGTTATAAACACATCTAATATGCCTTCAAAAGGCCCTCAATACTAATACATATTATCATTTCATGTTACCAAATGATAGTTCACAACAAACTTCAAATATACCTTCATAAGGCCCTGAATACTAGTACATCCTATCGTTTCATGTTGCAAAATGATAGTTCACAACACATCTAATATGCCTTCACAAGGCCCTAAATACTAGTTGTACCAATTTCAGTATGATATGTTATCAAATAGCAAATCATATCACAACTGGTTCCCCCAAAAAGCTTCCGTAAAGAAGACCAATGCAGTCAAAATCGCGATTTAAAACTTAAAAACTTACGGTTTTACAATTCTAGGCCCACCAAAACGCTTTCGTTTCCACATAAAATCTTTAGTGTATAAAATCGGACTTAATTGCGCTTTAAAGATTAAAACTTACGCTTTTACGCTTCTAGTTCACCAAAACGCTTTACGCTTTTACGCCTCTAGTTCACTAAATGGGTATTCTTTTCGTGAATTTAATTATAAAAGGTATATTTTAAAGGTAAATTACCAACAATGTGATATATTTGAGATTAAAAGATACATACTAGGTACTTGGATGCATTCTCAGCTTCAATAGAGTAATCTAATTCACCAGCTAGGCTCTTCCCAAATAAAATAGCATAGAGGGGAAGGGGGCTTATTTTTAAAATGTGTTGTTATGAACTTATTGTTAAGATGCTATGAGTTGCTCTACTTTAGATATGCATTGCAGGTATTTATTAATCTAAATTCTGTAGATTCATACTTTACGTAGTATTAGTATATGTCGTACTTAACAAATCTTTAGCTATTTTACAGTATGTGTCAAAAACTTACGCTTTTATGCTTTGATTCTACGCTTTATGATTTTACCATTTTTCCGCTTCTAGGTAGAATCGTGCTTTTGACTACAATGAAGAAGACAAATCTAACCAACTACAAGGAAAGTAGATCTATGAGGTCCTCTTCCCCATCATCGATTTCTCCCCCACCACGTTGAGAATCGGGAACTTGTTACAGAATCTCCAACTCCTTAAGTTGCTTGGCATACTGAATCTTCTTCTTATCCCGGGCTTTCTCATTTCTTGACTTCTACCTTTCTCGAGCATGACTCTGTGAATTTTGCTTTTGCTTCATGGTCAGGGCAATTAATGATTGGGATCCCCTATTACAGATAAGTCATATTAAGAACCAAAGTAGTTAATATTCGTCAGTAAATATCTCTATATTCAAAAACTGTACAAACATATATTATGAAGCGAACAAATGTGTGTGCTTACCAGTTTCATCCACTTGAATGGTATGCCGACTTGCACATTTTAGATAGTGCTGTCATCCACTTCTCATACACTTCATCATCAGCTACAGAAAGTTTTGTGGCAAGCTTATTCAACATGGCAGTGGTTTCACTATACATCGAGTAGGGTAAATCTCAGCAGCTTGCTTGAGGATCCTACTAAATGGCTAGGAGTTGGCGGGAACCTGATTAATGGCTTCAAAGTCAAGAGTCCTCTCCTTGAATCTCTTATCCTCTACCAAGCTGCAGTTGAAAACATACAGATGAATATTCACAACTCATACAACCGGAATTCATAAAAATTGTAAATAGTATTCATAGAAACACTAATGTCGCACCTGTTAAAGTGTACAAAAAATTGATCCAGCTGATGATTTGGTTTCAGAAAATGTCGTACCGATGCATTGCCGGATTCTCTGGCCTGAGCTGTCAACATACCAGCGATGAATTGACTCCTAAGCCAACATGAACATCATTGGTTTCGGAAGCCAAGTAGATGATGCAATGTCACAGAAGAATTCATCAAGCATGTCCGTCCTTCCATGCAATGTCGAATTCAGCCTCACTGTCGATCGTGTAGAATAAGAAAGTGAGGTAAATTTGTAGCTTATTCCAAACAGCTTTGTCCTTCTTAAAATGCTTCTTCACATTTATTTAAATGTGTCTCGTACATAATGTATGAGAGACGCGGGGCCACTCATTTCGAAGTGCTTTGGCCATGGCTGCATCCTGATCGGTGAAGATGGTGGTTTGGAGCTTCTGATCCATGCAATGACTAAACGCATCAAACAACCACTCGAAAGATGCACTAGTCTCGTCACACAACAAACACACCTCGAAGATGCAAGTTTGTCGGTGGTGGTTAAAACAAACAAACATCCCTACATAAGACAATTTCAAAAGAAATTTATTATCATCGTCCATGACTCACACTAAACTACACCACAAATTAATCCCGACTAGAGTCCAAGTTTTTAAACTCTAGTCGGGTGCAGTATAGAGCAAGTATTTAAATATCGACTCGGGCTGATCCATGTACCCCTACTTCAATCGCTTAAGTTGTTATCTAGCAAAACAGTTTTGGGTTTTAAAACTAAGAAAACTACAAACTAAACTAGCAAGGAAAAGTAAATAAAGGAAAGGTCTAACTAAGAGAGCTTCACCTGGGAGTTGCTTCCCCCTAACTAGCAACCATGACTCATTGGATTGAATGGAGTCGTGTGGCGTAGGTGGTTGTGAACCGCGGTGGTGAGAAACTAGTGATTGATTTGTCACGGAATCAAATCACTAGCGATCGATTTGTCACGGGATCGATCCACTCACCAAGTATAGGGGAACCGCTAGGAGGAGCAGCTAGTGATCCATTTGTCACGGGATGGATTCATTAGAGATCGATTTGTCACGGAATCGATCCTCTCACTCAGTCTCTAGTGGTTGCCTAGGTCTCTCCCTTAAATTGGAGTTTGAGCGGCTTCATCACAACCAACCTAGATGCAAACTTGATTCAAGGGTCTCTAATCCAATATTGAGGTTTGCCCTAAATTAACCTAGTTAGGAGACTTAAAAAGCCCTAGGGATACCACTCAATTGAGACTCCCTTGGAAGAGGGGTTTCCCTTTCTAATATAGGTACCGTGAACTGCCTTGTCGTCAGTAACTTCTGGAACCTCGCTGGACTTCTCGATGTTCACGGTTTGTGGTCCATGCTCATGGTCTTAGGAGAGCGTGAACTGCCTTGTCCGGCCGTGAATTGCGGCTTGTTTCTTGGGATGCCTTCACTTCACTGTTACGAGACACAAGGCTGTGAATCTCAAATGACTATTTGGGCATCGACACTCGAACCGTCTCAAACAATTCCGGCATCCACCACAAATGACATTCAATTGCATCAAAAATGGGCAAATGAAAAGTTCTCATTCATTCCAAAATCAATGCAAGTCTGAACCGAGCCACTAATCAGTCACAACCGACCATGCATAGAACTCAAGTCAAAGGAACAGACAACGGGGCAACATAGGTCCTCACCGGGATAGATATGAACATGCAAGAACAAGAATGAATCGCTCACTTTCGACTAGTGGGGTCAAGACCTTTTGGTAAAAAGATGTGCACAATCGTCACCACTCATTCCTACCATCTCACCACCACGGCGGCAACCTCTAAACGCTAGAGTTCACGGAATGGTTGTCATCACTAGCTTGTCCAGAGGTCTTAGACACGGGTTCAGATGACTGGCGATTGTCTTGGGCATGGGGGAAAAGCTTTTTGGGTGGTGGCAAAAAATGGTATGAGGTCCTACATCATAAACCTAAACCCAAAGGTTCTATGGTTTCGACTAAGAACCAACTCTACAAACAAAGGCCACTAGCATCGGCCAAAAGCCTTACTTTGCCACCTATACATTTAACGACCAATACTCTCTTTTCAAGAACTCACTCCAACACTACACTTCATTTTTCATCCCTAGCAAGAACCGCACACAATCCTCCTGCGTAGAACCTCAATGGAATTCGAAAGCGAGAGCTCCGGGACACAAGGACGACTCATGTTTAGACACGAAGAAAGGATTGGGGTCGTTATATCAACACCAAAAAGCTCGCAAGCAAGAAGCTCTGAACATAAGAATGACCCTCGAAGTCATAAGGCTCAAAGGGGTTGACTAAGGGATAACACATTTCGGGACAATCAACATTTGGGCATGGACTAATCCTATACCTCCATCCTACTCTCTAATGACAACTGTGATGCTACACGCCGGGGTGAGAGGGAACTATCACACCAGAAGAAAATGATCGGCTTAAAACTCACAGGCTACCTAGCCGCGCAATCGTCTATTCCACATTCACAAACTCGATGCATGGCGATTGTAATCGACGAGTAACCAAGTCAAGACATCTCCTTCATTTAAGCACACATGAGAACTAAGCTTTCGCACAATCCTAATGCACTCTCAATCATCTTAATAGGATGCATTCGACTATACGCAACAAGTCAAGAAAGATGCCAAATAAGCACGAGATTCATCATCCAATCGGCCATTTAGAACAAGCATTACTTGGAGACCTCAAATTTTTTCAAATTTGGGCATACATCAAGGCTCCAAGCATTCAAAATCACACCAAACATTCACACACACATGCATAATGGACTACACCCCCCCCCCCACCCCCCACCCCCACACTCAAGCTCGACATTGCCCTCAATGGCGTAAAAGAAGGGGATAGAACGATGTTACCTGTCAGGTTGTGAATGTTTGTGCTCGGGAGCGGAGGGCGGGTGAGATCCGAAAGAGCAAGGAGACGGCAAAAAACAACCAAAATCTCTTCATTGGTCGTCTTATTGAAAGGACAAGAGATGCAAACCATTGATGGTTGGGTTTCCTCCCACCAAGCGCTTCTTTAACGTCGTGACTCGGACGGTTGTTCTTCAAGTTTCGGTCCACCCAAGAACCTCCTTGAAGTTGAGGTTCTCGTCGGTGAGGTGATGTCTCAAGTCACAAGCATTGGACGAGTCCATGATTGAGGGCTCGTGAACTTGAGTGGCTTTGAGGCTCCACCCACGAGACCTCTTCTTATTTCCTTCTCCTTTCTTCTCTTTGCCCCATACCATGTAGTGCAAACTCGATTGGTTTTCATCGCATCCACCAAGAGGGATCGCCGATGGTTCGGCCTTGGCTTGGCAAAGAGCTGCAAATGGGTCCTTCTCCAAAAGCGCATCGAGGTCGGATGGATATCTTTAATAGCCCTCGTAACTTGTGGATGCTTCATCCACCTCGCAAATAGTGACTTCGGACTTTTCTTCGGTTTTTGCACTTTTTGATCTCCAATTATCCCAAAATTCGACCTCGACCCTTCCACACGTGCTATGACCTGAAATGTATCAAAACAAGCACAACCTAGCGTGAAATATGTCGAGGAATGATGGAATACTAAGCTAAACGAATAAGAAATGAGGGGTAAAATGTCGAGGAATGATGAAATACCAACCTAGCGTGAAATATGTCGCAAAACTGTAGAAAATTCTATGGCTACAACATAAGTAAACACATACCCAATGGACGATAGGCTTTGTTCGTACGGTAAGTTGTGTCAAAAGAGACCGAGTCACAAAAAAATTTATAATCAACCAGCATCTGGGCATCCGACCAGAATATGTTCACAATTTGCTCAACACTATTGTAACATCCCGTTCCGGCAAAACCCATATTTCGATCGCTAGAAAGTTCGCGATTTAAAATCGAGCATTTCGGCACTATTTCGACAAAAATCGGATTATCAATCGATCGGATAAGTATACGTATTAATTATATAATATATATATATATATATAATATATATATATATATATATATAATATATATATATATATCATAAAAGCGGACGGGCCACTTTCATTCCAATATTATCATCATCATTTTCCATTTCTCCACGGAGAAAGAACCGAGAGAAGTAAAAACCGAGAACAGAGCAGAGCCGCACGCAGAGCTCCGGGGAAAATTTTTGATAGCTCCAATCTTGAGCCCTAGTGATCCAAAAATCCCGAATATCTTGAATTCCCGATAAGCCAAATTAGGGTTTCGGAGTATCCGGAAGCCGGATTGAGCCCAAATTTCATATACGAGCTTCCTGCAGCGAGGGGATATTAGGAAGGTCTCGGATTTTAATTCGGGGTTCGTTCGTGAAATTGACGTTTTAGTACGGGAAGGTTAAACCGGTGTTTGAACAACCAGAACTGGTGAGGGATTAGCACGGCATACCGGGTTTGTCGTATCACGATAATTATATTGATGCTTAGAATTGACCTAGGTGAACTAGAATGGCATGATTAGGGGTGTATGGACTTTTGTGCTATATGATGAACCCTGGACTGCTATATGATATTATTGACTTGCCCTAATCGATATGGACCTGGCTCATGCTGATGATTGTGTATATGTTGCAAATTGTGGGCTTGACTGTTGATATGCCTTATGATGGTTCGAAAAGGTGATAGGGTATGATTGTTCATGATTGTTGTATTTGGATGCACATGTGGGAAAATATATATTCTCTGGTGATATTATGATGTTTAAGGAGGATGACTTGCACGAGGGTTTATCCCGAGGAAGTGCAATTATACGACTCCTGATTTACCTATGTTAAGCCAATTGTGGCCGGGTCAAGTACATGTGTAAGTAACGAATTATGATTAAGCAATATGAGATATGGATCATGTATAAGGACATCAAGTAAGAGTGATTTGGTCTCATGGTCAATTACATAGTAATTAGGGCTCCCCATGCTATTACTCCGTTATGATATGTTATGTCACACCCCTGATGTGGTGTTGACCGTTGATTCATCATGAGATATGACCACACCCAGAGTGGTGTTGAGTCCGATATGACCACACCCAGGGTGGTGTCAGGTCCGATATGACTACACCGGCAGTGGTGGGTCCGATATGACCACATCCACGAGATGTTTGGTCCGTATTCCCGGGAGAGTAATTAGCATGGGAGTAGCCAGGCGCCTATAAGTAAAACATGATAAGACGCATATGCATAAGTCAAGGTGGTTGAGTCTTTTGCCCATTGGGACATGAGGATGGCTGAGGTCCGATCCTAGTGCTTTGGCTTATTTGCTAGATGTATGGTAGGGGTATGCTCTATTATGAACTCACGATGCTATGATTATCTCACTCAGCTATGAGCTGACCCTCTTTTATTCTTCTTCTCTGCTTATGCTATGTGTAAGCAGATCATCATCAGCATCAGTAGATAAGTGTTAGGTGGGAGAGGAGCTAGAGTTGAAGCCAGAATGAGGTATGGTCTTCAACTATTATGTGCTTGGACTACAACTCGGGATTTTGGCCAGTGATCCACACCTTTTTGTAAAATGTTTTGAGAACGTTTTTCATGTGCATACTAGCTTCTCATGTAGTGTGAGATATCCACAGGTGTGGAAAGTTGATGATATGTGTATATGTTGTGTAACTGTGTAAGTTGTGACGATTATGGTATGTATAAGTATGGTATGCAGTTGTGGAGTATGAAAGTGTGGCTATGGCTAACAAAAGCCAATGCATATGGTTGTGAGTATATATGTTTGTGATGAATTATTTTGCAGGATAAGTTGCAAGAATTGTTAGCCCATTACGCGAGTAATTCATGTCGAAATTTTATTTGGGTAAATTTTGATAATTAATGTAACACCTGAGATTATTTCCGCTGCAATTGTATGAACTATATGATTAGGTAATACGTATAGGGTAGGGTGTTACAACTATCAACTTCCACGGAAAAATAAAAGTCAGGTTTGATTTCCATTTGCTTCTAAAAGTACTCCAACAAAAAAGTAGCTTCATCATGTGCCATGTTCTTCTGACTTCTCTTGTTGAGATGGTTCTTTTGGTCATTCTTAGAGAAGGTAAGATTTTCGTACCCACCAACACACATAGCCAATAGCTTGTAAGAAGAGCTCAAACTAACACCAGCAACCGTGTTGACTTCAACCATTAGACCTTCAACCTCACTCACGCGCTTGTTAGACCTCAAAAACTGCGCATACTCCCTAAAGTGTAGTTCATGATTGTGTGTATTACTGAAATTAGTAACCACGAATCCATTCCTATCCACATCCCAGCGAAAGTCAACACGAGCTTCACACTCCACCCTTAACTCATGCCTTTTTCTTTTACGCACGAATTTAACAACGACACCGTCCTCCGACCGTTTCTTCACAACCTTTTGGATAACCTTCTTTGTTGCATTTGTAGTAAAGGTACCAAAAAAAAATTCTCAAGCTCTCCCTTATTTTTCTTGCACATCCTTGTGTGTTCGTTGTGTACTCGAACACCAAACCTCGATCGTGAGCATATCTTGAATAGAAGCTATAAGACCATCTCCATTGCTAAAATTTAGCAATTGCTAAGATGAGGTGGAGGGTGAGGTGGCACATGTGTGACAATTGCTAGCTAATGGAGTGGCTCTTTCCAAATTTGCAAGATTTCTAAAATGACAAGTCTTTTTGCAATGCCACATGTATATATGGGGACCCACTTAATTTTTATTTTGTTCTTTTTTCATCTTTTCTTATAAAAATGGTATAGTTGTGCATTATAATTTTATTTGTTTAATTAGATAGAAAAATATTCATATATAAAATTAATAATATAATTAGAAAATTAATTAGTAAATAAATTTTATAATTAGAAATTATGTATGACATTTTTGTCTTCCAATTACGAAAGGAAAATAAGATACAGTTTTGTTTCAATTAATTATTAATTATATAAATATTCATTAATTATTTTAGAATACAATTTACTAAACCTTGATTTTTGCATAAACATAATATTGGAAAATAAATTATACATTATCTATTATTAACTATGCAAAAATATTAGTATGAAAATAATAAATGATATGGATATATCGTAGGTCTCACCAATAGAAATTGCTAAAGAATTGTTGGGATGGAGATGGCTGGAAATTGCTAGATGGGCTAATTGCTAAAGTTGTTGATGTGGTTGTGGGGGCCATTTTAGAAATTGCTAAACCATTTATGGGATGGAGATGGTCTAACAGTCGTCATGGCTATTGAATTGCAAGTTCTTCTGTAAGTTTTCATCTTATAGTGCTGCGAAGGCTGCCCTTGAAATTAAAAATTAATACAATTAGTAAATTCAAGCAATATTCATGTAAACTCTATGTAATATGCGTCGAAGAAGGAACAAGTATTCTGCCAACTTATGAACCAATATTATTTAGTGAGAAGCACATATTCTTCTACAAACGAATTCGTATTTGAGAAACGATCAACTAATATTCAAAATAATTTGCTTCTTAAGACGATCATTGAAATTAAAAATTAATGCAATTAGTAAATCCAAGCAATATTCATGTAAACTCTATGCAATTGCGAAATAGAAGGAACTAGTATTCTACCACATATGAACCAATTTTATTTAGTGAGAAGCACATATTCTTCAACAGTAGAATTCGTATTTGAAAAAAGGTCAACTAATATTCAACATAATTTGCTTCTGAAGGTGACAAGTTTTCTATAAAATTGTTGCTTACCAAGTAATATTCTACGACATATAATATTCATGAAAATTCAAAGTAATATGGTTGTTATGAACCAATATTATAGAAGATAGAAGCACATATTTTTTCACAGATGAATTTGTATTTAAGAAAAGGTCTACTAATATTCAAAATAATATGCTTCTTAAGACAACATTTTCTATAAACTTATGTACCAAGTAATATTCTACGACGTGGAAGTAATATTCATTAAAATTCAAAGTAATATAGTTCTTATGACAAACATGTATTCTATATCTGTTGTGAAGCAATTTTCATGTTTCTGTTCATCTGCTAACACGTATTCATGACAACACGATGAAGTATTGATATCAAGAGATGCAAACCTAACATAATATATGCAAACCCTAAATAACTATATTAAGATATTCAATGCAAACCCTAAATCAACAACAATCAAAACCTATATAAGTGTACATGAATATTTTTTTTCCGAGTGATATCAAGAGATGACAAGAGTTATACAAACAAAACTACCCTGGAACCCCTTACAAACGACACCACATGCCCATCTGACCCACAGATAACAAGACCTGACGAGCACCCTGAGTTACGAACAACTACATTGAAGTAGATCTTCAAACAATCGTTTGGGGAGGCTCTCAAGTGGAGGGAGGATGATTTGGGAGGAGCGATCTAGGGGGCGGAGGAGGGGTGAATATTAGAGACTTCAAGGACCTGGTTGTAGAATTGTCTGGCTAGGGAACGTACATGAGGTTGATAGAATTCAAAAGTCACTTTATTTCTAAACTTCCAGATTCTCCAAAGTAAACAGGGGCATGGGAGAATGTGGAATGGGGAGATATCGGAGATCATGACATGTTACCACCATAGACTAAAATTAAAAGTCGGGGGTGGAATCAATTAAGTTGCTCAATCCTACTAAGGTCCACAACTTGATGGCTAGGGGGCATCTTGAAAAATAAGTGTTCAATGCTCTTTTGATATCTTCTACACAAGAGAAGGACAATCCCATAATAACTATTTAATGCTCTCTTGACTAAAATTAAAAATATCACTTTAATGCCTCATGGAAATATTTTAAGAGGTCGACCCCATAGTAAACCTTTCGTGTAATGGCACGTAGAATCAAAATTCTGTGAGGGAAAATTTTGGTTGATAAAGCTAGGAGATTAGATATGATGAGACTTGATGTTGACCAAGAATTTGATTTATATGATTAATACCATCAATGACATTAAGTCTTGACAATGATTATGAGATCAAAAAATAATTAGCCGTGTCCTCCACAAAAAGAAATTTTTTAATGCAAATTAAATTTAGGAATGAAACTTCACAATTACTAGCTAATGGCTTGTAACTATTCCGGCAATTCATTGCCAATACTCTCCATCGGCGGAATTTTCCTGCGAGATCGCCATTATTGGTATCACACCAAAAGTTTCCGCCAACAGAGCTCCCTGTGGAGCTCCGGCCTGAACTGAATCGTCACAGATATACTCTTGCTGCTCCACGGAGCATCAAGTGACTCGGCAGCCGAGAGCTCCTTAGAGCCATAACAAATCGGCGAGAACCACCACAACCGTAGTCGAAGCTACTACATTAGTACATTGAATCCGACTGCGAACTATACTGGGAGTCTTAGATCGGGCGCCGTTGTAACCACTATTTCCACCGCCGTCGCCAATGGAGTTGTAGTAAGAAGCTAAGGACAAGCAGGCGCGTAGCATAAGCCGGTTGCTACTGCTCATGCCTGATGAGGCGGAGGACGTGGAAGAGTAGGTACTGGATGCAAGCTTGCGGTGTGAAAATGGAGAGCTTCTCCTTACTCAGGAGGACGAGAATCGTGTCGGTCAAAGCATACCCGTTAAAGGACCTGTGCGATTGAAACTGATATGTTTGAATGAATTTCGCTATGAAGATTCGAAATCAGGGAGACGGCCTCAATAGTCTCCTCCTCGCCGCCACCGCCGCTAGGTTCAGATTCCACGGAAGGACGACCGCTTTTGTTTATCGATAAAATTAGATAAGTTATACTCTCCCGGCCGCGGGAGGTTTCCGACAATAACGCCATTTTCAGCCAAATTCAGACTGTTTAATGGCGGCTAAGAGCCTCTGTTGCTTGCTTAAGGCATACAACTTGGAAGAAAGAAATCCAAAGATGGAGAGGCTTTAGAAGGACCACCAATTTGCAGCATAGAAATTACTACTTCATTTCAGTGTGGAAATTGCGGTGGCTTGCGCTGCAGAATCGCCTTTTCTTGTAAGTGTACATGAATATGATTTTGTGGTATTCACATACACCTTCTATTTCATCAACATCAGTCATCCAATCTTGCGAGCCCCAGAAGGCGCCTGGAGGATGGTATCAACAAGGTCGACCTCATCTTGTTCTGTTGTATCTCTTTCGACCTCGGCCACTTTATCTTCAAGGTCGAACTTTTTGGTGCATCTCCCATCTTTGACAAACTTTCTTCCTCTTGTATCTTTTTCTTCTCTTTGAAGAACAAATCTTGCATTTGAGACCCATATTGTAACCCTAAATCCTCTTTCTTCAAATTTCTGGTGTTCTTGCTTTTGCTCTTCAATGGAGGACGAAGAGAAAAGATGAGGAAGAAGAGAGTTTGAGGAGAGAGAAGTTGGTAGGTGACTAGGTGAGTATTAAATGTGAGCTAATTTTTGGGAGTTTTTTTTGGCAAAAAATCGGTTGGAAGAAGTGGGAGATTGTTCACTTATGGAAAGTTCTAGTTGTCGAGGAATCAGCCTCCAACATTTACAATCCGAATTTGGTGCCAATTACCAAAATTAGAGGAAAGTCTTCCAACGGTCTTCCTGTTGTGTCTATTTAAAGGATTCTGGTTCTTTGTAATGAAGGAACTTTGATCAGGTTAAGTAAGAAAGCGGTATAGGGCTTTTGGGATCAAAGGGCTTGTCTGTGTCAGGGATATAGGTTCTGAACAGACTAGGTTGTAAGGAAAATTGGGTGATTCTGGGTTTGGAATCACGACTGCTATGTTTTGGGTGTCCAGTATTCTTTCTTCTCAAATAAACTCTCCTGGAGACAGCAGATGCTGATATCTGGGATGTGGACGTAACCATTGCACGAGGGTGAACCACATTAAAAAAAATCGTGTCTCTTTACCTTTCTGCTATTTCCTTTCCTGCAATTTTCTTCTGCTATACTTCTCTGTTCTGGAAATCACTCTGTTTTTTGTAGAACAGTCGTAGGAAGAATTAGGGTAAACAACAGGCTGGGTTCTCAAGAGTACACTAGGCTTGCTATCATTTAAATTATTTCAAACCTTTGTGTTAGACTCTTATTTTAGTTTTATTTGTAAGTGGGCCTTGCCTTCTTGAGCACACAGAAGTAGCAAGACAAAAAAACAGCTTGTTTGTCTGTCTTCTTCGAGCATTTCCTTCCTTTTTCTCAAACTCTTCTCTTCCCCAATTCTGCGGCCTCAACCCTAAATTGCCAATTCGATTCCTTTTACAAAATCCCCCAAAACAACCCAAAATTGCCCAGACCCCACCCATTTCCCTTCAGCTTGGCTTCCCACCCTCTCTTTGGCAGCTTCACTCCTTCCTCCAGTCCGTCCCGCTGCCGATCAATCCTTGTCCTCCACTGGCAGTTTGAGCGACCTGACTTCCTCCCTACTCTTTATGGACGTCCACGTAGATTTAGCTATGTGCACCATAACGAAATTGACATAGACGTAGATACCCTCATCAACTAATGGGCCGTTTACTTGCCATTCCATTTCTGTTAGCTGCCACAACATAAAACAAAATTAAAATGAAAACGAAGCTGTCATTTCCTGGAAAACAAAACCTGACAAAAACCTTGTTTAGCTAAGAATTTTGGTGAGTTCTGAAATTGAGTTCTGAAAATGGAAACCTGTTTAGTTGCTTCATTCTGTTTTCTGATTCTTGATTATCATACAACTCTAGCCATGATTATAATTTTTAATTCGAAAGGAGGCATATGCTTCAAAATGGGGAATCTAGCCTTCAAAACTCCAAAACAACGCTCGATAACATTGCGTAGAGATGAATGATAATAGTTAAAAAGTTGTTTACGAGGCGCACATCTTGCACTTCTAAAACCCTATCCCGCTTAGAAAATTCCAATTACCACCGAATGTGAACCAGGCATATCAATATGCATCCAGTCAATACGTAAACTTCAAAGAACACCCTAGATTCATATATGATGTTTGTTCATGAAGTTCTAGGACACGAAGGCAAATCAATTGGATCATATAGCAACAACAAAGCGGGAAGGATTAAACCGAAAAGCTAGAATCTTTCCCTGTTATTCTGAAATCCAGAAAAGGCACAACAAAGTATGCACAGCAAAACCACATATGGATATTTGCTATTGTCGTAAATTCTCAAATCACTACTCAAAGAACCATTATCAGTAATCCTCTCGTGATCTAAAAGCTACCCATAATCACTGGAAGCAACACGAAAGTGAATAAAATGGAAAAGAAAGTACAATTCGAAGCTCATACAGTGTTCCTGATCATTCCTCTCCTGGCCAAAGCCCTGGCAATGGGAGGCGTCAGCGCGAGGGTAATTGGGACCCGAATCGAAAACAGTGCCTTGTTGAACAGCAACGCCAGAGAGAGAGCGTCGCCGGAGGAAGATGTGCGGCTGTAGCTTCTCTGTTGGAGGAAGACGAGGCGTCGGCTGTTGCTTCTACGTAGAATGGGTCGCTAGCAGGAGGAAGACGGGGCACCGACTGGAGAGGAAGATGATTGCACCGTCTCCTTCGCTGCTGCTCGAGTACTCGGACGCGGCGTCGTTGTCTGGAGGGAGAGGAAGATGATGGAGGCAGGGTGTCTGGGGGTAGGGAATGGCGGGTTGGCGGCAGAGCGAAGGGTCGCGCGAGAGGTAGAAGGAAGTGGGAGGAGAAGCCGAAGTTTCTCTTCTAGGGTTATGGTGGAAAAACGGCAGCGCTATGGGGGAAAAACGGCAGCATTTAGAAGCTCGGAGGAAAAAGGGAGAAAAAATGTATCTGTGGTGAATCAAACGCGGATCGATTTTAATGAATAAGCATGTTTTCCGCTGGGAAACGGGGGATAACCCGTGCCCTTATTTTCGGAAAACAGGTATTTATCGTTTTTCCAAAGCTTTCTCATTTGTAATAATTGATTTTTTTCAGGGAAAATGGAATGGTCAAGTGAACACGATTTTTGTCATTTATTTTCTGATTTTCATTTTTTAAACAGAAAACAGAAAATGAAATGGGAAGTGAACATGGCATAAGTTGAGGTTTAAGGATGTTTTCACCATTTTGACGGTCCCACTATAGTTAGGGGTGTTCAAATGGTTACCATGGTTATAACCAAACCAAATAAGGATAAATTCCATTAACCATGGAATACAATATCATAACCAAACCGTCCAAACTAATACAACAACCAAATTAACCAAACTAAAGTTTAATCGGTTTGGTTAATTGGTTAACCAGATTAACCAATATAAAATCACATTATCATTGACGGTGAAATTTTTTCGGTTAATGCAACAATTCGCAATTTATATAATGAATAAAACATAACAATCAACACGTAGTTATAGTTGACCCTTAACAAAAATACATGCAACTAAGACAATTATCTTATGATTAGTATAGAAGTATTCACCTAACAAAAATTATGACAATGGTATGGGTTAATGAATTGTTGTGTTTGTGTAAATTGACTTAGGGGTCGTTTGGAAGTTGCGAATGTTAAATCGTTGCATTGTAATGAATCACCATAATATAAATGCATGTATTGATACAATAGATGTATTTTAACAATACATTGTTTGGTTGTTGAGATTCTATTTTATGTATTGATTTACATAAAGTTACTTTATGGGGAAATGTCACATTTACCCTTAACTTTTAGAATAAGACAAAAACTATTAAGGATATAAATGGAAAGAAAAAGTTGACACAAATCTAAAACCAACAATCTCAACTTTTAGTTGAGATTGTATAATGCATCATTTTTTGTGATTGTTGGTGGGACCTACCTAAAACAATGCATGCATTGTTTTACACTTTGACACTTCCAAACATTGTATTGTGCACAATACATGTATTCAACAATCACAACTCTAACAATCACAACTTCCAAACGAACCCTTAGTCTCTTAGCAATTATCATAGGCTGGAAATGACATTCCTTTCAAGTTTTCATCCATGATAATGTATGAAATTAATCTAAATTAGGCGTCCATATGTTGTGGTCTACATTTTACATATACAAATATACACTATATGAGCAATATTAAGCTTTATATTTTGTGAGTCTAAAAGGGATGAACGTTAACTCTTGAGTGGTTATTCAAAGTATTAAGTATGTGTATATAATATATGTTAGATATATGACTAATTACTTAACTGGTTAATTTGGTTTGACTAGTTATGAGTGTCTGAAACCAAACCAAACCACCTAAACCAAACAAGCTAAAAACTTTAACCAAACCAAACCAAACCAATTATCCAAATTAACCAAACCAAATTATCCAAATAGTACCGGTTAAAACGATTACCATGGTAACCAAACCGTTTGAACACCCCTAACTATAGTTCCTCACAAACATTAGACCCGCCGTCTCGTGGTGAGTGCAATTCACCGTCAAATGACCGGTAAGCTTTCCCCGGCGGAAATTTCTAAGGAAAAAAAAAAAACTTTCCCCGGCGGACTTCAGCACTGCGAATTTCATATTGGCAACGGTCAAAGTAGACAGGCAAAATAATAGAAGCAGTGAAGCACAGAGAGAAAGTTAACCACCTTTTGCCAGAACTTCTTATTTATCCTTGTTTTCGAGACTGTCATGGAAGCGCTGTTAAGTTCGGAGCCTTTTCTCTCTATTCGGGTCGCGGAACCTTGCCGCCTCAACCGTTTGAATATTCACATTTCTCTGCGGTTTCCCGCGGAAATTGGAGGTCGTTGTATCGCGAGAGCTCGCTCGCGGGCGGTGAAAGCTGTTATAGACTCGGCTACGCTGGATCAATTAGGAATATCGGAATCCGAAATTAGGAATCCCGCGGTTTCTTCCACTTATCGGAGCTCGAATTTGCCGAAGCCGAATCAGACTGTGCTGGAAGCTCAGGCTAGGGTTTGCACCGGACCTGAAATGACCAAGCCGCTTAGCGAGGAGCAAGCTTTCAAAGTTTTCGACACCATTTTAAGATCAGGTTGGCTCAATCTCCATTAGAATTTTAACGAGCAGCAAAAATTTGCATAGTTGCTCAATTTCGGTGGTTTGATGTATTTTGTCAGTGAGGGGTGAGCTCAAAGACGAAGAGAGAGTTTCCAGAGCACAGCTAGGGGCTTTCTTCGCTGGAATGACGATACGTGCGAATGCCTTTCCTGAAGCTACTCAGTGGAGTGAAGGGGAAAAGCGTGCAATTAGCACGTTTTGGCCCCAGCTAGTCCGAGCTTTACCACCTGATGTAGTCTTCATTGCTGATCCTGAGGGCTCTATAATGGGGAGTTCGATAGGGCCGCAATATGTTGGCAATGATACGACTGAGATGAGATTGGTTGGTGCACTTAGGGAGGTATTAGCTGGGGGTCATCTCGGGTACGAGGAGGTCCAAGGTGTTCTGAGAGATGTTCTTCCCTTAAATGCTGAAGATGGCAAAGACAGTTCGAAAGAGTCATTGGTGTCAGCGTTCTTAATTGGTCAGCGGGTGAACAGGGAGACAGATCGTGAATTGAAAGCATATTGCCATGCTTTTGATGATGAACTTGGTAAGCATTCCATTGTTTGACACGCCTTTTAGAGTTATCATTCATGAAAGACTTTCCAATTAGCTATATAGCCTCTTTTGCCTGATTCTACTACCAGTTGGCTATTAGGTCCTCCTCCAGTTGCTGATGTGGGATCATTGACCCATTATGGTGAACCTTATGATGGGAACACACTTTTCTTCTGGAGCACGTTGTTTGTTGCTGCTGTTAGATCCTGTTATGGTGAATCTTCATTGCTCCATGGTGTGGACTGGATGCCACCTAAGGTCAGTCTTCAACTCATTTATGTTTCCCGCAAATTGACGTATTGGTGATTTAGGGTTCCTATTATTTTCTGGATCTCGAAATCCTTCAACTGTGGTGATTGATATGGTGGTACCATATGATTACAAATGTCGAAACTTCCCATAGGAATCTTCATTTGTTCTTCCCATACTGCATTCAGACTTTCATATTCTAAGGACTAAGATGGAAATGGTGATAACTGTCCTAGGGAGGGATAACCGAAGAACAAATGCTGAAGTTCATGGGTGCAAATACACACCTAAACTCGTTGCAGGCGAAAGAGCTTCTTGAGGTAGGTGTGATGCTCAAATAGTGACAAGAACGACAATCATTCCTTTCTTTTTGCACTCATATTTAACTCCTCTTGTTGCAGCATTTCCGTTGCTGTTTTGTTGTTCCTAATTTATCCACTTACCACCCATTTTTGGTGTACCACCTATTTTTCTAACTTTTCCCTTATATTCATTCAGGATAAAGATCTTGGTTTTGCCTACTTAAGTCAGCGTGAGGCTCTCCCATCCCTGTACGGAATCTAATTGAGTATTTATTTCAAGCCTGTATTTTTGTTCTTGCTTGTTCTCCTCACCCTATAGAGAAGGCCTTATGCTGCTGCTGTAACTATTGTAATCGTCTTTGAGTGTCCACTTGTGACTGTATGCTCACAGTTACTCTTGATATTCATTTTCCTTGCCTAATGTTTCAGGAACTAAAAATTGCAATGACATTTCCATCTTGCAGATTTTCATTAATTGGGTTGAGGGAGCACATAAAGAAGCGTCCCCCACTGGCAACCACAGAAAAGGTTCAACAGTTAGTAAGGGTGAGCCATATTATGACAACAACTGCTCTGGATTTCGCTATGACAACAAGACTGAGGAAGGTGCCCTCTCTATGACAACAAGACTGAGGTCAGGAAATGCATCAAAAGGACTCCCGGTCAACTACTGCTCTGGATTTCGCTCATCCACTGCGGCATCTGCTCTTGAAGTTGATGGTTTGCCTCTTTTGCTTTGATACATCTCCTGGAACTTTCCTTTCAAAGGAGCCTCTTGCCATAGTTTTTGTTCATTTGCCCTTGTCATTCCTAGCAGGTGTCTCACGTCAGAGCTTTAGCATTGCGGTCAACGCCAAGGATTATGGCTTTGAACCCACCGATACTCCAAGAACAGATAGATCGGTAATGAATTTATCTTCCCTCGGCAGATAATTGTTTAGGTTCCCAAACAATTCATGGTGGTCGAACTATTTCAAGTGGGTTTACATTTCCTTTCTTTTGCTTAGGTTTCCAAGAACATAGAGCTAGGTCTGGCAGCTCTTCATGGCCAAAAGGGTCCTGCATATGATCGTATTGTATTAAACGCTGGAATGATTGATCACTTGCTGGGATGTGACGGTGCAGAAGATGTAAATTCAGCCCTGGATAGAGCTAGAGAAGCCATCGATAGTGGTCGTCCACTCAAAAGGTTCCTAAATTATATCAAGGCCAGTAATAAGATGAAGTGAATGAGGTCTACAGTATCCTTTCCACTGGTGTAACACATTACCTTCTTTCTCGTCCTAGATCAGAGTGTGAATGAGAAATGCACAGTTACATGTAATTTATAGGGCCGTGTTTTTTGTAGAATCTCAAGAACATTGCCTTTTAGAGCAAATGGATGCTCTTTTTCGTTCTTCTTCCAGCTTTTATTCATAACAATCCATCATTCATTATAAATAAGAAATGCTAAAGACAAACATTGATTTTTGTACTTGTGCCTCTTATTGCCGGATACTCATACGCCGTTGAAGAGAACAAAGAAGAAAAGAACCAAAAAATTCCTGGGGAACAAAAGCCTCTTATAGACGATGATGGAAAAGCTTGTAATCATTACGATCAGATCTGAAGGGCAGCTGCTATTGAACTAGCCAGGCTAAGAACCTCAAATGGTTGTCTGTTCATCACTGCCTTAACTGTCGATGGGCATGAATCCGTGATCCAGAAGTGGGTCAGTCCAGTAGCTGGATTACCTGTTACCAGACAAGAACCCCGTTTAAAGACTGATTTAAAGACTGATGCATCAATAATACCTTCAGAAAAATCGTTATAAATCCATACCATGTACAACCAGCATGGTATGAGTTATGATATCAAAACACTAGACCATACCTGCACTGTCGGACTGAAAGCGCTGCCACGACTGATTAGGGAAAATGCCATGCGTAACATAAGCGCTTACTCTTGTTGCACCATGCTTGGCCAGCACTTTCTGTTGGGAACACACAATGGTTTTATTTTTGTCAAGTGCACCAGAGCTTCTTTGTTTACTTGATACATGTAAAGGCTTTACTTGGAGTAGAAACTTCCACTGAAACTCATCTATAATGCTTGACCGAAAAGCTGGATGTGATTTTTACCTGACATTCAATCAAGGTGCCACCTGACTGAACTAGGTCATCAACAATCACTACATGCCGTCCTTGAGGGTCTCCTTCCTTGATACGCACGATTCTCTGTTCACCTTCCCGAACCTTTGCACACACAATCTGAAAATCGCAGACAGAAATCAGAGGGCTCAGCAAACAAACTACATGAATATAGAGAGAAATTAGACTCCCTGGAAGTAGTCATTTACAGTACCGTGGGGAAATGCTGTAGTTGTTTATGAAACCTTTTCCACGCTCCATCATCCGGGAAAGCTATTGCTATCTGAAAAAGAAAAGAGAAAAGGATCCATCAAGTCATCCACCAAGTCCGTTCCTTCATAACCATGCTTTGATACAGAGTGGTTGTCAATATTTAACAGGAATATAGCAGATTTGCATAACCTTACATTACGAGAATCTGGAAGCTGCTGCAACCTATTCATAAGCAAAGGTATCCCACTTTCGAAGCATGGCAGAATGGTATCCCCGAAGTAAAACCTCTCCTAAACATACACTCAACCAATAATCAGTCGAAAAGGAAAGTCAGAAACTTCCATACAAGCCAAGCAAAACCCACGAGGCAAAACCTTAAAACAGACAGACCTGCAAGGCATGGATATCAAAAGTAACCAAGCTAGTAGGCCCTCCTCTTGAAGTTGGTATGTTGGACAAGATCCTAGCAAGAGTAAAAGCTGTGGCAACGTCTCCTTCATCCTCCATACGCTCTGATGTGCCAGTGGGGAAGAAGGGCAGGACCAGAGTGAAGGAAGAGATGAACAGTTTGGGCAGTGCATAGATGATTGATAGCTGCTCAAATATCACCTTTGGCGAGCTAAATGATGCCAAGAAAGCAACATGCTGGCCCCGAATCCCTTGTGCGTTTGGTATGAACAAGTTTGGGAATCCATCATCAAACGTCCTATCAAACACCCACCATTATATATTTTTTGTGGAAATTCAGAACAGACATTAGAGAATCTCCAAAACCTTTGTAGGAAGTGTAACAATGCTGCACGAAGTTTCCGATAAATCAATGACCTATCATTATTCTATTATTATCACAGACATTAAGGAAAATGTACCAAATCTGACAGTGAAGAATAAACTTTTCCGCAGAATTGAGGCTAATGCGGGGAAATGATGGAATCTGCGTACTCACTTCCAGTTGATGGAACGAAGCTCGATAGCGTCGGAGCGATTAGCAATTCGCTCAGCCAAGGCCTTGGTCTCGTCGCAGTAGAAAAGGCAGACCCGTTTGACGCCTTTCGACCCGGAATCCGACGACGCAGTGGCAGCCATTGGAACGGAAGAAGGAGGGGGAGAGCTCTGGATTGAATGTAACTGGCCGGAGCCAGATAAAAACCTGACGGTTAAATTCTGTTGGTGGCTCTCAAAACTCTTGATTTCGCAGCAAACGCGGCTAGAGCTGCAATTGCTCGTCAGAGACGGAAACGAATTGGTCCGACACGGATTGACTTGGAGGAGAAGAGGAGAAGAGAAATAGGAGCATTTGGAGTAGGGGTTGGGCAAAGGAGAACGGGTCGTGTAGTGGAGCCAGGAATGGAGCAGGGAGTTTGTCGCCGCCGCCGCCGCCATAAATAAGGAGAAAAGAGTGGAGATGGCTGCTTTGTATTTCTTCTGCAGCTGACGAGGAACCGGGGTGGCGGGTTTGCCGCGTTGTTAGGCGGAATTCAAGCGGGAACGGCGGGTATTCGTTGAGAACGAGGAGGAGTTGAGGGGGCGGAAGTACGGCGAGGCTGCCATCGCCATGGATCCACGACGGAACTCCAAGGTTCCGCATACGGTTTAGACTGGGAAGGAATGTGGATAGGACCGGTGGCTTTCAGTGGTGGGTTAGGTTGGGTTGGGCTTAGAAGACCACATACTGGGTCTGATGGCCCACTTCAGCCCAGAATGACCCGGGCAGGCCGTACTCACTCCATATGCATAACTTCTTTTCTTTTTTTTATAAGGGAGTTGCTAAAGGTTCGCTCTTAAAATTGCTAAAGGTCGTCCTAAAAAGAATCAAAGTTATACTTTTAACCCCTTTAACTTCTTTTCTTTGATTTATATAATTTTCTAGATTTATTTGCATAATTATTTTTGGAATTGAAGGATTTAGCATTAGAAATTAAGATTAGATTTGGCCTTAAATTAAGATTAGATTTAATTTGTTCTTAATCTAGAAAATTAAGATTGGATTTTGCATTACAAATTAAGATTAAATTTATTGCATAAATAATAGATTCACATATGAAGTTATGATGATTATTAAATTTAATATAGTTATGAAATTTTAAATTTATCATATGGTACTCGTTAAATTGACGATATAGAATGTTAAGTTTTTTTTTATATTTGCGGGGTATCACTTATAAATTCTGATAACATTGCAGTATATTGGAAGTTACAATCCGGATGGCCGTGATTACACCTCGGATTTCATTGATGGCGTGAAATACACTACGGAGTTGCAAGCATATGAAGCAGCTACTGAGATTGCCAAGGGTTTTGGGTTTTATTTGGTGAGGGCATCGAACAAAAAAAATAAGAATAAAGGTACTTGGCGACATTACTTACATTGCACTCATGATAGGAAGAAGCAGTCCAAGGAACCCGATCCGAGTAAGGAAAGGAGGCCTCTTACATCTACTGAAAAGTTGGGGTGCAAGTTTCAGATCAAGCTTGAGCGGTCAGGTGATGGATATTGGTTGATCCTAGGGGTGGCAAATACAAAGAATCCTGGTGCTAATTTGGATTTCCACAATCATCAGTTGGAGCTATTTCCGGAGGGATCAAAGGGAAGGAATGTTTTGACTCAGAGGATAAGCAATACATCAGAGAGCTGAGACCAGCCGGTGTCCCACCAGGGAATATCCACAAGGCAGTGAATGACAGAAAAGGTGCAAATGGAACACACAATAGAAAGCATATTTATAACGAGTGTCACATGATAAGGAAAGAAGAGCTTGGTCAGATGACAGTCTTACAGTATACTTTCCGCATGGCGCAGGAGAAGGGTTACTATGTGCAGTATATGGACGATCGTAACGTGCTTACACACTTGTTCCTAGCCCACCCCGAGTCAATAGTGATGTTGCGAGCTTGGCACCATGTGATCGTGATAGATGCAACATACAAGACCAATAAGTATGATATGCCTTGGGTTGAGATTGTCGGCATGACACTAGTGGGATTGAACTTTGTCATTGCATCTGCAATAGTGTACGACGAGACGAAGGAGTCGTACCAGTGGCTTCTGAACCATTTGCAACATCTTCTTAGCCCCATTGTTCCAGATGTGTTTGTCAGTGACAAGGAAGGAGGATTGGTTGAGACCGTGGGGGTAATGTTTCCATCATCGACTCATATATTATGTCTTTGGCATATGGATAGGAATGTGAGAGCAAATTGTCTAACGGAGGTGCAAAGGATGACTCATTGTGGTATAGATGCAGCCAAACCGACAGTGGATCATATCATGGCGTCTTGGCAACGTGTTGTATATGCATTGACAGTGGAAGACATGGATACTGCCTTAGACAATTTCAGACGTAGTTGGGGAGTACAGTACCGACGTCTTTGGGGGGTATATGACAGCTGAGTGGTTACCAGTTAGACACATGTGGGCTAAATGTTATACCAATCAACTGCGGCATTTGGGTAACACAAGCTCTAATAGGGTTGAAGCTGCCCATTCCTCCTTCAAGAAGTGGCTTCAATCATCTACTGGCGCAGTCGACACGGTTAGTCTCCTAATAAATCTTCATTGATACACACATAAGTTTTAGTAGTCTCCTAATTGTTCTTCATTGTCTGTGGGTATTCAAGAAGAACGATGATTACATTGAGGCTCAACACCTTCAAATCAGGAAGCTGCTAGAGGATTCCCGACAAAAGAAGCTGCTCCGAGCGGATGGAAAACCATTTCGAGAGTTGAATACGAAAGTCACTCTAGAAGCTCTGAGGTTGATGTTGTTCGAGGTAGCAGTGGAAGGGGAACCTTGTACATGTACGTTTCTTCCTACCTATGGTCTCCCATGTAGATGTTCCATTCAGTTAGCACAACGTGAAAATCGGGATTTTGCCTTGTATGAGGTGTTGCCATTCTGGACCGTTATCAACTATCGTGAACCTCCTACTCGGCCGGAGTGGGATGACCATAGTGATTACCACCTTGGTGTGTTCCAAGGTCTAGTACAGGAGGTTCTTGATAGAGGTGACGAGACCATTCGAGGTGCAATCGGTCTACTCCGGAGCCATCTTCATCCTGAAAACGATGGCATTGATGAACCGCATGGGGGACAGCCCCGCCCCGGTCGCCCAAGGACGTCCACCACTCGAAACCTATCTCACTTCGAGCATGTGGAGAGGAGACGAGGGAGGAGAAGTTCAAGACTTCCGACTGCAACTCCGGACAATGATGGAAATACAGGTAGATTAACTTTTTCTATTAGTAGTGTTCAATTGTCCTCAATATGGTGTACAACTAATCTATTTTTTTAAATGAGATAGGTGGTGCTCCGAATGTGAATGCACAAACCAACTTAGAGAATGAGACGGAGCCGATCCATAATGATACAGGTTAGAAATTATATTCCTAATTTGGGGGAAACATATAGTGTAACTCTTTGTATTAATTTATTCTATTATG
Source organism: Linum tenue (assembly GCA_946122785.1). Classification (NCBI taxonomy): domain Eukaryota; kingdom Viridiplantae; phylum Streptophyta; class Magnoliopsida; order Malpighiales; family Linaceae; genus Linum; species Linum tenue. The sequence goes on along the minus strand of CAMGYJ010000008.1, from coordinate 61,053,509 downwards.
TTCTTCATCTAGATGGTGCACCGAATGGGAATGCACAAACCAACTTCGAGAATGGGACGGAGCCGGTGATCCATAATGATACAGGTTAGAAATTATATTCCTAATTTCGCCTCAAAGTCTCTACAGCTCTCGGCCTATGGAAGCCGTCCAACACTCCACGGTCCTGCTCAGGGGAATTCCACAGTACAAAGCCAATGTGACCTCCAAAGCTAGGGATCACATCGGGAATCACTGGTCCACCTGAACACATCAGAGACTCGGCTGTAAGAAACCACGACATATCTTTCCTCGTGGTCTTCCTCTTCCTATTTCCATCTCCGCCATCCTCGCTACTAGGACTGGACGCATAGCGTCCATCGGGCCCACGGAAGTGGGAGGAGGCAGTAGAAGATATCCCGACCCGCGCCGTCTTCCCCACGCCTAAATCAGCTTGAGGTGGGGCATCCCCAGCCTCAGCATCACCAGCACGATCACCAGCATCATCAACAGCAGCATCACCAGCATCATCACCAACATCTGGGGCATTCCCAACCTCAGCATCACCGTCATCATCATCATCCTCGTCAATGGAATCACTCCAATTAGCCTGCCATACCGGTGCGCTCTCTGTGTAGGAGTACTGGTAATACCTCGACTAAGAGACAACTGCCCCACAGTAGGGTGGCCGTCAGGACGCACTACATCCGCCTTCTTCTTCTTCCTTCTAACCTTAGGTGGATTTTTTTTCTTCATTTTCCTTCCTACCAGTCGCCGTAAGTCTACAAGCACGACCTCCATTCTCTCCTTATTTCTCGCCTTAATCATATCCGGTTTACCCATTCCATGTCCAGACATCTTCAAAAATAAGTTTGAATTATTAATAATGGAGTACATAAAGTAATTAATTTAATATTTTCATAATTAAAATTATAAACTAATAGTTTTAACAATTATGTTACGTTCTATGTAATAATTATTTACTTTTTAATCACGGTAAAATTATTAATAATTAAGTAGATAAACAAATTACTTTGAAATTTTGATTATTAAAATGATAAAATACATTTTTAATTTTTTTATAATGTTCTTTAATTTGTTATCATTAATTAACATTTATCGAATACGTTTTTTAAATTATTTTATATCATTATTGACAAAATATATAACTAAATTAATATTATAACTAAATTAACATTTATCGAATACGTTATTATTAATTATCATTATAACTAAATTAACATTTATCAATAATATAACTAAATTCTTTTTATTAAGTATATTTTTTTAATTATTATTAACATTTATTTAACGAATAATAAAAACACAGAATTAAAAAAAAAACGGGCCGACCGCGGTTGGACCGACGGTCAACGCGCGGTTCGACCAGCGGCTGACCGCGGTCAAAGCGCGGTTTGACCATCCGCGGTCGGTCTCCCAACACACCTTCTCTCCGGCGAGGCTGGTGGGCGGAGAGGCGCGGGCGGCGAGGGACGGCGGCGAGGCTGGCACGGGCAAGGGTAGCGGCGAGGCTGGCGACGGGAGCAGGAGGCCGCCGACGGGAGCGAGTCGACGGCGACGCGAGCGAGACCTTTTTCTCCGGCGGGGTTGCCAAACTGTTGCTCCGGCGGCGAGGGACGGCAAGTCTCCGACGGCGAGGGACGGCGGGAAGGGAGTTTGCAGAGGGGGTGGGGGTTGCCGGCGGCGGGTTTTATTTGCAGAGGGTGAGGGGGTTGCCGGCGGCGGATGAATTGCAGAGGGTGAGAGGAATCTCGCGTGGGAAGGAGGGTGAAGGGGAAGGGTTGTTTGGCTAGTCCATTTTTTTAATTTTCATTAAGGGGATTTAGGTAATTTGACTTTTAAGTTAGGGCGAGGTTTAGCAATTCTTAGGGCGACATTTAGCGATTCAGTTTTATAATATAATACCCCATATGCATAACTTCCGGTCAGCATACGCGCGGGAAATAATTGTTGAAATGAACTCCTCCATGGCTGCCAAGTTTGTTGGATTGTACTTCCGCATTTGAGTTGTTGACATGCGTGTTGCCGCAAGGGGGAGGGAAGGGCAAGGGCAAGGGGATGAACTTATTGGATATATCATATATATGTAGGATTTGAAGATGAAGATTGGGATGATCTAACCATCATCGATGCTTAGGAGTCTTTGCAACAAAGACGTCCAAAATTAAAAGCAATAAATGAGCCGAGCATAGGACGACATTGTGTCACTAAGCGCCAATTTAACTTCAACATTTACTGTACATGCTCAGATGGTCTTGTATCACTGATCGAAACTTTAGAATTCCTTTTCAAGCCCAAGAGCTAATAGAACTTATACTTACACTTCATACACTACCTGTCTTCACCCCAAACTTAAGTAAATAGCTCACGAAGCCCTAAACCTCCTTATTTCCTAGGTTTAGTCACTCTATCCCAAGTCCCAACGACCTTTGCCTTGTCTTCTACCCCCATCATGCCAAAAAATTTATCAGATAAAAGTGTGTATTTCTTTTATCCTTGTTAGGCAACAGAAAAATCTACATCCAGAACCACCAAACCCTCCATTGGAATATAAGAGATTAATTGGAGCCGTTGCAGAACTCGGTTTCTTTTGAACGCTGACCTAATCTTCTAAGTAATCTTGACCATAAATCAATCACGGTTATTACAGGATATTTTTCTTAAAATAAAGGGAAGACGTAATAAGTATCTCATTGCACTCTACCCTCGTGAAATTTATACATCTAAAACATGATATTTATAGATCACTAAAACCCACCAAAATAAACTACACATTTCACTAGATTATAATTTAACCTAGACAACCCATATAATTCAGTCAAAACATTTTGGATCTTTGCAAGGGCTGGAATTGATCTCTCAGTAAATATGAGGAGTTAATCTAAAAAACAAGATGTGTGAGAGCTACTTTATACATAGAGAATGAAATGGCAAAGACTCATTTAGCCGTTGATGCATTCAAAACCAATAATAACCCTCCATACCTATGGTAAACAGATAGCTATGATAACCACGGACTATAGCTCCTCTCCTCTGTCATTAGGATATTGTCCTAATACGTCTACCCTCAATTAAAGTTAATTAGTTTCCACTAATTACTTTGGAATGGAGCGTTTTTAATATGCTAGCAAGCACTTGTGCAATGATATTAAAGAGGAGATTAACACATGAGATAGGTATTAAATATTTTAAAAACGGGAAGAGGGAACTGGGAACCTTAGGCAAAAAAGAGATAGTTGTGGAATGAAGCACATGTCTAAGGTAAGGTAGTAGGACAGAAGGGTGAAATAATAAGATATCTTCAGACAAGGATATAATCTTCCATGCTCTCATCATCTCGTATTATAACATGGTACTTCTCCCAAATCATAAAATGACAATTGCTCATTCTTTCACACAAATAACTCTTTTGATCAACCTAACAAAAAGGGAAATAAACCACACCTCACCATTTTAGAGGTCTGTGATGAAGATGAAGAAGCACCTAAAAAATCTTGGGTAATCCGTTTTAATTATTTCGCAACATCTAAAAGTTCTTTATGTGTGTTATTAAGTTAAGAATTTCACTCAAATTTGAAAAATAAAATTGAATTCTTACGATAATTTATCATTTACATTGTTGTATTTCGAATAAAGAACATCCGGATGGCTAATTCGTGAGTATGCTAAACATTGAAGAAACACCATATCCATATAGTTCTCATGCTTCTTCTCCACACGTCATCAAGCACGAATCTAAAGTTAAGTCACTACAGCTGCCCTGTGCCAAAAGATATGCCTACATCAATCAAAGCGCGACAACCAAACTAACTTCCTATCTTCAAATTGGAGTCAAGGGGAAAAAGATCAAATACTTCCAAAGGGGAATAGATGAAGCTCGGGAGAGCCACGACCAAGAACTCGAAGTTTGAAGCCACACCACATTTCATGCAATTCAATTATCCTTTCAGAAATAATACCACAACAAAATTAAATTTTTTTTTTTTGGAAATTTTATCCCCAAAAAGAGAGAAATCAAACTAAAACACAAATTCAGTGGTTATGGTGGTGCCCCATAACGAACCCATTGGCCAAATGTCCTCATTGTTTACCCATTGCCACATAAAAAATATTAACAATTCCGTCGTCTTACTTGACCGTAGGCGCCAAACATAACTGACACTCATCGCCATTCCTCATCTGCCAGCCAAAATCACAGCTCCGACTCGCGCCACTCAGCAAACTTCAACTTGTGCATAGAAAGTCGCCACCATTACTGTTCCAGGTGCAGTACCCAGTTTGACCCAGTTCTTACTTCCTCTTGATTTGTTTCGTTCTGTTTGATTGAGTGTCAGTGCGAATTGGGTCAGTTGAAACTTTTGGTTTCTCGATTGAGTCTAATTAAATTTCATTTTGGTTAGTGGGTCTTGCTCTTTTGATCGCATAGTTAACTGGGTTCTTTAGTTTCATGAGAATCGATGACTTCTCCAGAGTCGTCTCTCGCATTTCATTCTGAGTGGGCTTCATTTCTTTGATGTATATTTTCTCAGAAGAGAAACTAAGTTTTTTTTTTTTTTGGGATTTCCTCTGTTAATCGATAGATAGAGGGCGAGCATATTAGCCATGGCGCCCAAGGGTTTGGATTACGAACACCTGAACGAAAACGTGAAGAAGGTTCAGTATGCTGTGAGGGGCGAGCTGTACCTTCGAGCTTCTGAGCTTCAGAAGGAAGGAAAGAAGGTTCCAATCTTGGACTTTTTCACTAGATTTCCTTTGTACGTTACTTTGCCTCTTTCGGATTTATGATGTTAGCTAGCTGCTGCTGCCCTTTTTTATTCAATTTCTATGAAATTTTTGTCCTACCTCAAAGCAGAAACCTTGTTGTCCTATGACAGGCAGCAAACTCTCTTGATTTGTCGCCTTAGATTAGCATGGTGATGATGTCACTGTAGTTGTGCTAGTTATTTCGAGGAGTGTTATGTGTCATTTATCTGTTCAGGTTCATTGCAATATGCAAGTCCTCAGAAGTCAGATGGCAGCTACCTAAAACCAACTTAAAGTTCCCTGCTGGTTCTTTTTGGGGCTTAATCTATTGGTTCTTGATTAATTAACTGTTGGATAATATTGTTTTGATGTAGATCATTTTCACAAATGTTGGCAACCCTCATGCTCTTGGACAAAAGCCACTGACCTTCCCTCGACAGGTTTTCATAAGCAGTAACTTTTAAGCTCATCAAGTTTCTTATTAACTTAGCTTAAGTTCGATTCTAGTTTGATTGATTAAAAGGAGATGTTGAATTTCAAAGGTGGTTGCTCTTTGCCAAGCTCCCTTTCTACTGGATGATCCTAATGTGGGACTTATGTTCCCTGCTGATGCCATCGCAAGGGCTAAACATTACCTTTCCTTGACCTCTGGTGGTTTAGGTATCATTTTCCCACCTTCGTTTCTCCATACATTTCTGCATGCTTCTTGTGTCACCGGATAATTGTTGTTTCCCTCATCGTTTCTCAGGTGCATACAGCGACTCCAGAGGCATTCCAGGAGTAAGGAAGGAGGTTGCAGACTTCCTTCTAAGACGCGATGGTTACCCAAGGTGACTAAATTAGTTTCCTATGTCTTTGGGTTTTGATCCCTATGAACTAGGAGGAGGACTAACTTTTCTGTTCTTGGGCCTGGTGGACAGCGATCCAGAATTGATATTTCTCACTGATGGAGCAAGCAAAGGTGTGATGCAAATCTTGAACACGATCATTAGAGGTCCAAATGATGGGGTAAGTCAAATCTTTTTGTTTCTGTTCTCTTCATAACAACATTCCTTTGCTTTTTTCTCACAATCATTGTATTCGTTGTCGGCAGATCCTGGTTCCAGTGCCACAATACCCACTTTACTCAGCTGCAATCAGTCTGTTTGGTGGTACTCTTGTCCCATATTACTTGGAAGAGACGGCAAACTGGGGTCTCGACGTGAATGACCTGAGAAACGCGGTTTCTCAAGCTCAATTCAAAGGGATAACTGTTAGTACATTCTGTCTTTACTTGCCCATGGTGATTTCCTACTGCAGTTTGCCATGAATTGCTGAACTGAACTTTGTTATACAATGGAATGTGGATCAGGTGAGAGCAATGGTGATAATCAACCCTGGAAATCCCACTGGTCAGTGTCTTAGTGAAGCGAACTTGAGCGAAATACTGCGCTTCTGTTATCAAGAGGGCCTTGTCCTCCTTGGAGATGAGGTTTACCAGCAGAACATCTACCAGGACGAACGCCCATTTATCAGCTCTAAGAAGGTATGTTTGTGCCTTCCCCTGTCGGTGTAGTGTTATTATTTAGTCCGCTTAGTGACTTGACTCACACTTTGTGAAGGTCTTGATGGACATGGGTCCGCCTTATAGCAAGGAGGTTCAGCTTGTTTCGTTCCACACTGTTTCTAAAGGATACTGGGGCGAATGTGGGCAGAGAGGTGGATACTTTGAGATGACCAACATTCCTCCAAAGGTTTTGATTTACTTCTCTTAGGACATAAACCAGATAATGGGTATCCTTCTATTAGAACGTTACTTGATCGAGAAGCTAAATGTTTGAGCTTTTGTGTATGACCAATTTGATATTGCAGTCAGTTGACGAGATATACAAGGTTGCATCAATTGCCCTCAGTCCAAATGTCCCTGCTCAGATATTCGTACGTGTACACAAACTCGATGATCACTCGTATTTCACGAATGGATATCACCGCTCCACTGTTGCTAATTTAACTTGGTCAAATTTGTGTGTGTACGCAGATGGGGCTGATGGTCAACCCATTGAAACCTGGGGACGTGTCTTATGAGCAGTTCATTAGGGAAAGGTAACGTCTGCTATGATTTGCGACAGTCATTGTGTGGTATGAGTTGCATAATCCGATTTCTCAAATGATGAATGATGTGCAGCAAGGGGATCCTCGAATCACTAAGGAAAAGGGCTCGGATTATGACAGATGGCTTCAACAGCTGCCGCAATGTGGTCTGCAATTTCACTGAAGGTTAGCTTCCTCTATAGCTTATGCAAATATATAACTGCCAGCCACTACATTATACTTACTGTTAACCTTAACGTACTTACTATATTTGTTTTAAACACGCGGGTTATCAGGTGCCATGTATTCGTTCCCTCAAATACGGTTGCCACCCAAGGCGATCGAGGCTGCCAAGAGCGCTGGTAAAGTTCCTGATGTCTTCTACTGTCTCAAGCTACTGGAAGCCACAGGCATCTCCACAGTCCCCGGCTCAGGATTCGGCCAGAAAGAAGGGTAAGTAATCCAGAACTGAACCAACCCATCTTAACCTCACCATATCTGGGTTTGTTGTTCCATCCATATAACATGATGGTTGTTCCTGTGTTTTAAATTTTCGCAGGGTTTTCCATCTGAGGACAACCATCTTACCAGCGGAGGAAGACATGCCAGCTATCATGGAAAGCTTTAAGAAGTTCAATGACGGGTTCATGGAGCAGTATGAAGATACCAGGGGTTACTCCAGGATGTAAAGTCCCCACCCTCCACCACAATATTGCTATCATCATTATTATTTCAGTACAGCACAGTAAAAAATTGTTATCACGATGATGATGATTATATTCTTCTCTGGCTTTTTTATCCTTCCCAAAAAAAAGCCTATTCCCATATATGTTCTCATTCACTCTCTCTCTCTCTCTCTCTCTCTCTCTCTCTCTTCCTATCCCAACTAAAGATTTGCATCTATGTAGCTGTAAGTCTGCAACTTTTCACAAAATTTCACATTGCATGTCTGCACTTGATTTTTTTTTTTTTTTTTGCTTTTACTTTTTCCTTTCGCTAACTGGAAAGGGAAGTTGGATGGTTGTGATATGTTTGGAGGGTAGACAGTTGAGATAGAGAATCAGGAACATGCTCTGATCTCATATCACAAAATGGGAACTTTTTTCTACTCTAACAAGTCTCTCCACATGGGACTTTCTTATTTCAGATTTGGGAACCCCATTCTCCCTTGTTTTTTAGCTTGCATTGCACATGGCTTGTCACAAAGGGGGCTGGGTGAAGCAAGAAAATGGAGGTGTTTTCTGTTTGGTAGCCTGTTCTTTTGCCAAGAAAAGAGGAGTGGGAAAAAGTAGGCTACTTCCTATTAAGGATCCCAAATCTTTTCTCGGTTATTCTTTATAACCTTTCCCCCAATTTGCAGCAAGAGAGGTGAAGAGAAGAGAAGAGCCGACTTTTGTTCTGTTTTCATGTTTTTCTCTCTTTAAGGATCTCAGAAAGGGTTGCTTTTCCAAGTTGAGAAAGGAGGGAGATCGAAGGTTACTGCAGATAATAGGAAGGAAGGAAGGAAGTTCCAGATCCAATTTCTTTTTAATTTGCAAAGTCCATTTTTAAAAATTGGTTCTTTTTGTTTTTCAACGAACAAACAAATATGTTGTTTTTTACCATAAAAAAAGAACAGGAGCCGGGAGGGATATGGATAAAAATGTAAGGAAAAGGTGTCCAAATACCAAAGTAGAAGAATAAGAGCATCAAATCATTTTTGTGAGATGATCCCGAAATTAAGCCCTGAGATTATGCCTTTCTCCTCCCTACTTGGGGGACATAATCTATTAATCTGATTCACTTTTCAAACTAGAGCTTGCCCTCGTCCTGCCTCAAAGTTAAAGGCATAAACTTGTGCCCCTGCATCCGATGACTCCTTTACCCGCCGGAATATTATTGTGTAATTTTCCGGTAATCGAATTCATTTCGGAGCATCGCCAAAGTATTAAATATCCTTGATTTTTGGAAAGACCCTTAAACACGCTATTAAAGGCTTTATATTTTTTACTGAATAGGGCAGCCGGCTTGCTTCTTCCTCCTCCTTCCCTCCGGCGCTCTAGTACCTGCGGCGGCAGTAGATTGGGGTTGGGGGCGACAGTTCTTTTTCTGAATGAGGGCGGTGGATGTGGGTTGGGGTGAGGAAGGGATTGTTTGGTTCGGTTAGATTGAAATTGGATTGAGGGTAAATATGTCAATTTGTTGAGTTTTAGGGTGATAAAATTTGAATTTTAGGACAACGAATAGCGATTCAGTAATTATTATGGGCGGTTCTTTTTCTCCATTGGCGAATCAAGATGACGATGATGATGGTGGTGGGCTGTTTGCTGCCTCTTTGTGTTTCTACTTACATCACTTTCTTCTTCTTGTAACACCCTAGTTCGGCCGGACACTATTTTTACCAAAATACCCTTATTAAATCGTTAACCATAATTGAAATCACAAGGCTTGGAAAAAATAACGAGAAATATTTCTTTAATAAATTTAATAAATCTCTTGAAATTCAAATAAAAATATCTTGAAACTTGCATAAGAGAGAATCATAAGAATTCTTAATAAATGTGCATCAAGTCTTAAATCCATCATGTATATGAGAATTAAATTTCTCATACCGAAAATCCTCTGGAGCCTTGAACCCTTGTCGTGGTCTAGTCAACTTTACTATACGTACTGCCAACAATCCTACAAGTTCTTAGTGCGGGTGTGGGGTCAATCCTATGTCCTAGATTCATTTTATTGATAAAGAAGTAGCTTGACATACATACATAAATAATGCACATGCTCAAGATCATGCAATGCCTGAGTATAGTAAGCTTTGTTTACTTGGAAATAATTTCGTGAAGGGGGCCCGATCTCAACTTAATTAGCACACTACCACGGTCACCAACTTACTTACTTATAACATGAACATACTTATAATATGGGTTTCCTCATATGGGAAACACAATACCACACGCTGTACATGGCTGTGAGGTACCTCATAACAGGACCACCTTATAACCCAGGAGCGAGGGTTCGTAACCTCCTTATTACTCAGGAGTGGGGTTCGTACATACATAAAAGAGTACTCCATCACCGTGGGGAGTGAGGTGACCATGGGTAGGTAGCTAAGAGAGAGTTAAAACGCGATCTTACTTGCTGATAAATCCACCAAACATACTTGCTTAAATTCATTTTCCACACTATGGGAAAATATAAGCTAGTATACTTAAAACATAACGTATTTTCCGTTGTCTTAATCAGTGATGCATATGCAATGAAATGCTTACGGAAACGTAAGAATTGAACATAATCGTACATAGCATAAAAGGATAAAGGAGCATAACTTAACAACTTATCATAATAACGAAATAATGCAAATACTTGAATATAAATCAATTAAACCACACTATTATCAAATACGTTATAGTGAGTTACTAACTAGGCCCCCTTAGACCAACACACCTTGATTTCAGGCCGATCAGTTTGAACTATTCCCCAACCTTGTTCATCATCAGGCGTTCCAACCCCTTGCTCGATGTGTAGGACCTCCACATAATAGCCAAATGCTTAAGGTTCGACACCTTCATAATCCATACCTTGAGCAGCAACCTCAGGGCTCAGGGTCGACATCTTTAGCTGAGGCCTCTGATTGAAGAGAAGAAACACACCGGCGGTTGCACTCCCACATCGTCGTCGCCATAGTCTGCCATCTCGTGCATCATCGTCGCCTCCCTTCTCATTTATCCCGATCTGTCTGTCTCTCTCTTTTCCATTTACTTACGTTGAGCGGTGCAAGGATTTCTAGTCCTTTTCAATAGGGCTGGCTATTTGGACCGGGACCGGATGAAAAACCGGAAACCGGACCGTATAACCCGGACCGAGACCGGATAGTAAACAATCCAATCCAATATTTGGGCTTAGATTTGAGGTAAAAAACCAGATAAAGACCGGATAAGAGAGCTCAACACCCAAAACTTAAGAGTAATTTGCATAAACGGTCACAAACCTTTGCACTTAGTACAAAACTTAACCAACTCCTCACCCTTTTAGGCCTTAGACCACTCAAATTCCCACAATCTCAATATAAAATCAAGACCGAATTGGGACCGGACCGGATCAAGACCGGACTGTATCCAATCCAATCTTCGGTCCTTATATTTTCAAAAAACCGGACTGGACCGGATCAATTTGGGCCAATTTAACCGGACCGGACCGTATAGCCACCCCTACTTTTCAACCTCAAGAACCCCATCGGCCACCGTTCGCTATTTACATTTCTCATAATTATTATTAAACCCAATTAATTCCCCTTAGCTAATATAATCTTAAATTATTAAGATAACTATTATTATAAATGTAAAAGGCAACCTATGAGTCTCCCGTCAACTAATTTAGTATTTCGTATTATACATGTGTTTGGCTTCGGTTTATTCGAAACCTTCGATCCAATCGTACATTTATTATTGGTTGAACCTAAATTCAAAGTTTGGGGTGTTACAGTTCTTCTAACTCGATTTGTTTTTTTTTTTCTTTTCCTTTTTTTGTTCTTCTTGCCACAAGTAATCAATAACTTGTAGTAAAAAGTAGAAAATAATGGCACCTGTAACATAGCCTAGTGGTGAAACCACTGGACCAATTGAGTTCTGGATGTGGGAGGTCCTGAGTTCGATTCCCAGTGGCGCCACTTGAGCGTTCCCGGCGGCACCCTTGGTATCGGAGACGAAGCCTCCCCGATGTTGGTAGCAGAAAGCCTCGGTTAGTATGAAGGTACCTCCAGTGGTTTAGTAGGCCCTGCTGTCGCTCAAGCGGCACGTGGGGCTGAGGTTCCCTGGTTTTTCAACAACAAAAAAAAAGTAACTAATCATGTCACACAATCATGCTTCTAGGTTTCAATGTTAGCTCAATGATCATGTAACTAGGTACCGAGAGCATTAGGTCTAGACTCTCCAATTGGATTAATCCCTACGCAAATGGAACTTCGACTCAATGATCATGTAATTAAAATCCCACAATATTTATGCATGTTCCAGCCTTGACCTAAGAGGATGGTCACCACAACCTAGGTCAAGAACAATTCAATAGGTACCTCTACCGAAGCAAGATATTGGCATATGATTAAAGATCAAATAGACATAGATATATAGGTTCACCATCATCCTTACATACAAACTCACAAACAATCTACAAGCTAGGGTTCATCTTCTTAAGCAACAAGAGAAACTAGAACATAGAGAGAAAGAGTGTACAATGATGAAGAAGAACACCAATCTTGAACTAGATCCATCTACTCCTTGCTTTGGCCACCCTTATTTGGTATAGGGAGGATTTCGGGATACGATGAAGAAGAAATCACTCAAAATCTCTACAATCTCTCCAAACTATATTTTTCTCTCTTTAAAATACCTCTCATTGTTAACAAACCCTTCACATTTATAAACTCACACACATAGAGATATCGCCTAGGGTTCGGAGGAGTTCTCGACAATGATATGGGGCACGAATCCCATGAACTATCAAAAGTTGATACATGCCAGGGCCAGGGGTCATGGATGTGAGCTGGCCCTGACCATGTTCACGGTTAGAGATCACACCCGAGATCTTTTCTTGCGGCCGTGAACTCTGTCTCGCGGTCTGGCCTGTTGAAGCCGTGAGGATGGCCATGAGACCTTCTGTACTTCATCGTTTGTTGCCCCCATGGAATTCACAGTCATTGATCCGTGAACAATGGTCGTGATGTACATCATGGCTTGGGTCACAGCCGTGACTCTGGCCAGTAACTGACCTTGAGCTTTATTTTCAACTTCTTTTCATCCTTAAAACGACTACTGATTGGCACACCCATTCCTTATCATGCTAGGACATGAGATTAAGCAAGAAAACACAACCTAGTTTAGAATAGGATGATATTGATCAAGTTTCGAGTCAAAACAGCCAAGTGACGAAAAAGTCATGCTAAACTTAGAGTATTATGCTAGGAAGCAAATATAGTACGAAATCAATCTCACATAGCAAAGACAATGATTATGGCATACAAACACCTAAGAAATGGAAGGTTAAATGACACTATTATAGGTGTTACCAATAATCAAAGTTTGTCTTTGGCACCTTAGCTCTTGGAGGCTATTTTTTTATAGGATCTTATATTATGTACATATCTAATAGCAGAGATTTACCTCTACTTTGTAGATAAGTAAATTGTCATAGTTTTTTAATAGATTATGTAACATCATGAGCTTTTTCCGAGCAAGATGTCTGTTTTGGGTCTAGACCCATATGGTTTTTTCTTTGAATGCATATCAAGATGACTTCCCATGAGACAACCATCCTTGTGCTTTTCCACAGTGAGAACGTTTAAATTACAAAAACTCTTTCATTTTACCTCAATACGCGTCATGTCAGTTCAAACCGGTTTTCTTACTTATAAACTTTGGATCTCTCCCGTACACTGTCGATGTTGAATTTTTCTGAGATGTTACTGATTTTATCTATTTCATTGCATTGAATTAGACAAAAATATTAAATTAATAATGATCTACAATATAAATAATCATTACTTGAAATTAATTTATTTAAATTTCTATTTTGTTTCACCCACACACTCTCCTTCTCCCTCTTTGCCTAATAATATGTTTGCCTAATATAAATAATATGTAGTGGATGAGATGGGATAAACATTGGGAACCAAACAATTACAGCATATTCTCTATTCAATGAATTAATTAATTGACACCAATCAATCAAATCAATCGAGTGCAATCTTTGCTAAACAAAACTATTAGAAGATTAACAAATAGGAGGAAGCAAAGCAATGCACCAGCAGCAGCAACTAGCAAGCAATGCAATCACCATTTGATGATCCCAAAAGATATCTTAAATAAAATAAAATAGCAGAAATATGAAGAGAATTTTTGGCGCCAAAATCAAAGTCAATTCTTGCGGCTGACCGTCGGTCAGCTAGATTCACGGGCACTCTTTCCTTCCTTTGAATCTTTCCCTTTTTTTTTACAAATCAGTGCTCTCTCTCTTACTTTTTTTTAAATCCGTTTGCTCTCCCTTCTCTCTAAAGGCCATCGCCTTTTCACTGCTCAGGGCTGCCGCCGGTGTTCCTCTGCTGACCGGCGGTGGCCCAATGTTTTATTTTTACTGTTCTTTTTTATGTTTTGCTTGCCCTGCATTTTTCTCCAGCTCATGGCGGCTCTTTCCGGACCTTCATGGTCACTCTCCAAGTGATTTTATCCACAGTGTTCTTTTTAGTTTCTAGATCTGGTTTGGCTTTGCTCCTTGGATCTGAAAGTTGCAACTTGTGAGTACTTCTAATGGTGTTTTACTGTTGGGGGTTCTACTCCTTGTTGGTGTGCTCATCTCTTTTGGTGAGCAGATTCACCGTTCCTCCCTTCCTTCTTCCACTGGTTTTCTTGAAGACTTGCAGCCGACTGAAGTGGGGTGTGGTGTCATTTTCGGTGTCGTTGGCTTTGATTCTCTGGCTTCCTAGAGATGGTGAAGTTGATTCTTCATTTTTCCCGGTTCCTGGTCATCCGTGCCTCCGGCTTCCTCGGCCTTTTCAGCTCAGAGCATCCCGGTTTCAGCCTGCCCACCGCCGAGTAATCCCTTCCATGAGATTCACTGTGATGGATAGTCTCTGAACGATCCCCAGGTGGCGGCTTATGGCGTTGCAATGTTCAATAGCCATGGGCCTGTCTGGTTTCGGGCGAGCTGGAACCTTGCTTGTGCTGTGCTGAATGTTGTGGAAGCAAGGGGTTCTGGGTTCTCAATGTTAGCATCCTTTTGTGGAGATTCTTTTGTTGGGATCAATCTACTTCATGTTCTGTTTCTGGCCTTCTCTTTTGATTTAGATTGCTTTCACATTTGACTCGACTGTTGCTCTGTTTTCTGCTTTCATTGTGGTTCTCAACCCTTGTAACCTTGACATTATTTCAATACAAGTACTCCTCTTGTCAAAAAAAAAAAAAAAATCTTTCCCTTTCACGGTTTCACCAGTCTCGTTTTGCCCCTCCAGTTCTGTTTTTTTTAATCTTCTCTCATTTTAATTATATTTTCTCATGGATAAATGTTACGATTTGGTCACCGGGTTTACTAATACGTGTTATGTTTAGTCAGTTAAAAAAATATATATATTATCAATGTTGGTCACTCGAATTAGTAAAACGGTCCACGTTTAGTTACTCTCCGTTAGTTCCGATAGTCTCCATTAACACCGTCATTCAATTGTTTAAGTGGCTAACAGAAGTGGCTAACTGTTAGAAATAGCCACCAGAAAAAATATATGTGAAGGGTATGAGGTTAATGATATTGGGTGTGTATGTGTGAATTGTCTTAATCTCTTATCAAATATTATAGACTGAAAAATACTTTCGCTTTCAGGTTGTCATCCAGCATAATGTATGAGTTTTTATCAAAACTAGGTTCTTATATGTTGTTGGTTAGCGGCGGATCCTGGACATAGTAGAGCACTGGGCCGCATTTCATTAGAAATTAAGATACCGTAAAAAAAATTATAGTTTTTTACATTATCAATTGTACACGTCCAGGAGCGGAGCCAGGTTTTAAAGTTCCGGGAGGGGGGCGAAATTTTTTTAGTACATATTTTCGTAAAAATAAAAAATAATATATATCACATCAAAATTATTATTTAATAATTATTTGCACTAAAATGATGATTTAAATTAAAAATTTAGGAACGATATGTTCAATATTATTAAACAAATTGTCAACAAAAAACAATCATATTTTTTATTTGTATCGTGTTCTTCAATGTTATTATAAGTAACAAATGAAAGCTCATCAATTATCCACTAGACTACATGGAAACACAATTGTATCAAACTGCATATTGTAGTTATTTGTACATAACGCTTAATTAATACGTATTTTCAAAATTCTCGTTATACTTGTACGCAATTTTCAAAATTCTCGCCCCCCCCCCCCCCCCCCCCCCCCCCCCCCCGAGCCCCAACGTAGCTCCGCCCCTATACACGTCGATCTTTTAATATTATGAATTCATCAATAATGGAGTCTACATCCATACCAATAGCATACACTCTTTCAAATAAAATAGTTAACCAATCGGCGAGAAAGTCATCGCTCATTTTATTGTGCAAATCATTTTTCACATGTTTCATTGTTGAAAAGGTTCTCTCCATAGTAGTTGTTGAAACGGGTAATGTCAGCACTAGACAAATCAATCGACTAATCAATTTGTATTGTGTGTCCATCACTATCTCCCACAGGTGCTCTAGTGAATTTTCAAGGGAGCAAACTTCATATTTCTGTTAGTCTTTCACGATTCGACTTCTAGAATTTCATGTTTCGTTGTTTGTCTTTCTTTAGACGAAAATCATTGGAGCTAGAATTTCTAGACTAAATTTAGAGTTGTAATTTGAATATGTTCATCTGACCCATTTTCTAATTTCAAACAATTTTATTATAAAATAGCACTGGGACGAATTACTAAAATCGATAAACTTATAAGTGCTATACTAGCTCCGGATCCATAGGAGGGCTGGGCCATGACCCAGGGTGGCGACCCCCTGAATCCGCCACTGGTTGTCTACGCTCTACAAAAAAAAATGTAGTATATGAACATTATGAACTTTATCTTTTTTAATGAGTCTAGACGGAAGAAAAGTTTGGCTCATGAGTGGTTATGCAAAATATTAAATATGTATATAATATATTAGACATATAACTAATTTTTTAATTGATTTGAATGGGAGCGTGTGAAACCAAACCATCTAAATTAAACAAACTAAAAATAATTAACTAAACCAAACTAATTATCAAAATTAACAAAACTAAACTATCCAAATAATGCCAATTAAAGTGATTATCACAATTAGCACGCCGATTGAACACCCTCTAATACCCGCTCCAGTCATTAACCCTCTCTCATCTCTCTCTCTCTCTTAATTACCCAACAACATCCCCACACACACCACATTTTGTGATGCCGGAGCGAGACCAAATATGAGACCACTTGTTCCAATTTTATGAGCCAACAATGTTTCGCCCCTAATAGCCAAACGCCTATGAAAACATCACACGAAACTTCGAGTGGCATCGAGTAGCCTTCTCTCCTCTACTTCCTTCTTTTGTTTGGCTTAAGCAGTTAAGCCTCCTTCGAAGAGAAAAAAAAAATTAAGAAACAGAACAAGTGAAAATTTACATGGGATGACGATTAAGGATATTCTTTTATTTTTTGAAAGAATGATAAGTGTGGTAGACAAAAGTTTAGGCTATATGAACATGCACACGCATACATGCTACAATCCTAGATTCCTAGTAGAATATGAATTTACATACCTCGAATATTGTTCGAATTCTAGCCTTTCGGTGTTGATTATACATATTTATCACGATTATTATGGTTAACCTAGATAAACCCACCTCCAATTACATACATGAATTTTCTTGAAGATAAGTGTTCAAAAGTGCAAACCAACAAAACATAAAAATTCCCAAACTTCTATAATTAATAATTGCTAGGTGTAAAGTCAAGTGTCAAACCATGATTTGTCCATTCACCTCGGGTTCTCTTTCTCTCTCTTCTCTCAATGGTATAAACAGAAACATTGAACTTACCCTTCCTCCCTCCCTTCTTCAATTCCCTCTTTTCAATTTCCTTTCTCCTTTCTATCAAAAAAAAAAAAAATTTCCTTTCTCCCATCCCTTCCAAAAAAAGTTTCCATCTTTATAACCCCAAACCCAAGCTTCTCCATAACTCAACTGTCTCTAACACAACACTCTACCCTTTTCCCTTGACTTCTTCAATTTCAGGCCCAAAGCCAAAGAAAGCAAAATTCCTCCAATCCAAAGTTTGGGAAACAAAAAAGCTTCAAGCTTCCATCTTTATTCTTCTTCTACGTCTCAAAAAGCCGCTTTCTTTACACATATGTGATCTTTATTCCTTATTCCTTTTCTCTCTTATATTTGGTTGCACTCTCGCAAACTTCCCTCAGTAACAAGGAATCGGGAATTCCTTCACGATTTTCTCTCCTCCAATGGGTTTCTCGGCAGAGAAATCTCAGGACGGCAAATGGGTGATTTCCGGCATCTCGCTCCGTGCTCCCTTGAAGCCTATCTACACGACGGCGGCGGCGGAGAAAGAAGCCTGCGGCGAGGTGGACGACGAGCCGTACGGATCTCCGACGACTCCCAAGAGCGAAGAGGCGAGGATACCGGCGAGGCTGCCCTGCCCTCCGCCGCCCAGGAAGCGGAGGGCCACCAGCTTGAAGCGGAATTGCAACGGCGGCGGCGCGAGGGAGTTCTTCGTCCCTCCTGACTTGGATACCGTCTTCGTACGCCGTCACGTTCAAAGGGCTGGCTAGCTGCTTTGCCTAACCTAGTAATTTTAATATTTACTACAAGCTGATTCGACTTACTTTAATTAGCTAGCCATGTTTGAGGTTTGATTTAGTGATTTAATTCTGAGTTTAATTAGTGATTTGATATTTTACGTCTTATAATTAGATTCTCTTGTTTTCCCACAATTATTATTTTTCTACTCTAGTACAGTATAACTTGTGTAATTAGTTGAATTCTAGTTTGTATGAGAGTAAATAAAATTGAAATATATTGTTGTTTTGTGTTGCATATTGTTCATTTGTATTCTTTTGAATCTTGTAACCTTAGCAGATTTATCAGATCACAATTTTTATTTTATAATTGTTCATTTTGCTGAGAACTATCTAAAAGGTTGAAGAAATAACGCATGATGGTTAACCCAAGAAAGGTTATGAATATGAGGTTGTCGGATATTCATGATTTTGTTCTATAGGAATTGGCCGGACATTTTGTGTCGAAAATTAGATATCTTCTCTCTGTAAAAGAAAATTGTTGAATTTTGCTGAGTACATTAGTGTAGGGATTTCAAGCAATAATGTGTTCTAGTTAAGAAAGAAGATGGGTACTTGGTGGTAGTTCTAGTGTTGACCATTGAAGGACAAGCTAGCTAGGACTAGAATCTAGAAGTGGGGCAATGGTTGAGTTTGGCTTTTCTTCTTCTTATCTTGGTTAACCCTGAATGGCTAATGTCTATAGCTAGTACAAAGCTTTGTACTTTCTGTTTTGCATTTTTTATTTCATACTCTGATTGATGGGGATCCTTTCTTTCCACACCAAACTGTTCATCTTTCATGCCTAAGAAAATGACACTTTGTAGTCAGCCGAAAACCCCCCATCACAAAAGCTTACTAGTCAGTAGTCAGTGCAATGGAATCAAAGGGCTAAAAAGTTAGAACGAGGTTATGATTTTGCCTTTGGGTTTCATCTTCTCGCCTAGGATGAGAGTTCTCGTCCCCTACTATGAAGCAATATTCCGTCGTGGAATAGGTTACTGGTATAAATTGATTCTAATAACTTATGATTAAGGTACAAATTTGAGAATAAATTTTATACCATTTTTCTGTATAATTTTCCACTACAAGCTAGTACAAATCTATACCTCTTGCATAGAATCAATCATTATTATCTCAAATATAGACTACCGAAAAAAATGTTATACTCTCAAACACAGAAACCTAGTAGATGTTCCTAACATATCCTAGATATATAAATAACAACTATCTCAAAAGGCAACCCCGAATCTAGTGTGTTAGATGAGGACAATTTGAGCAAAGAGTAATTACTGGGCAAAACTCACTCGCTTATTCTACAAAATGACAATGCGGCGGGTGTCTTCATTATTGATACCCCTCCAGTGGTATTGATAGGTATTGATTAGGGCAGCTAATATTCACACGGGACATGGATTGTGGCAGCAGGTTAACCTATTTTTTTCATGAGTAAAAAAGAAAAATATGCAATATTTTGATTTAATATGAAAATACAAAGAGAAACCCCCCTATAAATAAAACATATGATGTACACATGTCTAAGAAACCCCAATTGTTTGGGAAGTAGAAGTTTTCACCAACATATATAAGTTTATGAAGAAGTCAAAATAACAGATATTGACACATATGAGTAAACATTACTGAAAATTAAGATAAAATGGGTTGAAAACATAAATAACATATCAATTCATTACGAGACACATATCCAATCTACTGCTACTCACGATATGTATAATACCTCCTCAAAATATATCGAATGAAATAAGATAATTGAAATCAAAATTGACAATTCTTAACTGCTTCCATAAAAGGGCATCATAGTCTAGTATGGCATCAAACATTATTTAAGACATTGTTTGGGTGATTTTGAATTTAGAGTTATTATTATGGTATTGTCCCACTTTCCTCCCCACATGACTGCGACGATGGTGGGGGAGAAGGTTCTCACTTCTGATGATCACCACTTCTCACTTCACTTGCTCTCTTTCTTTCTTTCTTCCTTCCTTTTTGGTAGAATAGAATATAACTTGGCTTCTTCTTCAAAAGGACAAACGACATGTGGGATCGATTGGGCACATTTATACGGCGATACCAGTCATATTATATGCATTCCAAGATTAGAATCCTATGCACCATTATTACTGCTGTACACGATGACTGAAGGGACATTATTGTTTAATGACACTTTCCAGTTCCATGAACACAAAAAGCCTCCAATCAACCAATAATTGATCCCAACTGCACCATATATATATGTATTGTTTTCTAATACAGGCTACGTAAGCATTGGATTGTGGTTGTAACGCTTCTGTTCATTTTCTTCCAATTGCTTTCTCTGCTGTAAAGATAGATAAAGCGACCGGTCACCACTCACTCCAGGCCTTAATTAATTGATTAATTCACTTGAGATTATGGTTTGGGTTCTTTCTTGGATCTCTCCACGATCTGGTGGAAGGGAATGTTACAGCAATGCGCAGTAATTAATGTGTCGGTTTGGTTCTAATCGGCAATGGGTAAACTATAGTAAGTGGTATTGTCATTATGAACTACTTAATACTAGAGTAGGTGGTGCAAGCAGGGGAACGGATATGATGATTACTAGTAATGGTGACATGAAGGACACTAATACCAGTTCAGATGAACCAATCGCACTTCAAAATAAAAACCAAATCATTAAAAAACATAACCACTTCAAAAACACTAATACTAGTTTAAAAAAACATAAACAAATCAATACCAGTACAAACAAACCAATATAGTTCAACGGAAGTAATAGTACTCGTTCAGACGAACGTTGCCCGTAGACCCGTTTGGACGCTGTTGCAGGTTGTGGTGAGTTGGAAAGCAACTCTCCAGTAGATAGTGACATTGTCTACTACCGAAGCATAGTATAATGGCGTTGGCAGAAGCTTCCAAGGAGGGAATATGGTTGTTGGGGCTGATTGGTGACCTGTGTCTACATCATGATCAGACAGTGGTGTATTGTGACAATTTGAGTGCAATATGTTTGGCCAAGGATCAAGTACATCATGAGAGGACTAAGTACATCGATGTGAAGTATCATTTCTTGAGAACGGAGTAGAGGATTAAGGTGAAGAAGATTGGCACTGTGGACAATCCAACTGACATGTTCACGAAGTCGGCCAGTTTCACATGGCAAGTTCCAACACTGTTTGAACTTGTTGAATGATCCGAGTGGGTGAATATGCTATAAGGGGCATTGATGGTAGGAGAGAGAGAAATATCAGAGTACATAAATGATTTCAGAAGAGAGGATTCAAATTAGGGATGGCAATGGGTCGGGTTGGGTCGGGTTTTGCCAAACCCAAACCCAAACCCATGGGTTTATCTTTGAAAAAAACCCGGGGTAAAACCCGTTGGGTTTGAAAAACTCAAACCCAACCCAACCCGTTGGGTACCCGCGGGTTCATGGGTACCCACGGGTTTTGTCGTAAAAAATTTACAATTACAAGTTCTTATCAAAATTAAAGTCAAATATCAATCTCTCAATACAAATTATCCATATATAAAACACCATTCTAGAAAATTCAAGCAAATCACAAATTAACTATACAAATTGTTCAACACCAATCTAGAAAACTCAAAAAAATTGAAGCAAATCACAAATTTTCCATAAATAACATGTTTAATTGAAAGCTTCTTCCTTTCAATTAAGTTTCTTTACTCTCCACTACATAACATCAACTTCATTCTACACAATTAAAAAGAAAAAATTAGACATGTCTCCACAAACATAAATAAGATTAGTTGTTTAGAATATTACATATACCGAAAAAATTAATTATATGGGTGGGCGGGTACCCACGGGCCGGGTTTACCTAAACCCAAACCCAACCCAACCCGTTGAATAGTGAACGGGTTTAAACCCAAACCCGGCCCAAAACCCGTCAACACGGATTTTACCCGCGTTGACCGGGTTGGGTCGGGTGGGTACCCGTGGGTTCGGGTTTTGTTGCCATCCCTAATTCAAATCTAAATGAAGATCTGTTGATATGATTTGAATCGGACTATCTAGCCCGAAGTTGTTAAAGATGGGAAAACTTCGGGCCAAATATTAACCCTTTTATCTTCTTCAATCCGATTCAAAATATTAGATAATCTTATTAATTAAGTAGGCTTTAATTAAACTAAGTAGGGGAAAAGTTAAGTGGTCTGGTTCATTTGATCATCAGTAAATTAGGATCAAGAAGCTTAATTATAATTAAACAAATACGCATCGGGATCAGAGAGCTGGAACTGGTCGAGGCGAAGCGAACATGCATCGATGGGGTACACGTATAATTGAGGAAAGCCAATGCTGAATCTTTGCTTTAGAGAGGAAGCCCTAGGACATGTTATTTCTTTTTTAATTAAATCCTTTGTGTTACTTAGTGCTGCTATAATTGGCGACCACATGCAGATGGATATATGTAAATGTGAAGGCCTATTGATTAGTATATGTTTTAATTAAGTTCTAACTAATAATATTTTGTTATGAAGACGAGACAAGAGAACAAAAGGGAATAGTTTAATGGAGGGATGGTGGGGTGATCAATAATGCACCCACAAGATGCCCTTCAGAACCCCCCAACAGCACCAAGATTTGGTTTTGGATTCACAGATTTGGGTGCTTAATAGTTCTAGAATTGCCCCTTAGTTTTTATATATGACTCCTTTCCTATCATATTTTATGCCCTTAACATAACAACTATTATTATGGATTATCATTGTGTTCTTTCACTTGCTACCACTACAACTCAATTCTAGTTATAGGTCAAGTGTAATTTATAACCTTGTGCAGCATAGAGCAAGTAATTTAAATGTCAACCCGAACGATCTGTATACACTTACTTCAGCCGTCTACAAGTTATCTAGCAATCGGATTGTTGCTAAAGCTAATAAACTTAGGAAGCAAACAATTAAAACGATGTTGAATTCAATCGAGAAAAGACCACTCTGACGATAATGCCCCTAGTCCCACGTTGAGATGCAATTGTGATACTCTAACGCGATAGATAAGTTTCATATACTGTTAGAAGCGCTAAAGTAGGTAGGACCACCTACCCGAGTGCATCCTAGCCCACTCAAAACACACCGTTTCATTAACATACTTCATGGTCAGGTTGCTGGCTTCACAATTCATAGACAGTAATAATTACAATGCCCACGAACTACTCAAAGGGCTATGGACCATTGCAGATTTTACGGTTTGAGTGTTAACATCATGGTCTGGGGACCATGATCCTCACAGTGAAAGCGAACTACACAAAACTCCTAGAAGTGTGCAGTTTTCACGGTTTGGATTTCTACTTCACAGTTGTTGTCTGTGATAATCACCGCCTGGTTGTGATCCTTTCACTTTTGCCCATTTTGCTCCCTTTTCACCCTCTTTTGTCCGAATTTCGATCCCGGTGCCAATTTTACGTGCTAAGGTATGAAACATGTCAAAACAAGACCATAGCTAGCATGAAATAGCTCTAAGGACGGTGTAATCCAAGTCAAGCAACACAAGTCAAGGTGTATAAAACTGTGTAATCTATCTCGATTCAATAAATAATTTTTCTTTTAATAATTTTTATTTTTTATTTATTTACTTTAGGGGACACTCGTTTAGACTTGACTAGCAACTCTATCTATCTTGCGTACAAGCACTTACATGAAATAGTGTGACTATGAATTTTGTGAGCCTCAATCTCTCAAATGATTTACGGGTTGTTCGGAAGGCATATTGTGTAAATTTATATTTGTTGACAATGATTATATTTCAAAATACTATAACATTTAATATGTGGATTTTCATGAAATATGATGTTTAGATAGGGTTAGAAAATGTGAATGATTTAGGTTAGATTACGCTTTTTGCACCCATTTTACTTGCGAGGTTTGATGTGTTCGCACCGTTCTTGGAGCTAGTTTATGTGAGGTTTGCTCATGTTTTGCCACATTTACGACCTTAGCAAGTACTCTTTGCACCGAGATCGAAAGTTGGGCGAATGAGGGTGGAGCAAAAGGATATGATGTGTAGAGATCACGGTTGCGGAGCAATTATCACGGGCGCAAACCGTGAAGACGGCACCCAAACCGTGAAGATGGCAAGTTTCCAATAAGATCTCTACAGCTCGCGGGCAGTATCAAGATCACAATCTCACCCCGTGATGTCAACTAGCAGCCCACAAAGTTTGCAAGTGAAATTATGTGTTTTGTGCCAAGATCATGGTTTCCTTGTCAACTTCGCGGACATGATCCCAAATCGTGATTCTTGCTCTCGGGGACTATAAAAGGGAGAGTAAGATGAATTCAAAAGGAGGAGAGTCATGGAGAGAGATGGAAGATTCTTCTTCAAGGTTTAGAGAGAGAGAAAGAGCTACGAGTTAAGGAAGAAGGAAGGAGAATCCACTTACCCAAGGGTAGTGGAAGGTTGAATCAAACATCTAAGAAGAAGGAAGATCGTCTTGCTATGGGGTTTTCTTCTCTCTTATTTGTGTTTCTACCTCTAGCTAAGAAGTAGTATCCAATTTCACTTGGATGTTGTGAACCCTAGTCTAGAATGTGTTAACTTGTATGAATCAAACTTTATGTGTATTGGGTTTGTGATTGATATAATGTCTGAGATATTATTCATGAAATTTGGGTGTTGATTGTTCATGTCTCAATTTTGGGACTAGTTGACATAGAAGGAGGAAATCCCCTCATAGCCCATTCTTGCCAATTTGGGTAACCTACTCTAGGGCAATTCAGTTCATCCCTCATTCATCAAAATAGTGCCATGGTATCGTCTTGATTGGTTGCTTTTTGCTGTTCTGGAAAACATTCCAAGGGAGTCACTTTGTAAACCTTGGCCGAACGATTAAGTGACTTAGGGTTTCCTAGCTAATCGTGATGATCCTTAATTGATCGATTGAGACGCGATAACCATTTCTAGCCTATCTACTACATGTCGAAGACTTTGAACTACGCCCAAGAGAACTACACCACCACCCCCACAAAGAAGGAGTTGCTTGCAGTTGTGTATGCCTTCGACAAGTTCCGACCATACCTAGTGCTCTCTCATGTCGTGGTCTATACAGATCACTCTGTCATCCACTACTTGATGACCAAGGTTGACGCCAAGCCCAGGCTCATCCGCTGGATCTTGTTGCTGCAGGAGTTCAACATCGAAATCCGGGACAAGAAGGGAGCAGAGAACGCTGCTTGAGATCATATTTCACGGTTGGAAGCCTCTCCGGTGGAGAATTTTGTGGAAGAGATCAATGAATCCTTCCCAGACGAGCAATTGTTGGCGTTGTGCTTGGTGGAGAGTGTCACTCCTTGGTACTCTGATCTTGCAAATTATCTAGTGGGCAAGCAGTTTCCTAAGGGGATGGCTACTCACGCTAAGCGCAAGTTCTTCTCCGACCTGAAGCAGTATATGTGGGAGGATCCATACCACTTCAAGATCGGTGCAGATGGTGTGATCCGGCGCTGCGTGATGGAGCGCGAGATGGGAGACATCCTAACTCATTGTCACGAGGGACCAACTTGCATTCATCATAGAGGAAACCGCACGACGTGGAAGGTGCTATAGTCGGGCTTCTACTGGCCCACATTCGTCAAGGATGTCGATACCTTCGCACGCCAGTGCGATTGCTGTCAGCGGTCAGGTAACATCTCCGCTTGTGATGAGATGCCCCAGAAGACGTTTGTGACTTGTGATATTTTTTATGTATGGGGCATCGACTTCATGGGTCCCTTTCCTTCTTCATTCGGTAAACTCTATATCTTGGTTGCTGTGGACTACATCTCGAGGTGGGAACACCTCGATCCATCATTAGCGATAGAGGAACCTATTTTCAAGGGCAATTCACTAAGCTTTTCTCTCGCTATTATGTCAAGCACAAGGTGTCGGTGGCTTACCATCCCCAAACAAATGGTCAAGCCGAGCTGACGAATCGGAAACTAAAACGGAACATAAAAAAGAAGGTGGATCAATCCCGCAAGGATTGGTCCACCAAGCTTGATGATGCTCTGTGGGCGTATAGGACGGCATACAAGATGTCGATTGGTAATTCTCCATATCGGCTCGTCTATGGAAATGCCTGTCACCTTCCCGTTGAGGTAGAGCACAAGGCTTATGGGCCTTTAAGATGCTAAACCTTGATTTGAGCCTTGCAGGTACTGAAAGAAAAATGCAGCTGGTGGAGCTGGAGGAGTGGCGTTATCACGCCTATGATAACACCATACTGTATAAGGAGAGAATGAAGCATCTCCATGACGCTGGTCTCAAAGGCCTGAAGGAGTTCTAGGTGGGTGATTGAGTTCTCCTATACAATTCCCGCCTGCGACTCTTTCAGGGAAAGCTGCACTCCCCCTGGTCTGGACCATTCTCGGTCACGCAGGTGTTCCTGTATGACACTATCGAGATCGTCACTCCACGAATCGAACCGTTTCAAGTGTACGGCCACCACCTCAAGCTGTACCTGGGAGGCGAGGTCGAGCGAACGAAGTTGGTGGTTGAACTTGCGGACCCTTAGTTCCGCTGCTAAAGACGTAAAAGAAAGCTCTTGTGGGGAGGCAACCCCACCTTGGTTTGCATTTCTTTCCCTTTTCCTTTTGTGTTGTCGTTGTTTTTGATCGTTTTGCATCCTGTGTGTTGCGTCCCGAGCCCTTCGATTGTCCATGTTATCCCCATTTTCGTCTGTAGTTGGCTTAGGGTGGTTTTGGTCATTTTTCGGCTAAGGTTGGTGAATTCCACGGTCCTGGCTCAGAAATCCCCGACCATGGATTTCACCCTTCCAATCATGCTTTTCCCCTGACCAAAATTCACGACCCAAACGTCAAATCCCAGACTGTGGATTTTTGTTCTAAGAGATCGGGGAAATTATGAGAATTCCACGATCTTGGCTCATGAATCCCTGACCATGGATTTCACCCTTCGAATCATGCTTTTCTCCTTATCAAAATCCACGGTCCAAACATCAAATCCTCAACCATGGATTTTTGTTCTAGGAGACTGGGGAAATTATCGGAATTCCACGATCTTGTCCACAAAATCCCCGGCCGGGGATTTTTGCCAGCGACCGTGGATTTCTCCATATAAATAAAAAATCCGGGCGCTGACCTTATTTTTTCCCGGTTCCTCTCCCCCAGTTCGCTCTCCCCTCTCTCCTCTCTTCCGCCGAACTACTAATCTCCGACGGAGATTTGTAGATCTCGTTGCCGTCTGACCTTGGATTAAAAATCCGACTTCGGACCCACTCCTACAGCGTCGGGGCCCCCTTGCTGTGAGATTTAGAGGCCGATCGGCGCCGAAAAATTTTCCGCGAACTTTCCGACGACGCCCCAGCTTGGTTTTTACTGCTCGTTGCGTGTCATGTGCTTCTTCTAGCCGTCTACTTATGTCTCCAGGTTGGTTTCCACTTCTTTTTTTATTACTTAGTGGAGAATTGACGGCGAAGTAGAGAACGTGATTTTTTTTTAGATGCTTGCTGATTGTTTGAGAACCGCTTGCCATTACTAGATTTCTAGTCGTGCCATGAACTATAATATGACTTGATTGTGTTGGCTCGGTGTCCTAGTGTTGGGTTTGCAGTATAGGGCTTTCCTTGTATACTTTATTTGGCTATTCTGCAACTGGGCTTGTTTCCGTGTTTGTGCATTTAAGTGTGGGGGTAACGCTTCCTCCTTATATTCATTTCCTTAACACAGTTTGCATGGTTCCACCTTTGACATCTCTGCTTTGCAGGATCATGTCTCTTCGCACGCCTATGTCCAGGGTCTGCGTCATACCCAAGACTATGACGCGCAGTTCACTGCGGTTCGCGCAGGAACCATCGAGGAGCATTGGTATGTCAACACTGTCGTCCTCCGAGACCTGTATTGCGAGGGTAACATCTGGCATACCATTGCCAATCGATAGTGGCAGCGAATTCTAAGTATGAGTGCTTCCACTTACAGCGAGCTGGTGTCAGAGTTCTTCTCCATTTTTCGCATGGTGGCAGATCGCCCCAACCTGACTCGTGCTGATGGCATCATGTTCCGAATTGGGAATGAAGACCAGGAGATTAGTGTCGAACAGCTCGGCGGGGCACTGGCATGAGTTTCCGCCTCTTAGATACCATGTCTTTGAGAGACCGACCCTGTAGGGCAGCGATTTCTTTGCCTTCTACACCACTTTCTGCTTTCCAGACCACCAGGAGGTGCACTTCGATCTTGGGAAAACCAATGCCACCACCTTGGTGCCACAGTGGAGGATCATCCACCTCATCATTACCCGTTCGGTCTGTCCCGGTGTCACCTCCTCCCACAAGATCACCAAGCGATAGACGACAACCTCCATTTGGGCTCCGTGGTGACGAAGACCTTTGCTAAGTCGACATGACACCCTTGGCACTTGTTTTGTGGAACCCTGGTCACTATCCTAGCCCAGAAGTCTATATACCCCTGGTAATCACGTAATAAAACATCAACCAAAACAAAAGGAAAGGAAAAAGCAAATGATAGGATATAACTGAAGTCTATATATTCACGATCACGACTCCCAAAAATCTCTTTGACCCAATAGCTCTGTTCTTCGATATGTCTGAACGAGACCCTTCTTGTAGCTAGATCTAGTGCACTGAGGGGGGGGGGGCAGAGGGGGGCTGCTAGGAAGAGGCATTTCAAAACCGGAGGAGGACAAACAACAACCTTGTTGACGGAGAGTAGCGGAAGAGTGCATCTTTGGATGGGCCTTAGCACAGTTCGACGGATTTGGATGAAGCTTTTGTCGGAACTCTAGAAGAAGCTCACGTTCTCTAGATCTAGTGATTCAGAATGGATCTACGATAGAGACATCTCTCAAAGATAGGATTTTTAAGGTTCTATAGACAAATAGATCTGATGAGATTTCTGGTGAGTTGGCCGTCGAAGGTGGCAGGTAGATTAGGGGAGGGAAGAGACGAGATTGTGCAGAAGAGAGCGTGAAGGCCGAATGGATATGGGAGGAAAAGCATATTAGGCTGGGTGAAGGCTTTGGAGAGTTTATGTGGTTGTGGTAAAGAAGAGGTGAGAGAATGGATAGAGATAAGGGGAAATAGGTGCTAAGCCCCAAATAATTGGCGGACTCGAAGTTTTTTTAACAAAAAATTTGGCGGACTCCAAATTGAAAATTTCCCTTCATGGCTCCAACTAACAACGAGGGGCTTGGTGGTCGGGATAAATCATTTAATGAGGGGTAAAAGTGCTCCCTCGGTAAAAGATGTGTGTTTAATATCAGTGCCGACCTCAAATATGATTGGTCGTGAATAAGTACTCTTTACCGAGGGGATTAGGTCTCCCCACCCACTTCCCCCTCATTATAAGTACTTCTTTTTTGTAGTGACAGCTGGCTCCTTCTACCTTACTCGAGATGTCATCTACAACCACGGCCTGCTGATGATGGCTGACGGATATGAGTGGGTCAAGGGACTCTCTCTTCCTCCTACCGAGAGCGACAAGGACGAGGCCAATAATACCTCCTGCGAGGACGAGCCTGTCCACGAGGAGCCCCTCTCCCCACCGGAGGATCTGCCTCCACGATGGAGATTGAGCGAGGCGAGTCCTAGAACCAGCAGATCATGTCCTCCTAGCAAAAGTTTTAGGAGCAGTATTGGGCTCATCAGGAGCATTACTCCGACCGTCTGGCCTAGCTGGACTACCGCCTCGATCGCCTTGAGGTCGAGCAGGGCATGATCAGTGCCTAGATTAAGCATGAGCGAGAATGCAGTCACCGGATGATGGAGTATCAGGAGCATCTCCTCCAGTCCTGTCACCAGGAGCATCATTGGACTACTCCATGGGTGCCTTTTCCTCCGCCTTCGCCACCAGCGGGCGGCGATGATTTCATGGCAGACATCACTTTCGACATTGATGTCGACGTCGAGGTTGTACTCGCTGGCCGTTTTTGTGTGTTTTTATTTTTATTTCTTTGTTTTTGTGGTTGCTACATGTATGTGGGAGCTTGAACTCTGTCAGTGTGTCTATTTTCTTTTTGTTTTGCACCCATTTGGGTGGCAAATATCCCTAACATTTCATGATCTAGTGGTTGTTTTTGTAAGAATCCTTGCAGCAATTGGTCCCTCTCCCGTTCCTTCGCTCCTGACTGGTCCACTTTCCAGTCCTTTATGTACATCTTCCTGGTAACACTGTTTCCCTTATTCTTCCCTCTTCTCCATTGAGGGCAATGTCGAACTTTAGAGTGGGGGTATTTCTATTTGACTGTTTAGATGTGTTTGTGTGCTTGGAGCCTAGTCCATTGTCCAAATTTTGATTTTAGGGCTCCAAGTACGTGTTCATAGCAATCACCTGCTCAGTATGCTTTGAATTAACAGTCTTTATAGTACTATGCAACCTAGGTAGATAGTTGTAGTACTATGGAGGATGTTGAAGTATAAGATTTTTTCTATCTTTCTCCTTGTTGTGTCGTATGATTGTGAGAACTAGTGGATTTAGGACCTTTGATTCATGTGGTATCGATGACTCTCTGTGCTCAGTGTGTGGAATCATGTATAGTAAAAGGGTGCTCAATGTGCGTAATGGAAAAACCACTTGGTCCTCCATGTTGAAAAATGTGAAATTTTAAACATGGGGTAAGCCCAAAGTCTGGCACCGTTCATTGCACAAAATCAGGTTTTGGAAGAGATTTTAGTAATCCTTAGTGGGGGAGTTCTACAAGGTGAAGCTAAACCGTATCTAGTACAAGTAAAAGTTCAACCTGTTGAACGATTTGCCTGCTCGAGGATGTGTTTTTAAGGACACGGATATAGCTTTCGATCGACCCCCCTTATTTTCATTGACCCTCCACACGAATTTAGACAAGGAGTTAAAAGAAGTACTCTGGCAAGCGACAGATGTACATAAATTGCTCTTGCTCAAACAATAAGGGTCGACCGCTAATATAAACTACAGTTTGGAACCCTAGCTAAGTGAGAACGTGAAAGCAAAAGAAAAAGAAACAAATATTGAGGAAAAGGGGTTCCAACGAATGAAATGGAATGGAAAAGAACCCGAGACGAAGAGTCCTTGCTTGTTGAATTGTGTGAATCTCTCTATCCATGAATTGACTGTCCTAGTTACACTATTTCGCCATGATCCTGGTGTTAGTCTAGTACTCGCTTTGAGATAAATATGGGACGTCGTAGAAAACCGGTTGATCTCGTAAGTTGCTAAATGACATAGGAAGTCCTCTACTGGTGATCCGGGTTGGGTAGCGCTATAACGATATGAAGAGTTGCATTGGGTTGAGTCAGGTTTACTTAGGGACAAACAAACGATTAAGTGTGGGGGAATTTGATAACACCATATTTACACATATTTTTTCCGACATTTATCGACCGTTTGGTGTAGCTTTTGATTACTTTTTGGCTCGTTTTACGCTAGGTAATGCTTGTTGATGATGTTTCAGGTTCTGGCATGTAAATGGAAGCTAAGGAGCAAATCTGGGGTGAAACTGGAGAGCAAATGGGAACCAGAGACCATAGCAGCTAAATCCAGGGTCTGGTGCTTCCAAATCCCCGACCGTTGATTCAACGAATGGACTGTCTAATCCGTTCACGGGAAATTCACGGTCTAAGTCCCCAATTCCATGACCAGGGATTTTCATGAGGAGATCGTGGATTTCGAATTTGCAACTAATCGATGCGCGCCATTTTGGAAAATCCACAGTCTGAACTCAAAATCCCCGACCGTGGATTTGGATGGTGGATTCTGGAGTCGGGTTTTCTAAGCTGCAGCTAGTGGAAGTTATCTTTCAATATAAACAAATTGGGAACATATAATCTGAACTAGCTGCATACTAGAGGGAATCATACCTGGATGACCTTTGACATACTTGAAAAACCAGAACATTTTTTGTTTTCTGATTACTTTGCGATTGAACAACTCACTACACTTAGTATGCTATATAATAAAAGTTTGCGGAGTAGACAGTGATCTAGACCGCGGGTTGTTAAATTAAACTTCACCACTATTCTGCATTTTCATTCTACGATTATACTTGGTCGTAATTTGGTGTTGTATTTTAGCGAGTCGACCCCTAATGTTCCAAGCAAGTACACTCATCTGATGTAGCGGTGGGCAGCTTTAGCTGCACTAATTGGGGTTTTCCTACCACCTCCTCCTTGTTTCTTCCTAGAATTTCCATTGTACTGCACAAATCCATATGCTGGCTCATGTTGATCAAACAACTCAAAATAATTACTATGTACTACTGGTGTGGATTTCCTCATCACTCCAACAAGATTATCAGAGATCCCATTAACAATTCTATCAAATTCCTCTATAGAAGGTAGTTTGACAAGAGTAGTCAGCACAGTGGAGAGCTCACCTACTTCACAAACTATGGATACACTACCTCCAACTGTGGGTTCTAGCTGAGGATCCACTTAACTTACTACAACTGCTTTCCACTTACTTATTTTGAAACAGGCCGCAGTCTCCACCACCTTGACTACAATCAAGTTCCTCCTTTCCTCAACCCCAGGATTCTTAACCACCCACTGCTTCGTCCCCACTTCCTTCAACTCACAATTATGCCCAAACAGACAATATTTGTGGCACAACATTGCAGTATTGAACTCCTATCTTTAGTTCTCCTATCCCATCTGTATCAACCCTAACAACCTAAGGGAACTTCCTTCTAGCGTCCATTTCCATACAGACTTTTGCAAACCAAGCCTTTTGCCCTATCTAGTAGCTTGACCCAAACAGATTGGTTTGCCCAATAGACTAGAGACCGTACTCAACTCTGCTTTGATAATGAGTTCAACAGGTATATTCAGGATTTTTACCCATACTGGAAGGCGTGAATTGTCCATGTCCATCAGTTGAATATATGGTTTCCACTTCCTTAGGAATAGGGGACAGTGCTTATAGTGCCAAGGTTCGCCTTCGAAGGCCCATGTACAAATGACTTCTTAAGAAAATTGAAATACAATTAGCGACGATGGCGATGGCGAAAATGGAATCGGAGTTTTCGAGCTCATGATCAAGAAATTGAAGGTAATAAGAGTAGAGAGATAAATAAAAAGAAAAGGGTTTTCTTTTTGTATATTTGATCTCTCACTAATACAAAGAAAGGAAAATTCGAGTGTTACCAAGAAGGAGTTAGCTGTTAGCTTAGTTTCAAACCTCAGCATTTCTGATCTCCTAGTTGAACAGTTGATGAGAGCGTTCACTGTGGTTTTGAATCTCCCGATCGTAACAGGTGTTGGGAACAGTTGCGTGCATGGTTGTCTCCATCAGGGCGTTCACCATTGCATTCAATTATACGATGTCGACGATCCTTCACCCTGCTTCCTTGCTTGAAAGTTGCATTCTACAGGTCTCATTTAATTTACTGATCTCTCACAAGAAAAAAAGATAGATAGGGCCGACGCTTAGGTAGCTGCAGTGCAACGTGCGGATGCTGCAATTCTGTGAAAATGGAGGATCCCAGTTTTGTCTTGCAGTAGTTAAATCTCCATGACCTGTCTTTTCTTACCACAGTTTTTTTTTTCTTTCAGTTTTTGTTTTCACATGGATCAGAACCCGAAACATCACTGTGATTTTAACTAATTACATCAGAGTCTAACGTCAAGTTGGGGCCGGATGGAAGAGGGGATGAAAATTACTGTTCGTCCCTGCATATACATACTGTTGCAATTCAATGCGTCACTGACGACCATGCCAGCCCATGCAGAAGCCGACGCCACACGTCACTGTCACAGACTATGTATATATTCTTTCTCCTAGCGTCACCCGGCCGAAACTTGTAAGCATTGTTATAGCAACAGAACCCGATCAATGGTTTGGCAATTAGAATTGTCAAACTAGTTATGATAGCGGTTTGGTTCATTCTTTGAACGATTATTGATGAATTTTATTTAAGCGTAAACTAAGATCATTAAATCAAAATTATGAATTTTATTTATGTTTCCTCTTCTCATTTTTCAACCTTGTTGTCGACTTTACGTGTCCACTACCGACTGGCTTCGTAATTTTTATTTGTATTAAAAAAATTAGGCAAAATACACTTTCATAGCCACAACTTTCACCTTTGTAACAAATATAGCCACAACTTTTGGAAAATACAAAATAGTCAGACTTTGATGGTTGTTTGACAAATCTAGCCATTTCTGTTACAAACTTTAACAATGTTAGATATTCAGTCAATTACATTAAAGACATGCTAACTAGGATACCAAATTGACGCACACATCAGCGACAACTCAGCCTCACTTGCCACGTAGGTGTCACATCATAATTTACTTAATTTTTTTTGTTAACAAACCCCTTTCTTCTCCCCTAACAACGATCTCGCCCACTTCAAGACCCTCCGCTCCATCCATGGCCGCCGCCGCGGTCACCGCCACCTCCGAATCTCCCGCGTCGCCACCATAAACACTACCTCAAAAATTGCCTTCCTCTTCCTCACATATTCCAATATCACCATCGTCCTTTCTAGAGCCGCTTCCCCGTGGCCACACCCATCTCCACAATACCTCCCCACCTTCTAGATCCTTCCCCCTTTCGAATCGCACCTCATCCCCACTAAGAGGACCGAGAGGGCGTCTTCTTTTCCAATCTCCATAGAGCGGCGACTCCTCGCACTCACAGCCTCGTCACCGGAGCTTCATCAAGATCCTCTCCGACGATCCCAACCTCCCCGAGCGGTACGCCGCCCTGCTGATTCCTCACCGGGGACTTCTCGGCGCCGATGAAGGAGACTACGAGCCGTCGCAAGAGAGGAACAAATTGATCAGGCTTTTCTCGGCGCGAATTGGCTTTAGAGTTGGAGGAGATCTATGCTTTCTCCGGTGCAAATCCTCTTCAGATTTGGATATATGTGCTTTCTCTAGCGTGAATCGTTTTCTGATTTGGAGGCAATGAGCATGGCAAGAGTCGATCTGGTCATGGAGTGAATTGGTGAAGGCTGTGGTGGATTGTGATATTTGAGATGAAGGGCAGAGGAGTGAAGTAGGGATTGGGGTCGGCAGTAAAGGCGGAAGAAGGTGGAGGTGGGGATAGATTTTTTTTATGATTTTCATTTAAAGTAATTGATTTTTATTTCTTACTTTTCTTTTTATTAATCCATGTGGATTGGTGGGGACAGTAAGTTGCCAACTCGTCATTTTCCGTCAGTCTGGTCACACCGTTAACTCATACCGTTAAAGGTATGGACGAAATTGGGTATTTTGGGCTTTCAGATAGTTATGGTTATATTTGTCACAAACTTGAAAGTTATGGCTATATAGGTGTATTTTGTCAAAAAATCATGATTTCTTTTGTTATAGGGTTTGAATTATTTGTTAGATAATTGGGTGATGATATGAATTTGAAATTGTTTATGGTCAATGATAACTTCATCCTTAAATTAGTGTATTATACAAGTTTTGTATGTTAATCCTATAAACGGTTCTATTAACGGTTACTCATGATTTTGTAATATTTAACCACTAACTTTTCCAATTCAGCGTCTGATCTGGTTCTGAAAAGATATTATAAGATATGCTCGGGTATTGGCGAAACAATTGGATGGTCGAAAAATAGCAGCAGGTACAAATAGTTAATCATAATACTAATATGTCGATGTTTTCTATTAGAATATGCTTCATTATGAATTCACAATATCGAGCATTTAGCTTTTTTCAGCCATTCAATCGGCACACACCATCTACCATGACCTCTCTCTATTTTCAATTTCTTATCTTTTAAATAGGCTAAATTACACGTTTCGTTACTTAAATTATACAGATCTTTCATGTTTGCTACCCGAATCACTTTTCTTTCTTATTTGTCATTAACAGTACAAATTGTTTCATCGTAACCACCGGCCATCCAATTATGTTAAAATCATCCTACGTGGCAGTCAACTAAATTCTTTGACCGTTAGTTTGATGACATGGCATTTTAAAAAAAATAATTTTCAAATTAAAAAAATTCCATCTTCCACTTCTTCATCTTCCTCCCAGCTTGGAGTAAGGGTCCCATTTCACTGTTTTCACATTTCGAGCTTGCCTTGGGCCTTAGCTAAATGTCCTTCCTCCTAACACATTTGCATCCTATGTTTTTCTTCAAACCCTGATTTGCATTCCCGCCGGAGATCGATAACAATAGCAATAATGGCTCCCACGCTGCTGATTGTCGCCGCTTTCTTCCTCGCCGTCGCCGCCGAACAGAGATGCACCACAATAAATTTGAATTGCCCAAAAAATTCTCAGCTCTTGCGTCTGAGTTCAACAGATTTTTTAACTCTGTTTTCGCTATTGGAAAACAAGGGAGGGTGGAGGCGGATGTGAACAGCAATGGGTACTGCGTTTACGAGTCAGATATAGCGACCTGGTTAGGAGCCGACGCGTTGGTGCTGTTGCTAGTGAATCAACTCTTGGTGATGGAGATGACTCGGTGCCTGATGTGGTAGAGATATGAGGCCCAACAATTCTCGGTCGTTAGCTATTATCCCCTTCATTGAGGATTTACCGACAGGACCATTTATCGGAGCCTGAGGGATGAGTTTACAATTGCGAGAGCCGTCGAAACGCCATCCATGATGAAGGCACTGCAACCTCCCGACTTATCGATTCTTCCTTTGGAGAGCGGAGCCAATCAATGTGGGAAACTATCACCGAACACCTTCCAGACATTCGTGTTTTGATCCCACCACGCGACGACAGCGAGACCGATCACCTTTTTTGCGTGTGGGATTCTCTTGTCCAGATCACAAACCGGCATTACAGGGTACCATTATGCGAACCAATCGAACTTATCCCTTTGGCTATCTGTTTCAGTCATGGGCGAGTCAAGAATCGGGTCTGTTGCTGTTGAAACCGTAGACGGGAAAAGTTTTGATTTGTTCGACCAGAATCTGAAATGGGAGAGGCGGGAACTGTGGATTGCATTGGTAGGGGAAGGATAGGGTATATAAGGCGAAGGCTTGGCAGAGAAAATCCTCGTTGCAAAAGGTCTGATTTCATGGATTAGGGCGTTGGGTTTCTCGGTTTCAAAGTGTCTACCCCCTAGGATCTGAATCTCCTTTTCTTCTCTAAAAATCTCCACAAGCGGCATAATTGATGTAAGAGACCGGGTAGCAATATCCAATCCGTTTACTCCAAGCTGGGAGGAAGAGGAAAAAGTGGAAGATAAATTGTTTTAATTTGAACATTAATATTTATTTTTTATTATATTTTAAATGTCACATCATCAAATTAACGGTCAAAGGGTTTAGTTGACTGCCACGTAGGATGATTTTAACGGAATTGGACGGCCAATGGCTACGGTGAAACGATTCGCAAAGTTGGTGACGAATAAGAAAGAAAAGTGATTCGGGTGGCAAACGTGAAAGATTCGTATAATTAGAGTGACCAAACGTGTAATTTAGCCCTTTTAAATAGCTCATATCTCCTTTTTTTCAACTCTGACTTTAGAAATTTTTGTTTTTTTCCCTAAAATATTGAACTTAAAAAAAATTCTCATTATCATTTTCAAGTGTTGTGTGTAAGGAAAAATTAGGCCAATCATTTGTTGCTAAAAAAAATTTGAACTCGAAATTTAAAAAAATTCTATCAAAAAATTGATTTTTAAAAATGATGACGAACTATACAAAAATTATATGAACAAATTAGATTAAGATGATAATAAGTTCATTTGTAAGTAAAGAAAACTAGAAAAAGGAAGGTCCCCAAATTTGAAAGTTAATATTAAAACAAAAATGTTGAAAATTGGGACAATCACGAATTTGAGGACTAGTATTGGAGATGGTCTTACACAATAAAATTTCAAAATGCATAAGTTTTGTCTTTCTCTTGACCCGATGAGTGAGCCCACCAGAACTAACACACTAAGACTGTAATGACCATGGACTTGAACACGATTTAAATA
Source organism: Linum tenue (assembly GCA_946122785.1). Classification (NCBI taxonomy): domain Eukaryota; kingdom Viridiplantae; phylum Streptophyta; class Magnoliopsida; order Malpighiales; family Linaceae; genus Linum; species Linum tenue. The sequence goes on along the minus strand of CAMGYJ010000008.1, from coordinate 61,015,536 downwards.
GTTAGACTGATTGTTAGTCATCTTCAACCTAAAGATTGGATTCTTTCAAAAAAAAAAAAATTTAAAGACTGATTGTATAAAACAATGCATGGTAGGTCCCACCAACAATCACAAAGAACGATGCATTATACAATCTCAACTAAAAGTTGAGATTGTTGCTTTTACATTTGTGTCAACTTTTTCTTTCCATTTATATCCGTAATATTTTTTGTCTTATACTAAAAGTTGAGCGTAAATATGACATTTCCCCATAAAAGTAACTTTATGTAAATCAATGCATAAAGTAGAATCTCAACAACCAAACAATGTATTGTTAAAATGCATAAATTGTATCAATACATGCATTTATATTATGGTAATTTATTACAATGAAATGATTTAATATTCGCAACTTCCAAACGATCCTTAAGTTTTGTGTGGCTGAAGAGCGAGAGGATGCAGCAGAGAGACGCAGAGCACAGGTAAAATGCATAAATGAAAAACACCATGCTCTAACAAAGTTAATCAACAGCCCATCTAAACTCATTTCATGCGAACCTAGCTCAAGTGTCCTTTAAGCCCCTCAAAAACAGAACAACTAGTGCATCAGCATGCATTTAAATCAAATTAAGTTTACACGAGTGACGGCATGTTAAGAGTCCAAAATCTAAGAACTTGTAATTAAATCGGGTCCATCCTCACATCTCTATCACATATATGGATTCCTCTTAAAACAAAGGATTGCAAGAAATGGGAACTAGTTGCTAGTAAGCTCTATTATCATGGTTACAAAAAAGAGACAAGCTAAAACAACCAACCAGGAATACTGATGATATATATAATCAGTTTGAGTGAAAGCTTACTTTGAGTTGTTGATTATTAGGATCTCATAGGATTTTTCGTTTATTTCATGTTTGATTATGATTAGCTTCAAGGATTGTAAGATCAGAAAGTATCTTTTAATACTCATCTTGATTCGAGCCTAATTGTAAATTTTTTATTCCTGATTCTCTTTGATGTTTGTTGCAATTGAACTTCAAAAATGTTGGTTTTACGCGAGATTGCTTGTGTTTCAGTCTGTTTCAGATCCTAACAGGTAAAATCAAACCCGAAATCGAAAGTTGGAAGAAAAAGAGCAAAGACGGGGCAAAGAGGTGGAGACAGCCAATGTTCACGGCCTGACGTTGAAGTTCACAGCCTGATATTGGAGTTCACGGTCTTACAGGACTGTGAACTGGAGCCATAACCTGTGAACCAAGGAGCGTCTAGAGAGGGTTTTCAAGTTACTGACGCCCAGGCTGTTCACGGTCGCTAAGACCGTGATTAGAGGCTACTGACCGTGAACCCGAGCCAATGAAGCGATGCGTTTTGATCTCAGCACTGGGTTCACAGACGCGTTTCAATTGTCAGGACCGTGAACTCAGGCCGTGAACTGGGCGCGATCTCAACTTAAAAGGCCAGCTGAAAGGAAGAAGACGGGAGAGACCTAGTGTGAGAAACTTCTCATTCTTCAGATTTTAGAGTGAGAAATTGACGAACCAAAGTTAGGGTTTCATCTCCAAGCAAGGTTTTGAGAATTTCTCCCCCAAAGGAGGATTTCTTCAGCACAAGGAGCAAGGTTTGCATCTTCTTGATGGTTTCCCTTTCCCTCTCTTGTGTTTTCCCTTCTCCTAGCATGGAGTAGTCCCTTCTTTCACTTGGGTGTTTGTAAACCCTAGCTACAATTATGTGAATTCTTGTATGAATTGAATGATTTGTGTGTGGTTATGTTTTAATGTGAATTTGGAGGTATTATTCAGAAATGATTGTGTTGTAAAGCATATAAATCTAATTGCCATTCTAACCTAGCTTAGAGAGGAGACCTCCTTAGGTTAAGAGGCTTAATTTGAGATGGGTGTTCTTGGGCATTTCATGCCTCCTAGGCTAGTTTAGAGAGGAAACCTTCTTAGGTTAAGAGGCTCAATTTGAGATGGGTGTTCTTGGGCATTTCATGCCTCCTAGGCTAGCTTAGAGAGGAAAACTCCTTTACACAAAGAGCCTCGATTCAAGCTGGGTTTCCTTGGGCATTCAATGCCTCCTAAACTAGTTTAGAGAGAACCCTCCTTAGCCTAAGAGGCTCATTTTGAGATGGGGTTCCTTGGCATTCAATGCCTCCTAAGCTAGTTTAGAGAGAACCCTCCTTAACCTAAGAGGCTCTATTAGAGATGGGTTTCCTTGGGCATTTTATGCCTCCTATTCTAGGTTAGTTAAAGGGCAAACCTCTTATTTCGCATAAGCACTTAGGGTTTGGTTGTGGGTGGCCGTCCGAACTCCAATTCGAGGGTGAAGTCTAACCATTCCTTAGTTGATAGGTTGAGTGGGTCACATTAGTGGCTTGGATCGTATCTCATTCCTCAACCTCGAGGCTAAGAGGGTACTTTGTCTGCTTGTTACACTTCCCTGCGGTTTATGACCCACTAACCACACACGGTCGTTCGATTCTTCAAGTCATAATTGTTAGCTAGGGGGAGCAACACCCGGGTGAAGCTTTCCCAACTAGTGTTAAATCCATTTTACCTTTGCAAAGAAATTTAGTTTTAGACCATCGCTTTCACCAAAAATAATCCGCTAGATAATGTTTCAAACAGTCAAAGTAGCGGTACATGGACCGGCCCTAGTCGATATTTAAACATACTTGCCTTATATTGCACCCATCTAAGGTTTATTCTTGGACCTTAGGTGGGATTTTATTGTAATATTCAGAGCAAGAAAAGTTTTTGGCGCCGTTGCCGGGGAATTCGGTCTGTTGTCGTGAAAAGTTTGTTTGGTGTTAATCTAGCTTTTAATTTATGTTTTTGTTAAGTTGTGAAGTTTTTGCTTGTGCTAGCCGTGTTGTGTTCTTTAAGTGTGTGTAGGGAGGTGCATGACCCGGGGCGATTCGGTGCCTTTAACACCACTGGACGAGGACATCAACTGGACCCTCTAACTTCTAGCTCGAGAGAGGGAGCAAGCGCAGGCAAGAAGGAGAAGGGAAGAAAGGGGAGAACAAGTTGGTCCTGGAATTTAAGTAATTGAAGGAGGAGTTGAAGTTGAGATGGCGGGAAATCAACACTGAGGGCCTAATCCGCTTCCAAACCCAAAAGGAGAAGCGGGAGCTGGGGAAGGGCCAAGGACTATGGGCTATTACATGGCTCCACGGGTGGCGGATATCCAATCTCCCATCTTACATCCACTCGTAGCCGCTAAAAACTTTGAGATCAAGCCCTCTCTCGTGACGATGATTCAACAAAATTCCTACTTCCACTAGCTTGCACATGAATCACCACGAGAGCATGTCCAAAGGTTTCTTGAGCTAGCAGGAAGCTTAAAGATAAATGGCGTCCCCGAGGAGGCATTGCTATTGAAGCTCTACCTCTATTCTTTGGCGGGGAAGGCACTCTGATGGCTCAATAACCGTCCAGCTCTATCCATCCCCTCTTGGGATGACCTACTCAACAAGTTCATGACCCAATATTGTGCTCCTTCCAAGAAGGCTGAGTGGTGGAAGATGATCACTCACTTTGAGCAAGAGGAGGATGAGATATTGAGGGATGCATGAGAAAGATTCTTCGACTACTTCCTCCAATGCCCTCACCATGGGTTCGAGGAGCAATTTCGGATAGAAACTTTTTATGGAGGACTCATTCAAAATGAAAAGATCCTCACTGACTCTCTTTGCCAAGGGAGGTTGATGAACATGACCCCTGCTCAAGTGACCGAGTTGCTCGAAGATATGGCTCTTAAGTGATATGATTGGGGCTTGACAAGAAGTGGGAAGAGAAGCACCATTCGAGGAGTGCGAAGTGTGGGAGCAAGTGTTTCTCTTGAATCAAAGATGGACAAGTTGATCGAGGCAATCCTTGAGAACGAGAAGCAAGGGAAGAGAGCGGTGATGTCTTGTGATTGGTGTTCGAGTACCAATCACGAAAATGCGGATTGCCAAGCGATGAAGGAGACAATTACCCCCGAGGAGCAATTGAGCTTCATTGCCAATGCTAGAGGGAAAAACCCTTATAGCAACACCTACAACCTCGAGTGGAGCAATCATCCAAACTTCGCTTGGTCTGCCCCTACCAATCCAAGACCTCCCGGTTTCCAAGGTCCAATGGGCAACTATCAACCACAGCCAAGATTCATCCAACAAAGGCCTCAATTCCAAAACTCGAACTTCCAACAACCATACCAAGCACAAGACGATCAAGGTTTTCAACAACAACAACAAGTCGACAAGTTCTTTAAACTTGAAGACCTTGAGCAATTCATGGATATGGCAACATCCAAATTTACCTCGGTTGAGGCAGGACTGCAAAGCCATCAAACAAGTCTCCAAAACTTGGAAGTTCAAATTAGCAATCTTGCGGGGATCCTCACCGAGTGGCCAAAGGGAGCTCTACCCTCTCAAACCTTTCCAACCCTAAGGATCAAGCCGGGTGCAATGCAATTTTATTGAGGCGCGGGAAGGTGACCCCGGAGGTCGTTGCCAAAGAAGTGAATGAGAAGAAAGACCGTCTACCCGAGGTGAGGAAGAGAAAATCTCGGGGGAAAAGATAGGAGTGGCGAGGAAGGCATTGCCGATGCCACCACCTGTGGCTGAGTACACACCACCCCTACCTTTTCCCACAAGATTGCACAAGGAAAGATTGGAAGCGGAATGTGGAGGTTTCACGGAGATACTCCGAAAGCTCCACCTCAACATTCCTTCCTTGAAGCGATGGCCCATATGCCAAGGTCTTCGAGATACCTCAAAGGGTGTCTCTCCAAGATGACGAAGTTCGAAGACCTCGCTAATGTCACCCTAGGCGAGGAGTGCTCAGCCTTCATTCTCAACAGGTTGCCCAAAAAGAAACCCGATCCAGGTAGTTTCACTATACCTCTTTGCATCGTTTCTCATCACATAGAAAATTCCTTGGCGAAATTAGGGGCGAGCATAAATGTGATGCCATAGAAGCTTCTTAAGAGGCTAGACATAGGTGAACTAAAGACTACGAGGCTTAGTGTCACATTGGCCGATCGCTCTGTCATTAGTCCTAGGGACATAGTGGAGGATTCTGAGATGCCACTCATACTAGGACGCCCTTTCCTAGCCACTGCCAAGGCATTAATTGATGTAAATGAGGGAACTTTGATTCTGAGAGATGGTGAGAAGAGAATTACTCTTGGAATTGATCCTTAGCCTAGGAGTGAGGAAGTGAATGAAGTGGAACCGGGTGATATGAATGCAAGTGGAGGGAAGCCTTGCAAGGCGAACCCCACTATTACTGTTGGTTCTTGTGATGCAGGAAAGCAAGTAGGGCATCTGGCCCAAAGAAGGAAGGAAACTAGCTTGGAGGCAAAGGATAAGTCGTGCTAATGCCTAGTGGAAGGAAAAGGGCAAAGCAAAAGTCATCGGCCAAGAAGGCCACCCCATGGAGAGTAAGTTGGGAGGTGACATGCCTCGCCCGAGATCGTGGCGGATCCACTCTCGGTGGCATCACGTTTAAACGCGTGATAGATCCGCAACGTCAAACTAGTGACGTTAACTTAGCGCTTGTTGGGAGGCAACTCAACGTAGGTTTGTTTTCTTTTCCTAATTTTTGTTTTTGTGTGTCGAGTGAAGAGTTCAAGTGGTCGAGTGGTATCCCAGTACAAGTTTTTGTGATTGCATTGTTTCGAGTTTTGTCTTGATTGATAGAAGGCACAGTGGAATAGGTCGAGTACAAATTTTCAGAAGTGCCCTGTTTCCACTAATGTTCACGGACGGATTGCTGATAGCGCTATATTTGCACATGTTTGCACATTTATTTCTTAACCGTTCTGGCTCGAATTTGTGGTGTCTTGGCCTTTTTTACGCTAGGTTGTGTTATTTTGTCATATTTCAGGTCCTAGCGAATAACGGGAGGCATTGGCGCAAGTTTCGGGAAAATAGCAGGTCATTTGGTCACTTAAAAGCCTCTTAAATGTGGAGTTGAGAATGAAAAACGGGCAGACTCCCTAAAAATACTCCCTTAATTCACAAATTACCGCCGGTATTTTTTATGTCGAACATGGTGAAGGCTCAGGTAAGAATTATGGTAAAGGTTCCAAAAATTACCACCGTATTTCTCCAGCTCCAGCTCGTATTTTATGGCTGAGGTTAGCCCTTGAAGAGTGCTGAAGGAAAGAAAATTACGGGCAGACGAAGACTAAATACGAGCATAATTTTCAAAATACTGCCAGTATTTTCCCAGACGCGATCGTGGATTTCTGCGCATCAACTTAACCAAAATGCGCTTTTTGGGCAAAATACGGGTAGGGAAGAATTACGACTGTATTCTTGCTTGTATTTCGCCCAGAATCAGGTTGAAAGAGGCAGATTCGAGCCAAAGGAAGGGGATTCGGCTTTTTTGAGTAAAATCAGAGTTCTAGAGAGAGAAAGTGCGAAGAACAAATCCTAGGAGCTATTTGGAGTGGATTTCTCACCATTGAAGCCCAGATTGCATCCCAGAAGTGAAGATTGACATCCCAGAGCAGATTATTCCCATTTTTATGAGTATGACTGCTTTGATTTATGTTTTCCTCTCTCTCTCTATGGATTAGAACTTTCTCTCACTTGGATATGAAGAACCCTAATTCCATGTGTTAGGGATCTTGATTGTAATGAATTTTGGATTGATATAATGTTTAATTATAATCGATTGAAGTGCGTTTATTGAGTCAATTGAATTCTGATCAACTTCTTTTGATTTCTGCTGCAACCTGAGATAGATAGAATCTGATTAGGTTGTTAGAGCTTCTTTAATCGATAGGAGTGAATTGATTGTACAAGAGTTACTCAATTCATTGCTTTGAACTGGATTTGTTTCCAGGAGTGGAGTTCTATGTTAATTGCCTTAGCATTCTATCCCGATGAATAATAGTCGTCTGCCGGTTAGTTTGTCTAAGAGGGTTTGGTCAGCTTAAGAGATTCCAAGCTACTGTCGGATCTTCTGCAGTTTAATCAACAGTGAATCAACCAAAGGTAATTACAACTTGAACCTAACTAAGAAGCTAGGGGGACTCATTCTCGAGTGACTCTCCTCTTGCTACAGAAAACTGGACAATTTACTGCTTTCTTTCTATTTTAGTTTAAACTCATTTTCACTAAACTTTACCGCTAGATAATAGATAATCACGGAGTAGGCAGTACATCTAGGCCCTTGGTTGACATTTATTACTTGATTCCACTATACTCCATTTCCATTCTGCGATTACACTTGGTCGCAGTTTGGTGTTGTGTCGTAGTGTGTCAAATTTTTTGCACCGTTACTGGGGACTCTAGGTTATTGTAGAAACGTGAAAGTCTATTACCTTATCATATTATTTACTATATTCTCTCTCTTCCACCTGTGTGCCTTCACGGGTTGTTTTTCCTGTTGGAGTACAGGTAGTGCATGACCAATAGCCAGTCGGGAGATCTACTGCCATTAGACCAGGAGCTTGAACGAACCTGTCGCAACTTCAGGAGAGCTTTAAAGGTGCGACTGGCTGCGGAGGAAGCTCTTGCTGAACTGAACATCAACCAGGAGGACGACATGGGTGACCCTAATAATGACGGGGAGGCTATCCCCGATGAGCATACCATGGGATACTACTAGACTGCCAGAGAAGCAGTCATGAGGTCCCCCATTCAGCACCCTCAAGTTGCTGCCAACAACTTTGAGGTGAGCACCTTTGTTATCACCATGCTGCGAAGCTTAGTGGTATTCCATGGGAAGGCAGGCGAGGGCCCACGTGCGCACTTGACGCGATTCTACGAGCTGATCGATGGAATCAAGATTAACGGGGTCCATCAAGATGTCATCCATCTGTGATACTTTCCTTTCACACTGGAGGGCCAAGCAAAGATATTGGTGGACAACCAGCCTCCAGGGTCGATCTCTACATTCTTTAGCCTGGCCCACAAGTTCCTGACCCGCTATCATCCTCCATCCAAGACAGCGGACCTGTTGAAGGAGATCACCCATTTTGCACAGGAAGAGGATGAGAGCATCCGGGATGCATGGGAGAGATACACCAGTCTCTTCCTGAGGTGTCATAATCATGGTTTCAACGATGCTTTCAAGGTGGGCACCTTCTACCGAGCTCTCTTCCATGAAGATAAGCAGTTGATCAACTCGGTATGTGGCGGAAACATGCTGACCAAGACACCACCATAGGTTAATCAGCTCTTTGAGGAGATGGCAGACCAGGGATGTGACTGGGGGACTGCTAGGAGCTCGAGGTGAGCACTAGGACACGGTATGCATGCTGTGGATACCTAGTCATCTGAGTTGGTACAGGTTGTGACTAAAGTGGTCTCAGCTGTTGATCGGAACGGGATGGTTACAGGTACAGGGAAGAAGCAGGTGATGCATTGCCAGTGGTGTGAGAGCACCAATCACAGGGTGGAGGACTGCCACGACCCCTACAATAATTCATACAACGAGGGGTGGCGCCAGTATCCAAATTTCTCCTAGAGTGGCAACAACAATCCCAAGCAACCGGGCTTCCAGGATCATGCAGCTGGTTTTCAAAACTATAGACAGCCATACTAGCCTTGCCCGGGCAAGATGCAGCAGTAACAACCATTTTATTAGCCCAAACAGGGGCATGCTTTTCAACAACCCCCACAGCAGCAGCAGTACCAGCAACTTGGTGCATCTCCATCAGTCCTAGCACCGGGCGATCCCGTGTCAGAATTGAGGGATCTAGTGACCACATTGGCTAGCACCAGTACCTAGAAGTTCAGTAAACTGGAGCAATTCTTGGAAGTGGCTGCGGGCAAATTGATAGAGATTGAAGCTAGCCAGAGGAACCAGCATGCACTTCTACAGAATATGGACACCAAAATCGGGCACCTGGCAGATGCCCTTGCTTCTAGATCGGCTGACACACTTCCTGGCTAAACCCCAGAAATCATAAGGAGGGGTTGCACGCCATCATGTTTAGGAGTGGGACTGTAATTAAAGATGCACCGCCGAGGAGTGCAAAGAAGGTGAGCTAGATCACCCCGGAGCTGGAAGAAGACCTGGTGATGGAAAAGGAGCTAGAGGGTCGGACACCAAAGCACCATCCATTAGTGGCTGAATATAAGCCTAAGCTCCCTTTTCCCACCAGGATGAACAAAGACCGGCTAGAGGCAGAGTTCGAGAACTTCATGTCCATGCTTAGGAAGCTGAATGTTCAAGTGCCCTTCCTGGATGCATTATCTCAGATGCCTAAGTATGCGAAGTTCCTAAAAGATCTCCTTTCTAAGAAGAAGAATCTGAACGAGCTATCTACTGTGGAGCTCAGTGAGGAGTGGTCGACCATTCTGCAGAACAAGCTTCCACAGAAGCAGAAGGACCCAGGTAGTTTTACTATCCTTTGCTCTATTGATAAATTGCATGTAGAGAGGTCCTTGGCGGACCTAGGTGCTAGTATTAACGTTATACCATATAAATTGTTATAAAAACTAAGCCTAGATGAACTCAGGGCAACTAGGATGAGTATTCAATTAGCTGACCGATCCATAGTTCACCCTAGAGCATAGTGGAAGACCTCCAAGTTAAGGCTGGTAGATTCTTTTATCCTGCGGATTTTGTTGTCTTAGATATCAATGAGGATGCAGAAGTTCCCCTTATACTGGGTAGGCCTTTCCTGGCTACCGCCAAGGATCTTATAGATCTGCATGATGGGACCCTGATTTTCAGGGATGGTGAGGAGCAGATAACATTTTCCATTGCTAATAATATGTCTGATTTATCACCTTTGCATGTTGTCTCTCACCAGTGCATGAGTCTGTCGTGTATCCATCTGTGCCTTCCATTTTGCAGGAATTTCCTCCCTTTCATTCGCCGCCACTCCCGTCCGCCCCGTTACCAAAAGAAAAGATCAAGGACGAGTGGTGGTCGAAACTACAGGTAGCTAAGCCTGCTCAAAAGAAAGCTAGAAACCACCATGAGTTGGTCCCGGCTCCTGAGCCACGACCGCCCTGGCCATCCGAGTATGCACTCACCCGCATCCTGTCGGATGGCCAGGGCGAGCTGACATGTGTTGGTGGTCACGTCGGTTGTGTGCATGGCCACCATCTGAAGCTGTACCTCAAGAGCGATGTGGATCCGCTTTTGGAGGCACCTGTTCCTACACCGCTCTGAGCATCCACCCACTGCATCCAGCTAAAGACGTAAAAGAAGCGCTTGTGGGGAGGCAACCCCACCATGGTTTGCTTTTCTTTTGTTTGTTTTTTTGGTTTTTCCACTTGGAACGATGGTTTCTATCACCCATTGTGTTTTGATGACTCTAGTTTGTGCCTTTGGACTGGTCCCCTTTTAGTCCCTTGCTCTTGACTGGTCTGCCTTCCATCATTTCCTGGTAACATCGTTCCCCTTTCCTCTGATTCATTGAGGGTAATGTCGAACTTGTGTGTGTGTGTGGGGGGGGGGAGGGGTGCTTTGTATTTATAGGAAAATATGCATGTGTGCTTGGAGCCTAGTCCACTATCCAAATCTCGAGATTTGAGGGCTCCAAGTATTGATGTTTGCATGATCATCTTGGCACTGTGGTTTATGTGATGAATCGAATGACTGTTAAAATTGATGCATGACAACTTGATTGTGACTAGGACAACCTATAATGATGACAGAGACTTGCAGTAAAATTATGTAGGGGTTCAGTTTTTCAACTGTTTGCTTACCAACTTTGACTTGGATTGATTACTTATTTTCTGTAGTCATTTATGCATATAATCCAGGGAATCAAAATGAGAGATAGAGCATATAGGGAACCATGTGAGATTTGAGCCTGCTCGTTTCTTTCTTGTGCGATAGATCCCTCTTCCATGATGTGTAGCATTCACGTTGTCACTAGGTAGGATGATGGAGGCATAGGATTAGCCCACGACCAAATTGACTGTCCTGGTGTCATACCCCCTAGTCAGCCCCTTTGAGCCGTGTAACTTTCTTTCTTTCCGTCTACAATGAAAAATCACCCTTATGCATCTCTTCGAGGTTCCATAGAGTGGTTTTTGCATGTTTTCTGCTGGAAATAAGATGAGGGTTGGAGGTAGTTCTTCAAAATTGGGCATGTGCTTGCATGGATAAAAATGTGTAAAAGTGGTGGTTCTCTTAAGAAAAAAATAGAAAGAAGAAAAAAAATGATAAATGAAAGCAAAAGAGAGCCACATAAAAATCTGAATCATGTCCATTAAGTAGTGTTTCTTAGCGGTCTGGCTTAGAAATACTAACATCATTGTGACCTCCTTCACTCTTGTACTCTAAAGGACTGGATTAATGCAGAATGGTAGAAGGAAAGTAAATGGTTTGAATGATTATGAATTTGTTGGTTTTGGAACTGTGGAACCTAGTGTTAGAAATTCTTCCACCACCTAGCCAGTCATCTGAACCCGTGTCTAAGACCTTCTAACTAGTTAGTGCTGACACTCGATATGTGAACTCTAGCATTTAGAGGCTGCCATCATGGTGAAGAGACGTTATGATTGAGAGAATAAGCAAGAGCATTTTTTGCATCAAATTGTTCTGGCCCCACTGGTCGAGAGTGAGCGATTCATTTCCTTATATTCTTTACATTCTTTACTCCGGTGATGACCTAGACTGCTCGGTCTTGATTCTGATGTCTTGAATTTTATGCATGCGTGACTCTTTTGGATGAGTGGTTGAGTCAAGTCTAAGTTGGTCGGGGAACAGAGGGGAGACTCTTCATCTACCCGATTTTGCTGCACTCGAATATCATCTGTGGTGGTTGTCTAGGTTGTCGTTGAGGTTGTTCATGTGTTGATGTCTAAAAGCCAGTATGATTCACGTGTTGTGTGCCCATATGATATGTCCTCAAGGTTTTCATGATTAAAATGTTTTGAGCTTACCTTGTATCTGACTTGGTTTGCTTAAGGACAAGCAAACGATTAAGTGTGGGGAATTTGATAGCCCCATATTTGCACCATGGTAAAGGAAACCGGATCGTACCGGCCGGTTCAACCGGTAAAACCGGGAATCCGACCAGCAGCGAAACGATACCCTACCAGCCACCTTTCTATCGCGCCGGCCGGTTTAATCGGCTTAACCGGCATGAATCAGTATACCGTCCGGTTTAAATCAAACCGGCGGAAATAATAAATGTGGTAAACGTCGCCGTTTCAGGAGACAAAATTGAAAAAAAAAATTAATCGATGTACTAACTGCTAACCCTAATGGATTCTTTCTCTTCGGCCTTCGACCTCCAAGCTCCAAGCCTCTCTGCCGCCTCCTTTCTCCAGACCAGAATCAGATCGCCGCTGCCTGGCGCCTGCCCTGCCAGTCTGCCTGCTCGTGACGGAAAGGCCCGCCGCCGATCGATCTCCAATCTCCAGCGCAGTCCAGCGGGCAGCGAGTCGGCGTCTCGGCGACCGCCTGCTCGTGGTCGACAGCTCCGTGAATATTAGCAAAGAAATCGTTGTGGATGATGATCTCCTACTGAAGCAGGGGAGATGGAGAGGGGACTCTAGCAGAGAAGCTTTTGTGGATGATGATCGCCTGCTGAGATGGAGCTATTTCTTCAGGGTGGTCTGAGTTGAAACCGGGAAACATTGATTTCCTAAGAAGATAGAGAGAAAGAAGAAGGTGAAGGGGGATTAATTTTCTGGTGATTGATGGAAAGACATAGGGGCGGTGGAAAAGAAAGGGAGAAGATGGGGGCTCACGTGTGTTGTCTGTGATAGTGATTTAGGTTTAGGATTTTTATACTAATATATATATATATATTAAAGGTCAATTACTATATGGTACTCAAAATTAAATTATACACCAGTCATCAAATTTCTTACTCATTGCATTTTAGGCCTGTGTTTTAATGATTATTACAAAAACGGTATTTACCGGTATGAAACGGTTGAACCACGGTCGTACCACAAAATACCCTACCAGAAAGGAATCCGGTTTGATGACCGGTACGGTTTCCTTTACCATGATTTGCACATGTTTGCACCCTTGTTTCCTAACCGTTTTGGCTCGAATTGTGGCGTCTTGGCCTATTTTATGCTAGGTTGTGTTATTTTGTCATATTTCATGTCCTAGCGAATAAAGGGAGTCATATGCGCAAGTTTCGGGTCAATCGAAGGTCGTTTAGTCACTCAAAAGTGGAGCAGAGAATGAAATACGGGTAGACTCCCTAAAAGTACGATCGTAATTCACAAATTACCGCCGGTATTTTTTATGCCGAGCATGATGAAGGCTAAGGTGAGAATTACGGTGAAGGTTCCCAAAACTACAACCGTATTTCTCCAACATCCAGCTCGTATTTTTATGGTCGAGGCTAGCCCTTGAAGAGTGCTGAAGGAAAGCAAATTATGGGCAGACGAAGACTAAATATGACTGTAATTTTCAAAATACTATCGGTAATTTTTAAAATATTGCCAGTATTTTCCCAGACGCCACCGAGGATTTGTGCACATCGACTTAACCAAAACGCGCGTTTTGAGCAAAATACGGACACGAAAGAATTACGACAGTATTCTTGCCCGTCTTTTGACAAGAATCAGGTTGAAAGAGGCAGATTCCAGCCAAAAGAAGGAGATTCGACTTTTTGGAGCAAACACAAAGTTCTAGAGAGAGAAAGTGCGAAGAACAAACCCTACGAGCTATTTAGAGTGGATTTCTCACTATTCAAGCCCATATTGCATCCATAGGAGTGAAGATTGACATCCCAGAGCATATATATATATATATGGAGTAGAACTTTCTCTCACTTGGGTATGAAGAACCCTAGTTCTATGTGTTAGGGATCTGAATTGTAATGACTTTTGGATTGATATATTGTTTGATTATAATCGATTGAAGTGTGTTTATTGAGTCAATTGAATCCTGATCAACTTCTTTTGATTTCTGCTGCAACCTGAGAAAGCTAGAATCTAATTAGGTTGTTAGATCTTCTTTAATCGATAAGAGTGAATTGATTGTACGAGAGTCAGTCAATTCATTGCTTTGTACTGGAATATGTTTCCAGTAGTGGAGTTCTGTGTTAAATGCCTTAGCATTCTATCCCGGTGAAGACTAGTCGTCTGCCGGTTAGTCTGTCTAAGAGGGCTTGGTCAGCTTAAGAGATTCCAAGATGCTGTCGGATCTTCCGTAGTTTAATCAACAATGAATTAACCAAAGGAAATTACAACTTGAACCTAACTAAGGAGCTAGGGGGACTCATTCTCGAGTGACTCTCCTCTTGCTACAGAAAACCGGACAATTTACGGCTTTCTTTATGCTTTAGATTAAACTCATTTTCACTAAATTTTCCCGCCAGATAATAGATAATCACGGAGTACGCAGTACATCTAGGCCCCTGGGTTGACATTTATTACTTGATTCCACTGTACTGCATTTCCATTATGCGATTACACTTGGTCGCAATTTGGTGTTGTGTCGTAGCGTGTCAATTGCCCCGTTCACGGTGTTATAAGACCGTGAGAAGGCAAATGTGTTCATGAACCAAGGTGCTTCCACGTGTGTCAAACCCATCGACTGACCTGAGTTCACAGACGGACTGCAGTGTTCACGGTCTTAACGGCCGTGAACTGGGCAACTGGCAAACGCGTCTGTGAACTGCAGGGTCTGCCTATATAAAGACCGTGAATGATCTTCTTCACTTTCTTGATTCTCCAGGTTAGTTTTCAGCTCTACCTTATTTATTTTGAGAGAATCGGACTAGGTAGTGAAGTGAGGAGAATTTCGGTGAATTAAATATTGAACTTAGCGTTAGGGTGAGAAATTAGGTAAATTAGGATGATTGAATGGTTGAATGATGTTGCTTGAGCTTATGTGAGCATTGGTGGGCATGTTTTAATTCGAATTGCTTTTATTTGTGAAATTTGCCTACCAAGTGCTAATTGTTGAATGATGCGAAATGTTTCGCTTTTGTGGTGGTTGGTAGCCACCGTGGCATGGTTAGGGTTCGAATTTTTTTGTGAGATAATCCATGACCACCTAGAACTATGCCTCGGTATGCTTATGATTAATTGTTTTGATTAGCATGGATCCGTACTGGAAATATAAGTGTGGGGGGAATTCTTTTTCCTCCCAATGAGCTAAGATTGACGTTTATTTCCACGTATGGTGCATGTGTGTCGATTTTGCAGGATGCTGAACATGGAGCACGAGTACATCAGCTACCTAGTGAACCATGCACGGTTTAGAGACAAGTTTTTCTACCAGAGGGACAACCCGATTGGGCAACATTGGTGGCTGAACCTGGACATGTTTAACATGTTTAGGTGCCGATCCGCAATGTCAGGGGTCGTCTGTCACCCCCAGTGGCGCCTGCTACTCTCTATGGACCAGCTCATCTACCACGAGCTCTGGGTGGAGTTCTACTCCACCTTCACCGACGTCGTCCCGACTGGCAAGAAGAGTCGGCCATACGTGGAGTTTATGCTGGGAGGTCAGCCGCGAGTGCTGACCTATGATTCCTTCGCCCAGGCCATGGGGCTCTACACGATGTACATGATGATGATAAAGCGGCAGTACACAACCGACTTCCACTACCAGGCCGCATTTCAGGCCCTCAGTTGTCCCGAGCATAAGCACGAGGAGTACGAGGCGAGTCGCACCAATGCGATGAAGCTGAGGACCCCCTAGAGGATTCTGCATACCCTGCTCACCCGCTCTTTCATCCCCAGCCTGCATTCAGGCCACCTGATCACAAATAGGGGGCTACTTGCTCTTTTCTCCATGAGGCATCCAGCAAAGCCAATCCACCCTGGATCGCTGATTGCCATCTCTTTCGCCCTGTGTCTGGGGCGGAACAGGGTGGACACCGTGCATATAGGGGGCATCATCACGAGGCTGGCCCGTCACTTTCATGTGAATCTGGAGTGGTGCTACATTGGTGGACGGACATAGCCCTTCCTAGTGGCGACTCTTTACAACCAGAAGTTAGCGCTTCAAGGAGAGTGTGGGGTAGAGTACCTTGAGGGGCTCCGACCTTCAGGAGTCATGAAGCCAGTAGTTGACCCGGCTCCAGTGGAGCCAGAAGCAGAGGGACCACCTCCAGAGCAGCCACCTGCTCGAGCTCTGGCTGCCGCCGGCGTCCCGCGCTCCAGCGCCCAGTACCACCACCACCACCACCAGCATCCGGTGCCGATCCCCTCGTCCAGAGGATGGATCGCTTTGAGACCCAAGTCGTGGGAGTGACTTCCCGACTCGATTGGCAGACCGACCTACTTGATCAGATGGCTCATCGTTAGGGCCTCCTCCCAGATGAGGATGAAGGACCTTCGGCTCGAGAGAGGTAGCCGACGAGGGAGATATGTGGCAGAGCCGATTCCTTTCGCTCCACTACTCCACTTGGAACTCTAAACTCTTTTGTTTTATTTGATCTTTCTTTTATTTTGTATATGATCATAAACTACTACTATCGTATTGTGATGTGTAATAACCTCGCCTCGAGCGAGTCGTGTTCTGTTTGTGTATGTGTGTTTTTTGTCTTCTCCTTGAAGCTTCAATCTCCAAACCCGGAAAAAATTCCAACTTTCACTCACCAAGCAGAGCGGTAACATCGTTCTACCCCTATATTGCGCCATTGAGGGCGATGTCGAACTTAAGTGTGTGGGGGGGGGGGGTAGTTTATTCTTATGCTTGTGTGAGTGTGAGTGTGATTGATGGTGCTTGGAGCCTTGATGTATGCCCAAATTTGAAAATTTTGAGGGCTCCAAGTAATGTTTGTATGATCACAGTGGTCGGTTTGAGTTCCATTGAGGTTCTACATTAGAGGATTGTGCGTGGTTCCTTCTAGAAATAAAAGAGGAAAGAGTAGTGTTGGAGTGAGTTCTTAAAGGAGAGCATTGGTTGTTGAAAGTAGTGTGGCAAGTGTTTAACTCTCTAGTACCCCCATCAAAAAGAAAATAAAAGGAAAGTGGAAAGAAAAAAAAAAGAGAAACGAAAAAGAGGTAATAAAACGGGGTCAATAATGTAGAGAGTGCCACAAAAGATTTGAAGAGTATGCTCTAAGTGGGGTTTATTGGCATTCAAGCCATTTAAACCCCCACATTATTTTAGAACTCCTTCACTGCCAAGTCAAAATGTGATAGCAAGAGTAGATCGAGGAAGAGCGCTTAAAGGTAGTTCATGATGGGTGATAGGTTGGAAGGGAGAAGCGAGTTTTTTGGCCTATGCTAGTGGCCATTATTTGTAGGGAAGGTTCTTAGTCGAAACCATACAACCTCTGGGTTTAGGGTGAAGATGTAGGACCTCATGATGTGTTTTCCACCACCCAAAAAGCCTTTTCCCCATGTCCAAGACCATTGCCAGTCATTTGAACCGTGTCTAAGACCTCTGGACAAGCTAGCGACGACAACCGTCCCGTGAACTCTAACATTTAGAGGTTATCGTCGTGGTGAAGAGACGACAGGGCCGAGTGCTGATGATTGTGCACATTCTTTGCACCAAAAAGGTCCTGATCCAACTGGTCAAGAGAACGAGTGATTCATTCTTGCTTTGCATGTCATACCATACCTCGGTGAGGACCTTTGTTGCCCATTCGTTTGTTCCTTGGACTTGAATGTTATTATATGGTTAGTTGTGGTGGATAAGTGATCTTGTTGAGACTTGAATTGATTCATGAACAAGGTGAGAAGTTTTCATGTTCCCGTTTTGGTGACCTCGAATGTCGTTTGTGGTGGATGTCGGTATCGCTTGCAACGGTCGTGTGTTAATTGCCAATAGCCATTGAGATTCGCCACTTTGTGACCTTTGATTTGTCCCCAAAAAATTTTGTTAGGTTGAGAGATTACCTTGTGTGAAATGGTTTGCTTGGGGACAAGCAAACGTCTAAGTGTGGGGGAGTGATTCGGGCCTAATTGTACACTTTTTATACTCGATTCTTTTTTACGTTTGTTGCAATTGAACTCCAAAAAGGTTGGTTTTACGCGAGGTTGCTTGTGTTTCAGTGTGTTTCAGATCCTAACAGGTAATTCCAAACTCGGAGTCGAAAGTTGGAAGAAAAGGAGCAAAGACCGGGAAAGAGGTGGAGACAGCCAGTGTTTAGTTTAAAACGGGCATAGGAACGAAATTCCTATGCTTGGGGCGTAGCATTGTCATTGGTCGTCAGGTTTGAACTCCTTGCCTTTATACGGCTAGTGAGGCACGGCCTGACGTTGGAGTTCACGGTCTTACAGGATCGTGAACTGGAGCCATAACCCGTAAACCAAGGAGCATCCAGAGAGGGTTTTCTAGTTACTGACGCCCAGGTTGTTCACGGTCGCTAAGACCGTGAACAGAGGCCACTGACCGTGAACCCGAGCCAATGAAGCGGTGCGTTTTGGTCTCAGCAATGAGTTTAAGGACGCGTTTCAATGTTCACGGCCGTGAAACCAGGCCGTGAAGTGGGTGCAATCTCAACTTAGAAGGCCAGCTGAAAGGAAGAAGAGAGGAGAGACCTAGTGTGATAAACTTCTCCTTCTTCAGATTTTAGAGTGAGAAAGTGTCGAACCAAAGAAGAGGAAAAGCTAGGGTTTCATCTCCAAGCAAGGTTTTGGGAATTCCTCCCCCAAATGAGGATTTCTTCAACACAAGGACCAAGGCTTGCATCTTCTTGATGGTTTCCCTTTCCCTCTCATGTTTTTTCCCTTCTCCTAGCATGGAGTAGTCCCTTCTTTCACTTGGGTGTTTGTAAACCCTAGCTACAATTATGTGAATGTGTGTATGAATTGAATGATTTGTGTATGATTGTGTTTTAATGTGAATGTGGAGGTATTATTCAGAAATGATTGTGTTGTGTAAAAGCCTATCAATCTAATTGTCATTCTAACATATCTTAGAGAGGAGACCTTCTTAGGTCAAGAGGCTCAATTTGACATGGGTGTTCTTGGGCATTTCATGCCTCCTGGGTTAGTTTAGAGAGGAAACCTTCTTTACCCAAAGAGGCTCAATTCGAGCTGGGTTTCCTTGGGCATTCAATGCCTTCTAAACTAGTTTAGAGAGAACCCTCCTTAACCTAAGCGGCTCATTTCGAGTTTCGTTTCCATTGGCATTCAATGCCTCCTAAGCTAGTTTAGAGAGAACCCTCCTTAACCTAAGAGGCTCTAATAGAGATGGGTTTCCTTGGAAATTTTATGCCTCCATTCTAGGTTAGTTAAAGGGCAAACCTCATATTTCGCATTAGCACTTAGGGTTTGGTTGTGGGTGGCCCTCCGAACTCCAATTCGAGGGTGAAGTCTAACCATTCCTTAGTTGATAGGTTGAGAGTGTCCCATTAGTGGCTTGGATCGTATCCCATTCCTCAACCTAGAGGTTAAGAGGGTATCTTTGGCTGCTTGTTAGACTTCCCTATGATTTATGACCCCCCCTAACCACACACGGTCGTTCGATTCTTCAAGTCATAATTGTTAGCTGGGGGAGCAACACACAGGTGAAGCTTTCTCAACTAGTGTTAAGTCCATTTTACCTTCGCAAGGCAATTTTGGTTTAGACCTTTGTTTTCATCAAAACTAATCCGCTAGATAATGTTTCAAACAGTCGAAGTAGCGGTACATGGACCGGCACGGGTCGATATTTAAATATACTTGCCATATATTGCACCCATCTAAGGTTTATACTTGGACCTTAGGTGATATTTTATTGTGATAGTCAGAGCAAGTCACATCTCATCCTATGGATTGGTTAGAACTCTCTCCTATTTAAGGAAGAGCAATGAGCATGTATTAAAAAAACAAGATTTTCCAGATTGGATGGTTGTAAGTTGTGCCCATAAAGAAGGATCATTTGATATTATTAATATTACTTAATTAAATTGATGTCTAGAAGATGACTTTATCATTATTGATGAGATTGAGGCTCATATAATGTTTGTTAAATGCTCGTTAGTGTTATATATTTACTAGGGGTGGGCATTGTTGACACTTGACACCTCCTGCTATGGCTACGGTTTATGTGTATTGATTTATATTAGAGTTGTATTAGTGTAGTGGGCCCTTTCATTAAAAGCCCACACACGTAAGCATGAATGGCCCATGCAATGTTGGACGTAGATGGTTGTCGTCTCCAAACCTAGGGCACGTCTGAATGTATATATGATAGAGAGAGGAGAGTGCCGCCTGTACTGAACTGAACACTCAATACATCTCAGTAAAACCAGTAGCCTGAAGAGCGTTCAAAGCTCTTCCGTGGATTACTCCTGGTTATCCAAGGATACCACGTAAACTCTGTTGTCCGTGTTTGCTTTCATTTTTCGTATTCTCCTCAGTCTGTTTCTGTATTTGTTAACATGGTATCAGAATTCAGAGCCATCCGCGACTCAATCAAAGAGGCCTACTGTATGCCTCACATCGACGAACTACGCATTATGGGAATTTCAATTTCAGGTTTTTGTTGAAGGACGAGGATTGCTGGGGATCCTGGATGGAACGATCCCACAACCAAATGCTACCACCGCCACACCATAAGAAAGAGAAACTTGGAACTAGAGCGATGCGCGAATCCATTCGTGGTTGCTAGGATCAGTGGATCCCTCTACCTGACTTAGTCTCTGATTGTTCACCACAGCAAATCGGATGTGGAGGCATCTCTCGACCCTATATTCAACTGTTAATGCTGCAAGACAATTTGAAGTGCAGGCTGCTCTTGCTCAATTGGAGCAAGGAGATCGATGTATCACAGAGTACTTCAATGCCGCTCAAGAACTCTGGACATAACAGGACATCTTGCATATGGCTTTGCACCCTCAAGTTTGGACGAATGATATGATCGCTGAAAGACAACAAGGTCGCGTGATGCAATTTCTAATGAGGTTGCGGCCCGAGTTTGAAAACGTCTGATCCAACCTTCTCAATCGCCAGCAGCTAAGGCTTGATGGGGTGCTGGGAAGTCTTGTTCGTGAGGAAACAAGGCTGAGAACTCAAGCACAATTAGACTCACGTCTAGTAGAAGGTGAAACCATTGTTGCCGCCTCAGCCAGGTCTGGTATAGGTCACAACTCTCAAGTTTTTGTTGTTTCTCGGCAACAATTTAATAGTCGCGTTCCCAATTCCGAACTTGAGTGTCACCATTGTCACGAGAAAGGGCATGTGGTGAAGCATTGTCGTCGTCGCAACTACTGTGTTTATTGCAAGAAAATGGGAATCAAGGTGAACATGGATTTATTCCTCCACCATTAGGAGCTGGATGTAGATATATTCCTCCACCAGCTAGAGGTGGACGTGGACCTCCATTTCGTCCAAATCGTCCCGCCGATTACAATGTTAAACAAGGTGAATCAAGTGGCTCCACTGGAACTCCTACTGCTGCCCAAATCGAACAGCTTGTCCAAGCTGTAGCTGCTCTACAAAATTCACTTCCAACTGCTATTGGAACAACACTCTCTACTCTTCAAGGTACAATAAAAAAACAAGCCCTGGTTAATTGATTCTGGGTGCTATAATCACATGACCAATGACAGTAAAACTCTCCAAAATATACGTCCTATTAGTCATGTTGATTTGACAGTTGCTAATGGAGATCGGATGGAAGTAAAAGGTGTGGGTAAAGTAGATACACGTACCATCTCTTTACCTCGTACCTTACATGTTCCCTCATTACGTCCCAATTTAGTTTCAGTTGGCCAGCTTACTGAACAGGGTTGTTCTGTGATGTTTTCTCCTACGGGTTGTGTTATACAGGATATGAAGACGGGGAGGCAGATCGGAAGGGGGAGTAAGCAGGGGAGGATATTTCTTCTGGAGGAACTTCGTGGTTGTTCGAGTTCATGTCAGTAGTCCTTCCGTGTCAATTAAATCTCAGTATGTTATGGTCCAATATTTTCCAGTTGGTCAAATAAAGTGTGGGAACTTTGGCATGCTCGTTTAGGGCATCCACACTCAGGTCGTTTGTCAGTAATGTTTAAACAGTCTCTTCTACGAAAGAATCATGTTGGCATGTCAGCTAAACATTCTTGTACCAGTTGTGTTGAAGCAAAAACTTCTAGTACATCTTTTCCCTCTAGCCTCACTATCATAAATGAGCCATTTCATCTTGTTCATACATATCTATGGGGGCCTGCTCCCACTGTATCTCGTCTGGGTTTTAAATACTTTGCTCTTTTTATTGATCATGCCACTCGATACACCTGGATATATTTTCTCCGCCTAAAATCTGAGCTTTGTTCTGTAGCTATTGAATTCCTCAATATGATTCAGACTCAATTCGGTAAAACAGTCAAGATTATTTGTTCTGACCCTG
The DNA here is from genome assembly GCA_946122785.1 of Linum tenue. NCBI lineage: Eukaryota > Viridiplantae > Streptophyta > Magnoliopsida > Malpighiales > Linaceae > Linum > Linum tenue. The sequence continues at coordinate 60,993,394 of CAMGYJ010000008.1, read as the reverse complement.
GTGGACAGTTTAGCTCCACTCCGTTGCATGAAGTCTATTGTTCACGTGGCATATTGAGTCAAATGTCTTGTCCTGGCGTTTCTCAGCAAAACGGTCTAGTTGAACGGAAGAACAGACATGTAATGGAGCTTACTCGCGCTCTCTTACTTGCTTCTTCTGTTCCTAGTCGTTTTTGGCTTGAGGCTGTGGTTACTGCAGTACGTCTTATCAATTATCAGGTCACCCCCATTTTGAATCAAAAGAGCCCGTACTATTCTCTATATGGATGTCATCCTAACTAATCCAGTCTTCGAGTCTTTGGCTGTCTATGTTTTGTTCTTTTGCCCAAACGAGAACGTACCAAATTGACTTCTAAAACTGTTCGGTGTATCTTTTTAGGTTATAGTAGTGTTCATAAAAGGGTACATTTGCTATGATCCATCGAGTCAACGTATGCGCATAGCTGTTTCTGTCATCTTTTTCTAAAATAAAATGTTTTATCCCCCAAACTCTGTGTCCGAGCCTGTGTTTCCTGGTGGAAATTCTTCTTTGCCCAATTTTGACGATGTTGATGATGATGATATTACTCCGGCCGATGATCCAGCTATGCCTCCCTCTCCACCCGATCTGTCCTCACCTCCACAAAGCGCCTCCAGCACCTCCTCATCCTCGTCCTCCACTTCATTCTCGCCTGCACCTGGTTCTCCTCCCTCGGCAGTGCAGCTCCCTGTTTGTCGCTCTCTGCGCAGTACACAAGGCGTTCCGCCTCCAGGATATAATGAATATGTGACTTTTGGTGTTGACACTCTTATTGTTCCCAGTACTTTTAAACAGGCCCGTGTTAATCCAATATGGGATCAGGCAATGCAAGAAGAGTTTGAAGCATTAGAAGCCAATCGCACTTGGACAGTAGTGGATCGTCCTAACCCGTGTCCACCAACCATTTGAAGCCGCTGGGTCTATGCAATCAAAATGCTTCCATATGGCTCTGTGGAACGAAATCGAGCTCGCCTTGTTGCCTTGGGGTACACACAGGAGCATGGTGTCAATTACAATGAAACCTTTGCTCCTGTTGCTAAGATGTCCACTGTCCTCACTTTACTTGCTGTGGCAGCACTGCAGAACTGGCCTCTTTATCAACTTGATGTGAAGAATGCCTTCCTCCAAGGTGATTTGGAAGAAGTGATTTACATGGAACGTCCCCTTGGTTATACTGTTGTTCGCGAAGATCAGGTTTGTCTTCTGCATCGGTCTCTTTATGGTCTCAAACAGGCCCCTCGGGCTTGGTTTGAGAAATTTCAAGCTACTATTATTCAACTGGGTTTTCTTCAGAGTCTGAATGATCCCTCCCTCTTCACGAATACCTCGTCCGCTGGCATTGTCGTTCTTCTGCTCTATGTTGATGACATGGTCATTTCCGGTACAGATTTGAAAGGCATCTCACACCTTAAAGACGGGTTGAAGACAACATTTAGTATCAAGGACCTCGACACTATTTCTTATTTCCTGGGTCTGGAGGTCAGCCACACTGACCAAGGCATTTTACTCAGCCAACGTAAATACATTTCCGATCTTCTTGGTGATCATAACTTCAATGACTGCAAGCCCCGTCAAGACTCCCATGTAAGTTAATTTGAAGCTACAGAAGGATTCCGACACTCGTCTCAAGGATGGGTCGCAGTATCGCAGTATCGTTGGTAGCTTAATTTATCTTTCTTCCACTCGGCCTGACATTTCTTATGTTGTGCAGGTGGTTAGTCAGTATATAACTGCACCCTGTGTTGATCACCTTGCTGTTGTTCATCGGATCTTACGCTATCTGCAAGGGACTAAGGATATTGGTATTCTATTTCCTTCTACTAGTGCTGCTTCTCTCTCAGCATTCTCCGATTCTGATTTTGCTGGCTGTCTTGATACTCGCCGGTCCATGTCTGGTTGGTGCATTCAGTTCGGTGGAGCTTTTCTATCTTGGCCCTGCAAGAAGCAGGATAAGGTCTCCAAATCTTCTACTGAGGCAGAATACTGGGCAATGTCCGAAGTTGGGTATGAGATGGTTTGGCTTCACTGTATCTTGTCTGATTTTGGCATTACTTGTCCTGCCCCTATGTCTTTGCACGTCGACAACACCAGTGCCATCTGTATTGCTGCTAACCCAGTACTACATGATCGTACCAAGCATATTGAAATTCATGTGCATTATATTCATGATCTTGTTCGTGATGGTACGCTCATCTTGACTCATCTACAGACAGAGGAGCAGATTGCGGATTTATTTACCAAGTCTTTTTCTACGAGTCGACATTGGTATCTTGGGAACAAATTGATGCTTCGAGATCGGCATCATTTTGGGGGAGGATGTTGACACCTCCTTCTATGGCTAAGTTTTGTGTGTATTGATTTGTATTAGAGTTGTATTAGTGTAGTGGGCCCTTTCATTAAAAGCCCACACACGTAAGCATGAATGGCCCATGCAAGGTTGGACGTAGATGGCTGTCGTCTCCAAACCTAGGGCACGACTGAATGTATATATGATAAAGAGAGGAGACTGTCGGTTGTATTGAACTGAACACTCAATACATCTCAGTAAAACCAGTAGCCTGAAGAGCGTTCAAAGCACTTCCGTGGATTAGTCCTAGTTATCCAGGGATACCACGTAAACTCCGTTGTTCGTGTTTGCTTTTATTTTTCGTATTCTACTCAATCTGTTTCTGTATTTGTTAACAGGCATTAGGTGGGTCGGGCGGATTTGACCATAAAAACGCACCCACATGTGGCTAAACTGTTTGATAATTTTTTACCCAGCACCCACCCACATTTAATCTCGGGTTAGGTTGGGCGGATGGTGGATGATGCGGATGGGCCTGTGGGTTCACCCACATCATAATGTATATAATTATAATATAAAGGAGTCAACTTGACATGATAATCAATGGGGAGAGTTATTGGACAGAAACAAGAAGATGGAATAGGGGGAACATGTCGAATTAGTTCTGAAATTGAATAGAAATTCTATTATGAAGGAGTTTTCTATAAATGGAGATGATTATTATCAAGTGCAGGGAACCAAGAAAAAAAATTCAACGGACGAAAGAGAGATGATCTAGGGACAAGAATCATAGGAAAAAAATAAAGGGAAGAAGAGGTGACCGATATTTGGAAGGTTGGTTTTGAGGTTCAATCTCTAGTAGCAGTAGTAGTCTCCGTCCAACGTCTCCACACTCCTCTCTCCAGTGCCAACGACTTTGTTCTTTTTGTTGTTGGGTTGAGTAAGACACCCGCGCACCCGCCCACACCCACCCGCCACACGACCGATGGCTCCCAGCGTAACCCGTCACCCACCTACAGACTCACCCACATAACAAGATTCGGGTCAAATGCGGATGGATTGGCCCAAACTAGCGGGTAATCCGCCGCATGCCCAACCCTGATATTTACTACATTCTCACCATGATGGAATCCAACGAAAATCAATGCTTTTCCAACAGAAATCAAATATTCCAAGGTGGTTAAGATAGGGTGCAAAATTCTTGACGATGTACACATGCATAACCATATTTTGGACAATGATTTTAAGTGGAGTTAGATCTAACGAGTGAGATTAAAAGATTTTTTATTTATTCTACTTTGTTTTAACTTGGATTTCAATTTTTTCCACAGATGGAATGAGTTCGTTGTGTTCTATAAAATTATATATTAATTCTCAGTAGATTTTGAGAAATTTTTTTCGTACACCCATACCGCTTGTTTTCACTCAAGTTTTCAAAAAATTTGTCCGGAAAGAACAAGCTCATCGTGATCTATTGGATCTACACATTTTTCAGAAAAAAATCTTTTATGACCAAATATACCACTTTATAATATCACTCTGGTATTGGGTGCTAACTGGTGGTAGACGACGATGAAAGGTTGTAAATGACATTAAGTATTATTCGTACTATCTTGTATACAACCATTCTACACTGGTATGTTCATACCATCATGGTACACTTTCATACCACACGGTATAATATTATGTACTATTGAACATTACCACCATGGTATGGTCTGATAATAAATATAAGAAACGATTTTGTTCCAAAATATATCAAAGTTGATGTTATTTTGAAAAACACAATTAATATGACTTATCTTGAGAAAAAAAATTACGACTTTAAACGAAAGGGATATAGCTTATTAAAATTAACAAAAAATTATTTGTCTAAATATAGACATAATTATGTTATTCACCACATCGGTTCCCATTTCAGACAAGAAAGCCGTCTCAACCTCACACATGATCGACACAGAACTCCCTTTCTCCGACTATACTGGACCAGGAAGGCCAACCCTAATTACCAAGGACTTTCCATTGCATCTTCCAAATTACATAGAGATCATCCACAAATTCTATGTTGGATGGGACTAGATTAGGCAAGAATCTCTTGTCATGCAATCATTTGGCAACTATGAATTTGTCCAAGGATCTCACGAAAATAGCCATCCAAAAGGACCTATATATATCCACCACCACAACCTCTTGCCAGGATCTATTGGTATTAATCAGCATTATTCTTGAAAGAGTTCATAATAGAGCTCAAATATACTCTTTCTCAAGGAATCGGCTTTTCAAATCTTTCCAAACAAAGCCTCCACTCTCCAGTGACATTATGGGCAATATCAGTGCACTTGATTCCATGAAAATCACCAACCCTATGACAAAATGTCACTGTATCACTAAGTCCCTAAACCCTGGCTTTGTTTTGACCGGAAGTTAGCTAAATTCAGAAGCACTTGTGTATTAGCGTACATTTCGATTAAATTAGGGTTAAACATGTCAAGAACAGTAAGCTTCTAATAACTTGAGTGGTTAATAGAGACTTAATAGTGGATTTTATAGGGGATTGCTATTCGTCGTCCTAAAAAATCTTATTCGTCGCCCTAATTATATTAAATTTACTCTAATGTCCTTAGTTCATTTTTAATATCCCTTACAATAATTAATATGTTTAATTAACTTTTGTATATAAAGTATTCTTTGCATTAATTTTTTTACCGTAAAGATCAATTTCTGCATGAAAATTAAAGCTTCAAAGTTTCCCGGCCACCCTCCACCACACATCTTTCATTCCATCACTCCACCGCTAGGAATATCTAAAAAGACAGTCTAAAAAGACAGGAAATGCAGATATTCGTAAACCTACAATATGATTACATCCTGGGCCTGGCCCATTTTTAGATTACCATTCTCAAGATAGTAATTGCTTTCTGATCATATGATTAAAATTATTTAAAACACGAGACATAGGCACCTAATTAGTGATTTGGATGAATGGTTAATTTGCTCTTTTTTCATGGTTGGTTGAGTAACTTTCCTGGATGTATGGAAACATCTGATTTTGGGCTGAATGTTATCGGAAGAAATATCAAAATGGGCCAGAACAGATTTTGCTACGTTGGACAATCAACTTAGCCCAAATGGACCAGGAAAGCCGGCACCTGCTTCTCCTACTCTCCCCTAAACAGATTCAGATATTTAGGGGCAGTTTGGTCTTTGATATTGTGTAGTGAGATTGTTATCACGTTTGGACTTTTTTACAGGCAAAACACAGCGGTATATGCATAATTATCAGCTTTCCAACAAATATATTTATAAACTAGATTATAATCCGGTCCGTTGGTCGGAATGTTCATATTTTAATATTTATATTTTTATGTTATGTTTAAGTATATTAATTTGTTTAAGTTTATTGAAAATCATTCAATCGAGATTCTTCATAAAGAATGAATATATAGGTCGAATATTCAGGAAAATACCCTCCTCATTTAAGAATATAAAAATGTATCATTAATCTCATTTTCATAATGATAATTGAGCTCTCATTAAAATGATATTGGTTAATAGATTGTCCAGAAATATATAATATAAAAGCTCATTGGAATTCTCACACGATCCATAGATAGTTTGAAACTGAAATGAAACCTCACAATCCCACATAAATGGTTCAAAGCTCTCCTCTATGAATAACATGCCACTAATAAAAAGGAAATGGATTTATAAATAAAAAATTGAAGAGTTGTTGATTCAAGTAAATCATATGCTAACAACTCAACTAAAAGGAAACCATCAAAACTTGAAAGCAAATGACAAAATTAGAATTACATCCAATATACTAATAGACTCGATCAAAGTAATGAGGCACAAAATTAGACACTCCTTATGTACAGGTTCCAGTAGTTTGAATAGTGAATCGACATTAACTTTAGTTAATCAATCAATGATTCCTCGTTTTAACTTAAACATAGGTTGTGGTAGTTGCAACAACTATAACACCTAAAGATCCAATAGTTTCCACTCTCCGTTGTACAAACAACTTTTTATCCCCCTCCATCTTCAATCTCTCGACGTATATGTTTTAAACCAAAATTCAATTTCTAATCCTCCTTCTGCAACTCCATTTATGCTACTTTGATGGAGCTTCTCTCCATGAAACTGAATTTCTCTTTCAATTGAGTTTCTTGTCAGTTTGATCTCCAACTCCTCAATCATCTTTCTTGTATTTGGCCAACTCATCCTCCTCGGGGCAGTTTTAATAAGCTCGTAAAACCAACACTCATCTTCATTCCATCAATATGCTCTTCTCCTCCTTCTCTGCCTTCACCTGATCTAGTTCACTTTCATGCACTTTCAATACCCTCTCCATTTTCATTAATATCCTGATCATCTACCACTTCTCTCTCTCTTCAATTGCTCCGATTATGTTTCTATGTCTTTCAATACCCTCATTGGTTAAATCACTACCCTGACCAACTGCCTCTTCGCTGCCTTCACTTGCTGCAAACTACTTCCATGACTTTTTATACACCTTCCTCAAAATCACAATCAACTAACCAATATCAATCCATGGCCTTGGATCAGTTTTAGACTCTCTATGAACATCTCAATACCACAAAGTCTAAATCTAAATATTCTTTCAGTTAATTATGAACTTGAGTTTATCAAAATCTAATCCACTCCTTCTAAGTTGGAATTCCCATTCCCCAAGCTCATTTTTGGTTCATTTTATCCCACATAACCATGATATTATACCTCTAACTAAAATAAATCAAAGCATTTTATGAAAAGAAACCGAACCATGAACTTTAAATGCTACCAAATCCAAACACAATTTCTTCCCCTTGCCACTTCCCTTAATCCCTTCCCAAACCCAATATCAACTTTTACTCCAAGTACACACCCCCAACTCTCAGTGTGTTGCGTGAAAGCTTAATTTTAGCAATCATTATGCTTGCAATTAGATTAATGGACACCAGCAAGCGCCAAAATTCCACCAGACAATGAGTTGTCTTCACTTTGAGTTTTGTAATAAAACTGCTGGCCTTATATGTTTATCAGTCTGGAGGCCATATGATCAGCAATACCGAATCAATTACAGCGAAGTTACCAGTCACAGTAATGACAATGTGAAACACGTGTTAACAAACGCGAATATGGGTTACTTTTATGGATTGACATTAGAATGATGGGATTGGACAATGAGATCGTTCTTAGTTAAAGCGACATGTAAATTGGTCATTTGGTATGGAGGACACAAACTGTTAAAATTCTAAATTATTTGGGTGAGTTTGTATTTAGTGTTTTCAAAATCGTGGTATATGAGTTAGGTGATTAAAATATCTAAACCCAAACGAACTGACTCACACACACCCTAGGAAGAGTTTCAAACTTAGTATTTAACCAGACAAAAATGTTCAGAGAACCAGTCTCCTATAGTTTGCACAAAGAAATGATTGTTTCACTATAGTTTTGAAACTTAATGATAATTTAAGAATTCTATATCGCTTCTACATATTCAATATTATAATTCGATATGAAATATTCGAAACAACAATATTTGTGGTTGCAAATTTATGGTTATCGTCCATTAGGGAAATTTATGATAATTTACGAATTCTATATCTGCAAATTTTTGGTTGCAGATTGATAGTCAATATTATAATTCAATGGTATTTAGTCTTTCAATTCTATGCTCATAATTCTCAACCATTAGGGAAATTTTTAGCCAATGATTTTTGGTCATTCACTTATAGCATTGAAAATGTCTCGTTACAAAACCATAGATCACAAATGTCAAATTTTATGTTTTGAAATAAAATTTTGTATAACACTTTTGTAAACAATCCTTGTATTCCTACAAACTATAAAGTCATGTAACCTAATAAATGTAAAAGTTGTAAGACATACATAAACTCAAAATGTACTATTTGATTCTTGGTGAAGAATTGTGTGATTAGAGGAACTCACTTAGTTGATTCATAAAGCTAGGTATATCATGATGATTCACTTTGTAAATAATTACAGTTATTAATTAATTCTATGATTGATTGTTGCGGTGGATAGTCCTATGATTTTGAGATATTTAGTATTTTCTCTCTTTAATGCAGAAAATACATAAACAGTGTTGTAGTCTAGTTGGTTAGGGATATTGACTATAAATCTGAAGGACTTGAGTTCAAGTCTTGGTAATGACATTTTTTTTCCTCGTAAGAAGATATTTAAGTTCTAAGTTGAACTTACAAATTTACCCCTAGCTACAATTAAGGAGAGTGCAATGAATTTGAAATGCTCAAAATCTCTTGAAGAACGGCTATATATCATAGAGGGATATCAAAATATCCATTTTCGTCCACTCCATTAACTCCGTCAGTTAACTTGATGACTGGATAGACGGTGGATGCTTAATTGGCGTGTTTCTAACCCCACTGAATGACGTGGATTAAAAGAGAAAAAAATTAAAAAAATTCTAAAAACCACAAAACGAGTATTGGCCTTCCATTTCTCAACTTCGATCCGTCTTCTCCCCTTTCCTTAATCTCTCTGTTTTCCGACCACGACGGACGGCGAGACTAAAAGTCCAACCCAGAAAGAAACACGCCCGATAACCACCGATCCTCCTCCGATCGATGCCTCCACCCCCAAATAACCCTACCCCAAGCCTAGATTTTGATTCCAACCACAATCCCCAATCATCGCCTCCCTTTTACTCCGGCGACTTCCATGCAGTCGGCGGCATGGTGATACCAAGCTTGAATCTCAAACAAAAAAAGTTTGAATCTGACCAAGTCGCCAAGAGAGAAGACTGCAGCAGCGAGGTCTAACAGATAACAGTGGAGGTAGTTGAATCCCAAACTCAATGACGCCTTCGCGCCCGGATTTCACTTCGACCACGTCACTAGAGCGGGGAACAACAGTCCCAATCTTTTGCGAGAGCAACGACGCTGGATATGAAGTCGTTCACTCTGCTCTTCGAATTTGTTGCCGATTTGCCGCTGGATCCCCGCCGCGGCGGGGAGCTCCAGCCCTGAACCTGGCGACAGGGGATCTAGGTACGGAGCCGATTTGGGGATAAAAGGGGAGGTGATTTTGGCGGCGACCGTCAGGGAAGAGGCGACGAGGAGGAGTTGGGAGCCGAGCTAGAGATGGTCACCGGTTCTTGGAATATGCAGAGGTTGCTCACAGAGAACATAAACAAAAATATGGATTTGCCCAAACCCACATCTCACTTCTACAAGAACATACAGGTCTGCGTAATGGGTCACTACCTGCATGAGTGCCCAAGCAGCGAGGTCCGATTTTGATTTCAAAACAAAGATGAACCCTAATTTTTTTAGTTTGGGGGAATGGTGAAGAGCCCGACGGGGTTAAATAAGGGAAATGGTTTTTTCATTTTCGTTTTTATTCAACTAGCCTATTTGGCATCTACGTGTAAAGTATGGTTGCATTTTGGCTAATGTCGTCTAACACGCCGTTATAGTTTCAGACGGAAGTGGATAGATTTGTCACACAACCTTCCGATTTTTGGATATTTCGTGTATTTTGTTAGTTGTGGATATATTTGTCACAAACCTGATAATTGTGGATATACAGCTGTATTTTGCCTTTTTAGAATGCATCATGATTTTTATTTTATGTACATAGAGTACATATATATGATATATTGTTTCCTTTGATGTAAAAAATATTGGTTGAAATTGTTCTCTTTATTGTTTCAATTTTATCTTAGTTAGAATTATATAGTTGAAAATTTTCTCTTTATTTGTCTATTTTATCTTCTTTGAAATGTTCTCTTGCATAGAAAAAGGAGTGTAAGGGACATCTTTTATTTTTTTTGTGAAAAATATCACTTGTATTACTAGGACTTAATGAAGTTACACCAACCCGACTTCCGAGCTCAGCCACGTTCGAAAATCAAAACCATAACCCCCTTGTAAGAAACAAATCTATTTCATTTTTGGCCACCAAATGGGTCATCTCATTGCTCTATCTACCTACAAACTTAACGCTAAATCCTGGAACACGTCGAGAAGCTGGCAAACTTTGACCAAAATTGCAACGCCCCGCGCATCCCTGGTGATACGTGCATTTACTTTGTCAACCACCACCTTGGCATCCTCGATGAACTAAAAACTTTGAAGCCCTACCCCAGCACATCACCAAATTGCATCACACAACGCCATCAACTCCATCAGCATTGGGTCAAGCAAACTACCATCAATTGATCCTTTTGCCATAAGAACCCCTCCTACGACATCCGAAGAACGAATCCCACCAATCCATGGGACTCATGGCACACAGCCCCATCAAACGAACTCCCTACCCCCAGCGAAGCCTTCGACTCCCCTGTACTGCCTCGCACATGCAATCGGAACGCTAAGCACTGACCCCCACTAGTGGTGGGAAGACCCATCCACTCCTTCACTTGAAACTTCAACTGCCTTTCCAACACACTGAACAACCCTATTGACAATCAAAGGCAACCAAATTCCTAGAAGTCCAGATTTGCTAGAGAAGGCATAGGAATCAAACAACCCTAGATGGAGAAGAATCTCGTTCCAAGAATCGACAGAAGAAAATAGCAAATGCAACTCCCTATAAGGCTTCTAAATCCCCCATCAACCTCGATATCCCCCACAAGGCCTTCTCCACTGGGCAAGAAATAAATAAATTTTCTATCGTTTCTTCCAACCTCTCCCCCCTTGCCCCCGCAAACCAAACATCGAGATAACATCGGGACCTTTTTCCATAATCAAAGCCTCCATTGTTGGAAGAGTTTGTTGTAGTAACTACGCTCGACCCTCAAATTTAACAAACCACCTCTTGGTATATTAAAATGATTGATTTTATGGTTGACCTTTTACAAGAACAACAACCTCGATTTGTTGCCTATTCCGATCGACCTCTATAATAGTCCAGTCGAACTCATAGAACCTAGAATGTCATGCACCTTCTGAAATCTAACAAACTACCATAGAAAATCTGAAATTCAATCGACAATCATAGTAGCAAGAAATCATATCTTCCTAAAATTTTAACCATTAACACCAATACACAATAAACACACCTCATAGTAGTTTACACATATCTCCAATCCAAAACTACAACGACTTAATCTTAATCCACAATCATAGTTGCTTTAAACCAAATCGTCTTACAAACTTAATAGATCAAATCAAAATAAATAAAAAGCATAATGCAATTCAAAGAGTTCCTTGATCTCTCTTCTCACTCGTCTTGATTATCCCCATTGGTGCTACTAAAATTATGGTGCTCGGATGTGTTTGGATACATGTACTTCCACTAAATTATCCAAATTCTTCTCGCATCTCAGTTACAGTCACATGAAGCATATTAATCTGGTTGGATATATGTCTCATATAATCAATCATGTCAGTCATGCGATCATATATAGCATTGATGGTGAATGGTGGAGTTGAATCTTCTGCCTACGCCATTGGTTCATCTTTGAGCTCTACATTTGTCGCATCATTTCTTCATTAGTCTCTTCATCATCACTAGTTTCCTAATTGTTCCCAATATGTATGTCATCTTCATTGTCCATGTTTGTTTCTTCATATTCGACATTCTGAGTACTACGTCTTCTTTTTTTAGTGATCAGTCGTATAAATCATGAATAGTATATTCAATCGACCACATATATTTACCGATAGACCTATTTTATCAAAATCAGGTCAATTTGCAAGTTACTGTAGCAAAGTCTTAATCTTCTAGAGTAAAGTTCGAATAAAAGAAAAGCAAACCAACCAACCGGTCGAGAACGTTCCTATTTCTTACCTAAACTAATTTGGAGTTACAAGAAAATAAAGAAGAGACAAAAAAAAAAAAAAAACGTGAGTCGGAGCTCGGAAGCAGAATTTCAGGTGCAGTGCCCACACGCTTTTTCCCCTGGATCCATCCTATGGCGTGGCAGAATCTGATCCGTTAAATTGGAATCGACGTTCCTAAATTCATTCGATTGTTCGCTTACAACGCTACGATTTCCCCCTTTTTCTGCCGCGAAATCCAACCGACTGCCAGTACTATATTCCTTCACCCATCGCAGCAGCTGGTCACTCTCCCCCACCGAGCGGAACCTTCTCAGATGAAGCAGCAGGGAACCTGGCCACCGAGATCGGACGGTCACCGTTTCCGCTCATTTCCGATGCCAGAAACCAGACTCGAGCGTCGTAAATCCGCCGCGGGGCCGTCCGGACACAGTCAACGGCCGAGGCGGATCGAGCTGAGGTCGTCGCCGTCGTCGTCCACTTCGAAGGTGGAGGATCATGGATTCGCAGCGCTCCCATTCGACATCCTCACCAGAATCGCGGCGCCGTTCACGCTACCCAACCTCCAGGCTGCGTCGCTGGTGTGCAAGTCGTGGAGCGAAGCGCTGCAGCCGTTGAGGGAGGCGATGCTGCTGTTAAGGTGGGGGAAGCGGTTCAAGCACGGGCGAGGAGGGGTGAAATCGGATTTGAACAAAGCGCTGGATTCCTTCCTGAAGGGGGCAGCTCGAGGGTCGAGCTTGGCGATGGTTGATGCCGGACTGGTGTATTGGGAAATTGGGGAGAAGGAGAAGGCGGTGGGGTTGTATCGGAAGGCGGCGGAGTTCGGCGATCCTGCGGGGCAGTGTAATCTCGGGATCTATTACTTACAGGGTAACAATTAAATTCGAATTATCTCCCAATTTGGTTGTTTTTCTGAAAGGTTTCATTGTGTGTTGACTATCTGCCCGCCAACTGTTTGTGATAATTACTGAATGGGGTTTTTGCGCAGCTAAGCCGCCAAACGAAACAGAAGCCGTGAAATGGTTGTTTCGAGCTTCAATTGGAGGGCATGTTCGTGCTCAGTATCAACTCGGTCTGTGTCTGCATCAGGGTCGTGGGGTCGAAGGCAGTCTTCAGGAGGCGGTAAGGGTTATTGATTGTTGCTTTCTCATAATGAATTAAGTTGCTTTCGTCTTTTTAGTAAACATATGAATGCAAGTTTCCATTTTTGTGCAGGCTAAGTGGTATCTAAGAGCTGCGAGAGGTGGGTATATTCGAGCAATGTACAATGTTGCGCTGTGTTACTCGGTAGGAGATGGTTTATCCCACAATCATCAACAGGCAAGGAAATGGATGAAGCGAGCAGCTGATCATGGCCACAGCAAAGCTCAGTATGAGCATGGACTAGGCCTCTTCTCCGTACGTTTTTTTTTTTGCCCCCTCCCTTCTCGTAATAATTGGTGTGTATTGGAATTTAAGCTTTGTATCTTTGTGCTGATTTGGAAGAAAAACACGTGGTGTTTGTTTTGAGTGGCAGGAAGGAGATATGGTGAAAGCCGTGGTTTATCTGGAACTGGCAACTCGAGCAGGTGAAACGGCAGCAGCACATGTCAAGAATGTGATCGTCCAACAACTGCCCGTTAGCTCACGCGAAAGGGCCATGGTTCTTGCGGACAGTTGGCGTTCAATCTCTTCTTCATCGCATTGAGTTGAGTTAGTTGGGATTGCAGGCTCGGCCATTCATCATCATCCATGGTCCGTATTAATCAATCTCCCCTTCCAAATCATGTTTTTTCCCCCGCTTTTGTTTCCAGTCTTTTTCCTTTTAAGTCAGGATAACTGGACTTATAATATTTTTTTAGGCAGTATTCAGATTTCAGATTGTGGGTTTGTTTAGAGCACAAGGTTTTTGGTGAAATAATGGGAAGAATTTTGTGGAGTAATAGATAATAAATAATATTCCATATGAACATATGTTTGGTTGAATTGGAATTCTCGCTAAAATGGAAAGTCCTGGAATAAAGAGTCCCTAGAAAGCAGGTGTGTTTGTGTGATTCCAAAAATTTCTATTATTTGCAAGTGATCTCTTTTGACGGGTTTTGCTTGTAATGTGCCTTGTGCTTAGAGGTTGTTACAATTTCTCCTCTCTTGAGGGGTTGTTGTTCGGCAAGTATTTACTTTGAGATACATGAATTTTTAGAACCCGAGTCTCTTGTTGGCTGGATGTAAGAATTTATGTAATATTGTAATAAGGTGTTTGCTTTGCGAGGGTTCTAATACATTCTTGATTGTTATAACATGATACCATGTTTTCTAATATTACATGATGTGCGAATTACATGTTTTCATGATAAAATGAACTAGAAAAACGATGCAATACAAAATGAGTATGAATTCTGAAAATCTGCAGCAGAATACATACATTTTCAGACTAGTCCGGATAAGATAAAAAAGTGCATCATATTGTAGCACTTAGAAGTTAATGAGAAACGAGAATCAAGAAAATCAACTCAATTGGGGATTTATTTTGGGTAGCCAAACTTATGTAACTACCCATGGGCCATGGGGGGATCTCAAAATATTGTCAAATTCCGCCACTTGTCTGATCAAATAAATGTTTGGCCTTACAGGTGGTTCTGGAACGTGTAGGGTGAAGAGGCATCCGCCCTGATTGGGAAGTGAGCTTGATTTTCAGTTGGCCGTCTAGCAGAAAGCCAGCTCATCATCATCCGCCATTTTGCTCCTCTTCCAGTCCAGTCGAGAGCAATCAAATTATTATTGTACAGAATCTGTGGCCAAAATGCCGACGAGTCGACAAGACAATATCCCGCTCAATCCTCTCTCAGCCCTTTGATTGATTCATCTCTCTGGTGGCCTGATGATAATACGCATTGGATACGCTCTTCCTTCTGTCTATCAATCAGGTTTTGAGCTGGCGCCTTTTTTATGTTATTGTCTCGTCCCACTGGTTTTGTGTGTATGTGATGATGACAGTCCAGAGTAATCTTCAGCTTTGCTGTCTTTCTTCTTTTTTCTTGTCTCATAATAACATTAGATACGTCTATATTATATGTTATACAATAGCCATGAATATGTCCCCGAGTTGTAGTTTACCTTCCCCTTGTACATAACAACAGAATCATGCATGTTTCGTTACTCAATAGAGTAGAAAGCTTCTCTTTTCCCCATAATTTAGTAGGGGGCGAAATTAAATATATGAACAACCTCTGTGTTCCCTAACAGTGACGCTGTTTGATCAACACTTGCTGACGCTGTTTGATCATCCTTTCGCACATTTCAACAGCTATTGCGTTCAAATTTAACCGTGAAGAATTCTCGGGAAAACTATTGAATAACATCAACAAGCTGTGATTGCTCATCGACTGCATTTGGCCTTTAGAATGGCTGTACTAACAGTCACATTCCCAAATTGTTATCGTTTCTTTGGTAATGTAATGGCTCTTGTTGCAAAGACGGCCGTTTTCAAGGGCCCCCGCAGCTCTGCAATTTGCGGCGTATTATTTGTAGCCATGTGTCGTGTTGAACCTTTCAGAAATTAGATAAACAGACAAATTTGATGAATGTTGGGGACGACTTTCGTTGAGCCACCAACCAAATGGTCCCAACGAACCAAACTCTACAATTGAATACGTATATAATGGACCAACTCTTTTCTCCCTACCCCTCCATTATCATTCTGTATTATGTTCCTAAAATCAAACTTCAAAAACCCACTGTAATCATCTAACTAAATATGAACATCAACTAACAAACCTGTAACATTTTTTTTTTTTACTGCGATCTAACCTCAGTAGTCGGAAGAAAACTAATTCAAGACTCTTGCTATATCACGAAGGTCAGCCGTTGAGAATGCGGTCCACGGTGGTAGAGATTGATATGGTAAACAGCTTTGGCAACCAACTCTCTCAACTCAGGGTACTGAGCCAGCACCATTCTATCCACTCCTTCCAGCGCCGTCAGCACACGAGCGGGCTCCAGCGCCTCGTGATTCCCGGCATTCACCGCCAGGTAGCACAGCAAGATCAGCGCTCTGAGCTGCGCCCTCTCGCTCCCTCTCAGCAGCTTCATCAGGGCAGGAATGGCATTGAACTCGATCATCGTCTTGGAATGCGCTTCGCACAGGAAATTCTCCTCGCATGTGAACTTGGCCAGCGCGATTGCAGCCTCCGCCGCCACTTCCTGGCTCCTGTTGTTCAAATGGTTGACGAGGGGACCGATCACGCGAGTCTCCCTCGCTGGGAAAGTCCGCGCCAGCGACCCCATCGACTGGAGAGCGGCAACCAGGAGCTTAGGACTGCTGGATCCTTTGATCACTCTCAACAACTGATCCACTACAGCTTTCGCTGCTGGCGAATTTGCCTTGAAAGCAGCGCGACGGAGATCAGCATTCGACTCGGCAGCAAACGTGATCTCTTTAATCGTCATCACACAGTTGAACTGCAACTCTGGTTCTCCAATCTCCACCAATTTGGCCAAGCAGAGCAGCCCTTTCGTCTCGGTGATTCGCTTGCTATTCGACACGCTCCCTTTCGCCAGCATCCATAGCGCTTCAGCACAACTCATCTTCAACTTCTGCTTCACCTCCCAACTCTCCTTCTCCCTCTCTTTCCTAGTCCCTCCTCCCTTGCTCCCTCCACCACCATCGGAATGGAAGCTTGAAAATGAACTCGCAAATGGCCGATATTGCACACTATCCCTGTCTTTCTCCTTATTGTTGCTTCTCGTCTTTGTCTCTCCCACTTTCTCCATTTCCTTATTCATCTGGACTAGAGAATGAATTGATTGCTTACCCATTTGACCACCGAATTGGTCATCAGAGAATGTCTCGAATGATAGTAAAGTCACCAAGGGGCGGATTACGTTCTCTCTGGCGAAGTAGTCCTGAGCGCCGGAATCGTTCTCTGCCATCACGGCCACCAATCTCGCCACCCAAATCTGAACCCTCATAGGAGAATCGGCAAGAACTTTGACGATTGTCTGGACTCCGGCTGTGGATTCTGCCGAAATCGCTCTGACTCTGTCCCCGTCGTTGCACAAATAGAACAGTGCCACCGCAGCGGCGATTTGGGCCTCGGGGGAATCTTTCTCCTTAATTAGCTTCAAGAAGGGCGGCACGCCGCCTTCCTCCACAATAATCTGCTTGTTTCTGTCGTTGTCTTTGGCTAACGAGGCCAATTGATTCGCCGCTTCGATTTTCTCCGCCATGGGAGCCATGTAAATCGAAGTGATCCCGACCCACACCCAGGCGACGATCGGGTCGTTGCTGGCGATGGGTGGGAGCGCCATGGCGTTTCCGTGCGACTCCAGCATGCTCCACAGCCACGTCACGTCCCCAGCGGAAGCTTCCAGATGGACCAGCGCCTTCCGGAAGTCTGCGGCGGAGATCATTGTCACCACGCGGTGGAAAATATTCCGCCGCCTGCACCTCCGTACTAGGGCTAGCGCCCGGTCGAGATTCTTCGCGACCTCGGCGGAAATCCGCCGCACGGGCCGCTCGTACACCGCCTGACCGGGGCTGCTGACGAAACGGACCAGCGAACGGAGCTTGTCGACGATGTAATCGGCCTGCTTCCCGACGGCGCTGCACTCCGACTTGAAGGAATCCGCCTCGTCTACCGCGGCGAGGACCCGCTCGGCCAGTATAATCGGGAGGCGGAGTTCGTCTTGAAACGGCGGTGGCGGCTCTGCTTGTTCCGCACCCCTTGACGGCGGCGGAGACGGGGAGAGGACCATGGCGAGGAGAAAACGGAAGCAAAGAATCGGTTATCGGAGAAACGATGGGCAGAAGAGGTGATTTCTGTCTTTCTTCTTCAGTCAATTGATGTTCAAGACTCGGTTGGTTCGGTTCTTTCTTCGATCGAGTTTTTCTTTTTCTTGTGACGTTTTAGCGTTTATTTAATTTCATTCTTTTGGCTGGAAGAAGGCGCGTGCATAAAGAGGGGCGCGTGGTTACTATCGTCAGGTAGAGTTGGGGGAAGAACCGGGAAGGTTAAAGGAGCGTGTTGATTGCAGCCGCCTGCTGGTGACGAAACTGACTTGGGAGAGAAAGTGGGAAGCACTTGCTTGGAAAGTGCGTGTGGATAGAGACGTGGAAATGTCCCTTTTATCTTTGAGGGTTGGGTTGTTATTTTTTTTTTGGGTTGTTATTTTGGTGTGCAGGGTAGGGTCTCAGTGGATGCGTGTGACAGAGACGTTAAAGACATAACCGTCATTCTTGTGTTATATTCCGATAAAAAATAGTTAAACACTATTTTAGGCGAATTCCACATCGAAAAAGCACGATAGAGATCCATGGTTCATAAGTATGAAATTAACCTTAATTGAAAAGACGTGTTTTGAGGTGAAATGAAGGAGTTCTCACAAGGATGGGTGACCTTATGAGAAGTCACCCAGAATTGAACCCCAAGGCAAATACGTGCGGGTGTAGAGGCCCAAAGCGGACAGTATATTGTCGGGAAAAGGTTCGGGATGTTACACTAATTATTAGCAAAAAAAATTCCGCATTCATTTTTTAAGCCAAACATTTTATCAAAATACACATACATACCGTGTGTTATAAATGAAAGTTATAAGTTTTGAGAAATTCATTTTGAAATGAAATATTTTTGTGTTTGGTATTTAAAAGAATTCATTTTCAATTCTAAATTTTGAATTCTATGGAATTGATACTAGTTATAACAATTTCGAGAAATTGAGATGAAATTTCTAAATGAATTCCACAACTATTTACTAAATATAATAGAATGACATAATTATCCTCTTTATTAACTAAATTACTTATATATATGACATACCAAACACAAGAATTCATTTGACAATAAATTCTACACGAAAATTCATTTTATTTCTAAAAGTTTGAATATGACATGCCAAACACAAGATTTCATTTGACAATGAATTCTACACGTTAATTCATTTTACAATGAAATGAATTTTTTATTCATTTTGTACCAAACGATTTGTTATAGTAAAAAAATTTCACGTTTGTGTCAATAATAGCCAAATTTGGAAAATAATGATTATAGACAGCTTTTAAAGTTGTTGTAGGAAAAATATAGCCATTTTCTTCAGATACTTTAACGGTGTTATTAACACCGTCAACTTATTTGACGATTCGCTGATTAGGTGCCAATTCAACGACACGTAAGTTCCAAACAAGCAAATAATGACACGTAAGATATTTCAATTATTTAATATTTACACATCATAAATTAGTAACTTTTTTTTTCCTACCTTCATATCTACTTCGCATGACCCATCTTCCCCAACTTTTCCCCGATTTCGATTTTAGGGTTCTTTCCCATTGGGGTAAAAACAAATCCTCCATTACTGTAAACACTTCTCCTTTTTCCACCTCCTTTGCCATTCTTCATTTGTGATTTCATCCAGCTAAGTTTATGTTTCCCAGTCTCTCTCTTGTCCTCACTCTAGGAATTCGCTTCTTGATCTTTGGTTCTCCCTCCCTCTTTGTTTGTATCGATCGGTCTCTGCCGCTGCTGTTTCTCATCTCACTCTGCCGGCAGCAGATCTGCCGCTACCGGCACTCATCGTTATTCGCGGCTCTCCCTTCACTTCGGTGGCAACAGATCTACCGGATAACAAGCTTCGGGGTGGTAGGGAGAGATTGGGGTTATTAATTCGCTAGAGATTTGAGTTGTTGTTTCGTCGGGGAAGGCATAAGCTCGTCGGGGTGGTTGATAGCGCAAGGGGGTTTAATAGAGCAAAAATCATCTCATCTTCTTCACCACTTCATCTTCTTTGTTGCATCCCCTGCGCGACTGAGAGCTTGAGTGAGACAGAGCACGCCCTAATATCGCCGACAGATGCGCGGTGGTTCAGAGCAAAGGTCGTCGAAGGGTGGTTCAGACTTCAAAGTCTTTTCGTTCTCAGTCTGGTGGCAGGGTGGTTCAGTCTCCTGTTACTTACCTTGAAAAGCACAAAAACATACCAAAAAGACATAAAAGAATACAAAAATACAACCTAGGTCTATTAAAAGGCCATTGATCAAATAATTATGTTTTAAGGTGGCGTATTCGGTGCACCCACTTTTTTGGGTGCACTCAGTGCACCCGCCTCATAATTGCCATTCTAACCATGCGATTCATGTCAAAACGGTATCAATTGTTGCTTATGATATTATGAACAAGAAGCACATGAATTTGAAAAAAATTCATTCAAAATTTACTTTAATTTGAAGGATTTAGGATTTAGGGATTTAGGGTTAGGTTTAGGTTTACCAATTTGGGATTTTGGATTGGGATTCAAAATTGAAGGTTAAGGGGTTAGGGTAATTGATTGATTTGTTATGATTCTATGTCATATCATCATATTAGATTGAGAGTACTAATTAAAGTTCAAAATTTGATGTAATATGGACACTTTTAGAGTGGGTGCACTGAGTGCACCCAAAAAAGTGAGTGCGCCGAAGTAGCCACCTATGTTTTAATATGAAATATATGAAAATATACTAAAGATGCATGGATGTAAGGGGAAAACGTATGAAATATGGAAGTGATAAACATGATAATTTGAGTGTCTTCAATGTGCTAGATGAGAGCAAGAGAGGGTAGAGCAATAAAGAGATGCAATGGAGCGTACTAAACGAGTTAGAGGTGAACGAGCACAAGCAGTACAAGAACGTATAGAGAGAAACCGTCAGCAACATCACTTGTTTGTGGGAAGAAGGGATGTTCAAAGAAACTTTGTTCATAATCGGCATCGAGAAAAGAAAGAGAGGCTTCGAAGAAAGAAGAAGAAGAAGAAGAAGAAGAAGAAGAAGAAGAAGAAGAAGAAAGAAGAAGAAGAAGAAGAAGAAGAAAGAAGAAGAAGAAGAAGAAAGAAGAAGAAGAAGGAAGAAGAAGAACGACCAAGAGATGATATGAAAGGCATCAAGATCTAGATTCCAGCATTTAAAGGAAGAAGTGATCCTGATGCTTACCTTAGTTGGGAGAGGAAAGATAGAGATAATATTTGATTGGCATGAAATAAACGGAAAGAAGGAGAGTGACTCTAACTGCCATAGAGTTCACTGACTATGCTGGAGAGAGATGAGGGGAATCATGAGGAGTCGCTTTATGGAAAACTGTCGCAAAAGAGATATGCATCAAGATCTTCAAGCCCTTTGAAAATGCTACAAGGGCATGGAAGACTATTACAAAGAGATGGAAATGCTAATGATTCGTGCTGATATTAGAGAATATCAAGAAGCCACCATAGCTCGATTCTTAATGTTTAAATCGTGAAGTGAGACATTGATTTTACTTTCTCTTTTATATTTTCAATTTAGAAGCGTCCTAAACAATGAAGGAGAATTGCTTTTTTCCTGCCATCTATATGTTCAGTCGCTTTAAATCCTATCCAATATATAACAGTTATGATTTATGTGAAACTTTTCAGTGTCTAAAAATGCATTTTCCATCTATTGACTTGTTTAGTTATCCCCCACAAGCTTATCAGTGTTTATCTTACTTTGAATCGATGAATCTAAGGACTTCACTTGATCTAGGTAGGTCAGTTTAGTGACTATGAAGAATGTGATAGTAATGAGATACAATTATCTTGTTAATATGTTTTGAATGCCATGCTATTTGATTCGTTGTAAATTGCTAATTAGGCATTGAGTCTCACATTTTCAAAGTTTTTTTGTCATAGGGAGAAACTATACTTTCTATCAAATGCAAAAACTACCAAATCTATACATGAAAGTATAATTTGTGTTTGCCATGTTATGAAACAAATTTGGGGTAAGCCAACATGTGAGGGGATTTATTGATTGCACAAAAATGAGTTTTGGAAAATATACCAGTGAGTTTTGATTCCCCGTTAGATGTCAATTTCTCTCTAGTATAAGTAAAATTTCCACTCATATCGAACAGATAGCGAATTTGAGGATGTGTTTTAGGGTACAGATAAAGTTGCTGACACCGCTTGATTCTTTGGCCCTCCACGGGAATTGAGGTATACAAGTTAAAAGAAGTATTCTGACGAATGCATAGATACATAAATGGCTCTTTCTCAACTAATAAGGGCCTAATGCTCTAGTAAGTTTCATATTATGCATACATGTTGATATGGTTAGAGCTCTTTCATGCTATTATTGACCTTGTAAGTTTACTTATGATCCACTACCTAAAATTGAGATCATGTTAGATTTTCTATGTTCATGGAGTTCTATGATTGTGGATAGTGTTTGCTTGAGAACAACAAAAGTTCAAGTGTGGGGTATTCTAATGACACTCAAATTGTAGTGTTTATCACCTCTCATATTTGATACATTTCCCCTTCTATCAATACATCTTTAGTATATTTTTATATACATGGATTTCATAACTATTTGTCAATGAGTTTAGTGAGACCTAGGTTGTATTTTAGTATCTTTGTATGTCTTTTTTGTATTGTTTTGTGCTTTTCAAGGTAAAATGCAATCTAGGATTATATCACATATTGGATCAAGGAGGATCAAAGGAGAAGTTACAAGAAGATCAAGAAGGGATTTAGATATCTAACGAGGTTCAATAGAGCCCAATCCACCAAGCTCTTTACATGTGCACAAGACAAACCCACTGGAGAAGTTTCATCCCCATAATTCGTACCAAATCTGATGGAGAGGTTCCTTGTGGGCCAAGTAACCCAATGCAGGAAGAAAACCCGTGACAATTCTGATCGTCGCTACCAATCCCATTAGACGCTTCTGGAAGCTTCATACTTCATCCCGAAGTCGAAGAATCCGAGTTCTAGTCATTGAAGGATGCTTGGAGCCGAATTCAACGAGGAAAAAGCCTAAAAACCACCATTTTTCGTGTACTATAAATAATGAGTTGGGCTAGAGGTTTTAGAGACACACACGCACAACATACTCGTGCAATGAGGTTTATCCAGCTTCGAGAGGAGCTATCCACATCTACAACCTATGAGAGGAGGATAAGGAGGGGCCTATGAAAAAACAGGTCGATTTCCATTCCTACGTCAGTGGGAGATCGCCCCACGTTCTTTACGTCTTTTGGTCCGCCACCAGAACTTGGCTGAACCATCAAGATACATGGCAACCTTATTCGCCGATGCCTCCTCGAACGTAGTCCGACAAGCTGCTCCATATCCAAAAAGTCTTCGGGCGAAGGAACGAAGTAGTGAGCCCGAAGGTTTATCATATGTTCGACCGTAGGGAGAAGGTACGAAGTTGCTTGACTGAAAGGAGAGGTTTAGAATATGTTCGACCGTAGGGAGAAGGTGCGAAGTTGCTCGCATTTGAATTAGAACAAGAAGGAGAGGTTTATCATATGTTCGACCGTAGGGAGAAGGGCGAAGGTTTATTATGAGCCCGTAGGATCAAGCTTCAAAGAGATGCCTTCATCACCCATGATGTCATATGTCTCTTCTATGATTAGCTTAACTTATAATTGTTTAGTGACGTAAAATCTATGATGCTCATGTATTACTTTTAATGATTTAATGATATGATTGTATCCATTCATATTATCTTTGTCTAGACCTGGCAAATTACAACCCGACCGTTGACCCGACCCAAACCCACCCAAAAAATAGAAGTTTTTATAACTCGAAATCTGAATGACCGGAACCCGATAACCCATATTATTTTGGGTCAGGTTGGGTGGGTTAGTGGGTCGACCCGTTAAACCCGTTATATTTCATATGTAACTCCCAAAATGATAAAATCACTCATAAATTGGTGAGATGTTTAAAAAAATTCACATGGATTTGAAAGACATGTTTGTAGTTTAAGGATAATCAAATATCAAGTGTTTCTTGTAGTAGTATTACTCTAGTGATTGTTTTTTGACGATTTTGCAATTTGTATTTCATTTCATTAGCATGGGAAGATTTGAGAATATGTTAATTGACATGTGTTAGGTAAACTATGTTTGATACTATTTCTGAGCACGCTCATAAGCCGAAATGACCCATAAGTAACCTGACCCAAAAACGAATGGGTTGGGTCAATATTTAACCCAAAATAAGCCAACCCAACATGATCCGTCCCGTAATCTAAAACTCCAACCCAAAATTACCCAACCCGACCCGATTGCTCGGTCTATCTTTGTCTATTATATATTATCTTGGTTTTGATAATAATATCATCATAAGTTGCCTAGAAACCCTTCTCATATGATAGGCTATTGCCTTATGTATGCATGAATTGAATGACCATCTATTCATGTGTGCTTGAGTATCGATGCTTGATTCATTAGATCACCAAAGCCAAGGACCAATGCTATAGTTCATAGTGGCCCTAAATAGCAACTTATTATCCTTGCCTCCTTATTAGCATTGATTAGTGTTTTCCGGCGAGGAAAAACTTGTGTTTGAACACAATGATTGCACCTTCGACTTCTTGAACAACGATTAATAACACGGTTCACTCCTCTCCGAACAATGTTCGAACGAGGGTGTTTGATGTTTTTTTATGGTTTTTTGGGACAAACTAAGTTAATTACACCTACTCCTATGGAGGTTCAGTGAGAGCTCCGAAAACTAAGGCTATGGCTAATTTGCAGAGAAAAAGATAAAGTTTGACATAGTGCGTCAAATGGTTGGTTGTGGAACCCTTGCTTCTTCTTCGTTTCTTCTATTTATAGCCACTAGGTGTAACTGCCTTGGTAACCGCCTTGATAACTGCTAGCTGGCCTCTTGCTCCAAACCGCCTCGGGGTCCTTGTCGCCGCCTTGGTGACTAGTTGGTAACCGTCTCCTTGAGGGCCCTTGTCCCGTCTTGGGGCTGGTGGGTACTTGATGGCCTCGATGCCGGGCTGGGTTGGTGTTGAGCCTTGTCGCCCTGTCATGACTAGATGGGGTTGAGGTTCTTGCCTTAGCCTCCATAAACCATGATGAGGTCTTGATCTCACCCTCAACTGCTTGACGACTCCCCGCTCCTGAGACTGCTACCACCTCATGACACCAAGTCCTCCTCATTGACTTGTTGGTTGTTATCAAGCCGTCTCATCGGCTTGACACCTTCTGGCATGCTACCAAGCTCATGTAATCAACTTGACACTCCTTGCTACCAAGCCAGCCCTAGTGGCTTGGTCTCCATACTTAGTTTTTGTAGCCTCCTCAAGTTGGTAAGTTGCACCCTGCCGGTTGGGTACCCCGTTAAGGTGATACCAAGCCCGTCTTGGGAATTTATCTCCATATGGCCCCATAAGGGCTCAACTCTGCATCTTGGTCGATCCATCCATGGTTGTTTGGCTTGATACCGTGATGTTTGGCTATCAAGTCCGTCTTGTCCGCTTGATACCCAGACTTAGTTTCTGTATGACTGTCTTAGTTGGTACTGGCTTGGCCCCCTGTTGCCTAGCCACCAAGTCAGTCTTGGCTTGATACCCCCTTGGGGTCTTGGTACCCTGTCACTTTGCTTGGCTGCCAAGCCTGTCTTGCCGAACCCCGTTGGCTTCATACTTAGCCAAATTCATGCTTTTCATGTCTTGGTACCAAGCCCTGCCTTGCCGACTTGGTACCCTCTTGCTATGGCCATGTGATTCTATACTTAACCAATTTTTATGTATTTTAGTATCAAGCATGCCTTTTCAGCTTGATACCCCTTTGACTCTATACTTAGCCAAATCCAATGTCTTGGTACCAAGCACGCCTTGCCGGCATGGTACCCTCTTGCCCCATACTTAGCCGATTTTGTCTCAGCACCAGGCCTGCCTTGCCGGCTTGGTACCCCGTCGTTTGGCACCCCGTTGTGTCACCTTGTTTTCCATACTTAGTTTTTGGATGGCCTCCTATTTGGTACCCGGCTTGGTACCCGGTTGTTTGGCACCCCTCGGAGGGTGTTGTGGTTAGATCTCCATACTTAGCCAATTTTCACCTCGGCATCATGCTTGACACCCCTTTGCATGACATTATGCTTGACCCCCTTGGACGAGACCACCTTGGACGAGGTCATGCATGACCCCTTTGCATGACATCATGCTTGACCCCCCTGGGATGATGTCATGCTTGACCCCCTTGGACGAGATCATGCATGACCCCCTTGGACGAGACCACCTTGGACGAGGTCATGCATGACCCCCCTTGTGGTTGGGTCTCCCCTTGGACGAGATCATGCATGACCCCCTTGGACGAGACCACCTTGGACGAGGTCATGCATGACCCCAGACTTAGTTTCTGTATGACTGTCTTAGTTGGTACCTGGCTTGGCCCCCTGTTGCCTAGCCACCACGTCAGTCTTGCCGGCTTGATACCCCCTTGGGGTCTTGGTACACTGTCGCTTTGCTTGGCTGCCAAGCCTGTCTTGCCGACCCCGTTGGCTTCATACTTAGCCAAATTCATGCTTTTCATGTCTTGGTACCAAGCTCTGCCTTGCCGACTTGGTACCCTCTTGCTATGGCCATGTGATTCCATACTTAACCAATTTTCATGTATTTTAGTATCAAGCATGCCTTTTCAGCTTGATACCCCTTTGACTATATACTTAGCCAAATCCAATGTCTTGGTACCAACCACGCCTTGCCGGCATGGTACCCTCTTGCCCCATACTTAGCTGATTTTGTCTCAGCACCAGACCTGCCTTGCCGGCTTGGTAACCCGTCGTTTGGCATCCCGTTGTGTCACCTTGTTTTCCATACTTAGTTTTTGGATGGCCTCCTATTTGGTACCCGGCTTGGTACCCGGTTGTCTGGCACCCCTCGGAGGGTGTTGTGGTTAGATCTCCATACTTAGCCAATTTTCACCTCGGCATCATGCTTGACACCCTAGTGCAAGGGCCCCCTTGGACGACGTCATGCATGACCCCCCTTGCATGATGTCGTGCTTGACCCCCTGGTTGTTGGGTCTCAACACTTAGCCAATTTTCGCCTTCTTTCCCATCATGTCTAGCACGATGACCCCTTTGCATGACATTATGCTTGACCCCCTTGGACGAGACCACCTTGGACGAGGTCATGCATGACCCCTTTGCATGACATCATGCTTGACCCCCCTGGGATGATGTCATGCTTGACCCCCTTGGACGAGACCCCCCTTGGACGAGATCATGCTTGACCCCCTTGGACGAGACCCCCCTTGGACGAGATCATGCATGACCCCCTTGGACGAGGTCATGCATGACCCCCTTGGACGAGGTCATGCATGACCCCCTTGTGGTTTGACACGCTAAAACACAACACCTAACAATGGCCAAGTGTAACCAATGAAAGGGACTGCAATATAGTGGCACAAGTAATAAATATCGAATCCACGGGTCTCTAGAGTTATATTACTCAGCTTCAGTTCATTATCTAGCAAACTAGATTAAGGATTGATTGATAAACTACTCTACTGACTACTCTACTAATTACAAGTTGGGAACCCACTTAGGTATAATTCCCCCTAGCTCCTCAATTAGGTCCAAGTTGCAATTACCTTTGGTTGATCTACTGTTGATTAACTGCGGAAGATCCTAAATTAGCTTGGAATCTCTTAAGCTGACCAAGCCCTCTCAGTCCAACTACCCGGCAGACGACTAGTCTTCACCAGGATAGAAAGCTGAGGCTATGAACACAGAACTCCACTACTGGAATGAATTCCATACAAAGCAGTGAATTGATTGACTCTCGCACAACCAATTCACCACTATCAATCAAGGAAGCTCTCTTAACCTAATCAGATTCTATCTATCATAGGTTAAAGCAGAAATCAAGAGAATTTGATCAAGATTCAATTGACTCAATAAATCATGCCTCAATCGATTATAATCAAACAATAAAGCATCCAAAACTTCATACAAGAAAGATCCTAACTCATGGAACTAGGGTTCCTCAAAACCTAAGTGAAGGGAAGTTACTCCATAGAGAAGAGAGAGACTGCAGAAATCTGATCTAGATCTTCAATCTCCATCTCCAAGCTTGATTCCCGAGCTCCAATGGCGAAGAAATCCTCCAAAATAGCTCCAAGAATGTTTCCAAGTCGCTCTCTCTCTCTAGGGTTCGTCCCTTGGGTGTTTGGGATCCAAAACCCAGCTCTCCCTCTCCAAAAATCGCAAAACAGCTTTTATACCCGCTGAAACTCGCACCCCCTACTTGCACGGCCGTGCAAATTGAGTTTTGGCCGTGCAGACCCCTTGGGAAACCCGCACGGCCGTGCAGAATTTCACACGGCCGTGCACAATTTCCAGCATGCACTCCTAAGCTTCGTTGATCTCGTTTGAGCTCGTTTGACCTCCGATTCAGTCGCCGTTTGATCCCAGACGCTCGTAGTCTCGTCCTCTTTCTTTTCATGACAAGCTTGCATGATTCTTTGTCCATAAAGTGAGGTAGAATCCATTCTTCTTCAGGTCATGCCCGAGTTTCTTCTCCCGAATCGTCAATTGATCTCTGATTGACTTGAAACTTGCGCCTATGCTTCACTTTATGTGCTAGGACCTGAAATGTGACAAAGGAACACAACCTAGCATAAAATAGGCCAAAGACACGATAATTCAAGCTCAAACAATCAAGAAACAAAGGGGAAAACATGTGCAAATACCGAGTCATCAAATCCCCCCACACTTAACTGTTTGCTTGTCCCCAAGCAAACCTAACTCAAACCAATGCAACTCTCCAGAGCTCTATAGCAACATACAACCCCGATCGTCGGTAGAGGATTTCCTAGATCATATAGCAGCTTACGAGGTCAACTGGTCTTCTAAGACGTTCCCTATCTCTCTCAATGCGAGTACTAGACTCAAGCCAGGATCATGAGAAAAAGTAGAAGTAAGACAGTCAGTTCATGGATAAAGGGACTCACACCATTCACAACCAAGGACTCGTTGTACCGGGGTGCTCTTTCACTTCATTTCACCGTTGGAACCCCTTTTTCTCACTTTCATTTACATTTTTTCTTTCATTTGGTGGGGTTCCAACTGCAGTCTTTTGCACGGTCGACCCTTATTAGTCGAGCAAGAGCAATTTCTGTACATCTGGCGCTCGCCAGAGTACTTCTTTTAACTCCTTTTCCTCAACTCGTGTGGAGGGTCAATGAAATTAAGGGGGGTCGGAAGCTCTATCCGTGCCCTTAAAAACACATCCTCAAGTAGGCAAACCGTTCAACGGGTGGAAGTTTTACTTGTACTAGAGACACTTAGCTTCACCTTGTAGGAGTACCCCACTAAGGATCACTAAAATCTCTTCCAAAACCCGATTTTGTGCAATGAACGGTGCCACACACGTTGGGCTTACCCCATGTTTAAGATTTAATGATTTTGACATGGAGGACCAACTGCTTCCCATTTTCCATATGAGCACCCTGTTCGATACACGAGTCCATAACAC
Organism: Linum tenue; assembly: GCA_946122785.1. Lineage (NCBI taxonomy): Eukaryota > Viridiplantae > Streptophyta > Magnoliopsida > Malpighiales > Linaceae > Linum > Linum tenue. The sequence continues at coordinate 60,964,068 of CAMGYJ010000008.1, read as the reverse complement.
AATCCAAATAGAGTCACCATTACCACATGAATTCAACGGTCTTAGCTCCACTAATTCACAAAATCAACTGACACAGCAGAGAGCTAGATAGGAAAAATCTTATACTTCAACATCCTCCATAGTGCTACACTACCTCCCTAGGTTGCACATTACTATAGAGACTGTCAATTCAAAGCATACTGAGCAGGCAATTTGCAAGGAAACACGTACTTGGAGCCCTCAAATAAAATTTGGACAGTGGACTAGGCTCCAAGCACACAAACAGCCAAACATTCACCCGCATACATAATCGAACACCCCCCCACACTTAAGCACGACATTGTCCTCAATGGAGGAAAGATAAGGAGGGTAGAACGAAGTTACCAGATCAAGGGTGAATGATGATGGACGGGCAGGCGGTGCATTCCAGGAAGAGAGAGTAATCAGAACACAAACACCACACAAAATCTCACAAAGGTTGAGTTATTGACTCTAAAATCAAATAACAAAACTGACTCAACCGAGGAAAATAGAGAAAGAAATGCAAACCGACTGGTTGGGTTGCCTCCCAACAAGCGCTTCTTTCACGTCGTGAGCCGGACGATGGCTCCTAAGTTTCGGTCCATGCTAGAACCTCCTTGAAGTTGAGGTTCTCATCTATGAGGTGGAGTCTCAAGTCACAAGCAGGTGGTGTGGCATGTGAAGGCTCGTGCACTTGATGCAGATGAAGTCTCCACCCTCGAGACCTCTTCTTCTCTTCTCTCGTCTCATTGCCCCAAACCAGATAAGACAGCATCGATTGGCCACCATCGCGTCCACCAAGAGGGACCGATGTCGATGTGGCCTTGGTCTGGCAAAGAGACACTGCAAATGGGTCCTTGCAAGCAGCTCCTCGAAGTTTGGTGGAGATATCACATGTAACTCATGGCCGGTGCAGGCCTCTTCCACCTAACTCCGTCCTCAGCCTGGACGCCAATTGCTTCTTCAACCTCCCTTTCTTCTTCATGTGGTATCACCCCTGGGAAATGATCAAGAACTCCTCCTGCTTCACTTTCGTCATCCTCCACAACTTCTTTCTGCACCCTTTCTTGCTCTTCTTCTTCTAGCACGGATTGGAGAGCAAGTTGCCAAGCAATTTCTTTCATGAGATCTTCTTGCATCTCCTCACTCATGCCCGCCTCTTCAAAGCTCAGTTTGGGATGTGGGAAGGTGTGGTCGGCTACGACAAGACATTCCTGATCATGATCATCACGGGAGCTCTCCGTGAAACTTCTGTTTGCTCCACAATGTCCTTGTAGCCTTCGTCTTCCTCCTCCTCTTCTAGTATGATAGCAGAAGGGTGATCTTGAGCAGGTTGTGCATAAGCTTTCTCAAGATCCTCGAGGCTCTTCTTTATGCTCAGGAGGGTCTCCTCTGTTTCACGGTAGGAGAACCCAGTTTGGGCATTGTCTGGGATATCCATCTTTGGAAAGGATGTCTCAGGTACTCGAGCAATCTGCTCCACGAGAAGCCTCAAGTGATAGTTTGGATCTGGCTGATGGAGGAATTCTTCTTGATAAGGAGATTGTTCTTGAAATACCCAGGGGTCTGATTGTTCTTCGTAGGATGGGGGTTGGTACTGAAACCCGAATCCATAGTCTTCTCCTCCTTGATTGCTCCAGGGGGTCTCGGGGTAATACCACTCGGATGGTGGTGGATACCCCCAATGGTTGGAGAAGCCATGAGGATCCATGATTCAGATCTGCACCAACAAAAACAAAAACACCCAAGTGAAAAGCAAGGGTGGAAAAGAAAAGAAAAACGCTAAAGTAACAAACTTCTGCCTTTCCTAATAATCTAGAAAGTCCCCGGCAACGGCGCCAAAAACTTGACACGCTAAAACACAACACCTAACAATGGCCAAGTGTAACCAATGAAAGGGACTGCAGTATAGTGGCACAAGTAATAAATATCGAATCCACGGGTCTCTAGAGTTACTATTACTCAGCTTCAGTTCATTATCTAGCAAACTAGATTAAGGATTGATTGATAAACTACTCTACTGACTACTCTACTAATTACAAGTTGGGAACTCACTTAGGTATGATTCCCCCTAGCTCCTCAATTAGGTCCAAGTTGCAATTACCTTTGGTTGATCTACTGTTGATTAAACTGCGGAAGATCCTAAATTAGCTTGGAATCTCTTAAGCTGACCAAGCCCTCTCAGTCCAATACCCGGCAGACGACTAGCCTTCACCGGGATAGAAGCTGAGGCGAACACAGATCTCCACTACTGGAATGAATTCCAGTACAAAGCAGTGAATTGATTGACTCTCGCACAACCAATTCACCACTATCAATCAAGGAAGCTCTCTTAACCTAATCAGATTCTATCTATCATAGGTTAAAGCAGAAATCAAGAGAATTTGATCAAGATTCAATTGACTCAATAAATCATGCCTCAATCGATTATAATCAAACAATAAAGCATCCAAAACTTCATACAAGAAAGATCCTAACTCATGGAACTAGGGTTCCTCAAAACCTAAGTGAAGGGAAGTTACTCCATAGAGAAGAGAGAGACTGCAGAAATCTGATCTAGATCTTCAATCTCCATCTCCAAGCTTGATTCCCGAGCTCCAATGGCGAAGAAATCCTCCAAAATAGCTCCAAGAATGTTCCAAGTCGCTCTCTCTCTCTAGGGTTCGTCCCTTGGGTGTTTGGGATCCAAAACCCAGCTCTCCCTCTCCAAAAATCGCAAAACAGCTTTTATACCCGCTGAAACTCGCACCCCCTACTTGCACGGCCGTGCAAATTGAGTTTTTGGCCGTGCAGACCCCTTGGGAAACCCGCACGGCCGTGCAAAATTTCACACGGCCGTGCACAATTTCCAGCATGCACTCCTAAGCTTCGTTGATCTCGTTTGAGCTCGTTTGACCTCCGATTCAGTCGCCGTTTGATCCCAGACGCTCGTAGTCTCGTCCTCTTTCTTTTCATGACAAGCTTGCATGATTCTTTGTCCATAAAGTGAGGTAGAAATCCATTCTTCTTCAGGTCATGCCCGAGTTTCTTCTCCCGAATCGTCAATTGATCTCTGATTGACTTGAAACTTGCGCCTATACTTCACTTTATGTGCTTGGACCTGAAATGTGAGAAAGGTACACAACCTAGCGTAAAATAGGCCAAAGACACGATAATTCAAGCTCAAACAATCAAGAAACAAAGGGGAAAACATGTGCAAATACCGAGTCATCATGGTTGGGTCTCCCCTTGGACGAGATCATGCATGACCCCCTTGGACGAGACCACCTTGGACGAGGTCATGCATGACCCCCCTTGTGGTTGGGTCTCCATACTTAGTCAAATTTCATACCAAGGGGTGGAGGCATCGTCTGGCTATGGAGGCCACGGAGACGGGTCGGCCATCGTATAGAGAAGAAGGGGTTTGGCCACTTAGGCCCAAAAATCCAACCCAACTAGGCCCAACTGGCTCTTTTAACCATTAATGTTGAGCTGACCTTATAAATCCATTAATCCCCTTGTAATTAATCGATGTGGTACAAGCTGATTTTTTATGGGTAAACAAATGCCCCCCACAACTTAGTGTATAAGAATTATGCACTAAGTTGTTGAACTCAACTTGACCACTTAAAAATAATACTTATCTCGGCACCACATTCCTTAGCCAAATTTTGGCTTTGATTACAAAGTCATGCACCCATATCCTTTTATAGAATGCTAGGCCCTGACAAAAGGAAGTAAAACTTAACTATCTCAATTTCCTTTCCATGTCATGGCTAGCTACTCAAGCCATGCTTTATCACGAGGGTATCATGCCATGTCTTAGGGTGTGGGAGGCTTGGCATGCCGGCCACCATGGTGGCCGCCCAACATTGAACCCCTTGACACCCAACGTCCCAAAGAGAAGAGACATAAAGCTTGAGATACTTGACATTGATTAATTGATCATGTAGCATCCCATCCTCTTACGACAAGCAGGCTTCCTTGGACGGGTGGCCTGGACAATAAAGGGTCTACACCGACAGCGAATCACCTGCTCATGCCATGTAAATGACATGGATCCATCCACCACATGAGTGGCTTATCAGTTATGACCAGGTTCTCACATCACAAATCTAACTAAAACTTGACACTTCGACCTCGTATTTTTTTAGCCATGATTGGCTTTTGATTTTGATTTTCTCTTTTTCTTTTTACTAAAATTATATTTATTTATTTTAATATAGAAGAGAGTGACAAACGTCACTAATATCCATGCCCTTTGGCACCCACCAATGTGCCAAAGGTGTACAGCCACTGCCAAGTCCATGGGTTAAACCAGACCAACCATCCATACACTACTTGTCTTCCCTCTGTTAGGGGAAACAACTCATTTGGTGTTGGTTTCAAATTTTCCAACTTAACAATGGATGGCACCCTCTCAACTTGCCCTGTCTTAGTGGGCTTGCATGGGGTCCCATGATCCACTGCCTTGGCCACCCTACTAGACATGTTGGGTTGATGTTGAACCTGATGTGTTTGCCTCGTCCTGGGTGGTGCACTAGACATTTTCAACTCCTTCGACTCATCAAAGGGGCCAAGAGTTGTCATCTGTCTGATTTTACCCCAACTAGGCACATGCTTACTCTTCCCATATGGTTGAGAAGACGGGTGTTTGGACTTACAGAGCTGACGACCACCCTTATGACCAACTTGACTCTTTCTAAAACCCATGTCTTCATGGTTTTTACACTTAACACATAACAACTCTTGATTCGTTATATGACCATGATTGGTTGGTGTGTGTCGAGATGTCTTATTCACACCTTCTTTTGCCATTCATGTTTGGCATGCAATGGGGGGCTTTAGGCATGGACTTCCTTCCTCGTCCATCCCTTAACACCATCTCATACTTAGAAATTTTTTGAGTGGGTTGGGCGTGATGAACACTCCTAGGCTTGTTCTCTACTCGTTTCTTCACTGTCGGTGACATGCCCCCCTTTCCACTGGTTGGAGACATGCCCCCCATAGCCTTGTTCATGGTTTTTGACGTGCCCCCTTTGCCAAACTCAACTACACTACCATCTTACTACAAGCATGTGTAGCTTGGGTTTGTTGTGGCTTCTTGGGAATGTGTATCTTTCTATTGTTTGTGGTTGATGATATGCCCCCTTGTCGACCCTTCATGGGTGGCATGTTACAAGGGGCCTTGCCTCCTTGTGCGTTGTCAAAGTTATGAAAATCATAGGTGGCATGGGTAGGCAACACCCACTTAGACTTGCCACTCACTCCATCCTTCATGTCTGATGACATGCCCCCCTGCCCACTGCATGGAGATGGAGATATGCCCCCCATGCCATCCTTAGGAAACAAATATGGTGTTCTGTTGGACACACCATTTTGTTCACCTTTCTTGACATCAACTTGCCCCCCAGCCTGACTCTTCATCTTCAACTTGTCAAGTGGTAGGCTTCCATGCACCTCTTCCTGCCCCCCTGGCGGTTTGCATCCACCAGGACGCTCGAGCATAGATGGCATCGAGGTTGGGCAAGCTTGTGGTGGCACATTAGCTATTAACCCTCCACCAACTCTCACGTTCAAGCATGGTCTAGCCTCTGAGACGGTTTTATGAGTAACTGTCGGCACATGCGGTTGCTTTACATGAGTGGTGAACGTGGGAGCGAGATTTTTATTATAACCGCTATGCTGAAGACGTAGTTGACTTGTCGCCGGGGGCGGTAAGTTCCCTGACCGTGGCTGGGTAGTCCGGCCACCGGAGAACAGGATACTTGTATACTGAGTAGCAATACTTGGTGGCGGATCTATACCAATTTTTGGTAAAGAAATTTCTCGCATCACTGGTTCTATAAAATCTTTTTGAAGCTTATCCATGCAATTTGTATTTTCTATAGTTGCTAACGTCTATCTAACATAGAACTAAAAGAAGCGAGTTTTAGACTTGTCTGTTGTGAACTTTTAAAAAGTCCATTCAAACTCTCTTCCATCAATTGACGGATCTCCACCATTACTTGATGGTTCTCCACCACCATCTTGCAGTTATCATCCACCATTGAGCGGAGTGACATGGCAGTGGTGGTTACATCAACACAAGGCGCCGCCGGTGGCAAGATCTCAATCATGCCATTGTTTCCGACAACACTTACTGTTGTTTGGCCAAATTTGAACTTGGCCGCCAACTCCTTCACAACTCCTGGTGAAATATCACCTTCCTGTTCTCTTAGTCGTGGAGCCATCAAATCAAACACACAGAGTCCCACTAGGTGTGCCAATTTGTTTTCCGGCGAGGAAAAACTTGTGTTTGAACACAATGATTGCACCTTCGACTTCTTGAACAACGATTAATAACACGATTCACTCCTCTCCGAACAATGTTCGAACGAGGGTGTTTGATGTTTTTGATGGTTTTTTGGGACAAACTAAGTTAATTACACCTACTCCTATGGAGGTTCAGTGAGAGCTCCGAAAACTAAGGTTATGGCTAATTTGCAGAGAAAAAGATAAAGTTTGACATAGTGCGTCAAATGGTTGGTTGTGGAACCCTTGCTTCTTCTTCGTTTCTTCTATTTATAGCCACTAGGTGTAACTGCCTTGGTAACCGCCTTGGTAACTGCTAGCTGGCCTCTTGCTCAAACCGCCTGGGGGTCCTTGTCGCCTCCTTGGTGACTAGTTAGTAACCGTCTCCTTGAGGGCCCTTGTCCCGTCTTGGGGTTGAGGTTCTTGCCTTAGCCTCCATAAACTATGATGAGGTCTTGATCTCACCCTCAACTGCTTGACGACTCCCCGCTCCTTAGACTGCTACCACCTCATGACACCAAGTCCTCCTCATTAACTTGTTGGTTGTTATCAAGCCGTCTCATCGGCTTGACACCTTCTGGCATGCTACCAAGCTCATGTAATCAACTTGACACTCCTTGCTACCAAGCCAGCCCTAGTGGCTTGGTCTCCATACTTAGTTTTTGTAGCCTCCTCAAGTTGGTAAGTTGCACCCTGCCGATTGGGTACCCCGTTAAGGTGCTACCAAGCCCGTCTTGGGAATTTATCTCCATATGGCCCCATAAGGGCTCAACTCTGCATCCTGGTCGATCCATCCATGGTTGTTTGGCTTGATACCGTGATGTTTGGCTATCAAGTCCGTCTTGTCGGCTTGATACCCAGACTTAGTTTCTGTATGACTGTCTTAGTTGGTACCTGGCTTGGCCCCCTGCCTAGCCACCAAGTCAGTCTTGCCGGCTTGATACCCCCTTGGGGTCTTGGTACCCTGTCACTTTGCTTGGCTGCCAAGCCTGTCTTGCCGACCCCGTTGGCTTCATACTTAGCCAAATTCATGCTTTTCATGTCTTGGTACCAAGCCCTGCCTTGCCGACTTGGTACCCTCTTGCTATGGCCATGTGATTCCATACTTAACCAATTTTCATGTATTTTAGTATCAAGCATGCCTTTTCAGCTTGATAGCACGATGACCCCTTTGCATGACATTATGCTTGACCCCCTTGGACGAGGTCATGCATGACCCCCTTGGACGAGACCACCTTGGACGAGGTCATGCATGACCCCCCTTGGAGGCCACGGAGACGGGTCGGCCATCGTATAGAGAAGAAGAGGTTTGGCCACTTAGGCCCAAAAATCCAACCCAACTAGCCCCAATTGGCTCGTTCAGCCAGCCGGCCAATTGTTGCTTGAGGGCCCGGATTTCCATGGCCATGTCGAGACATGCCGCCTTCGTACGCTGCACCGCCTCTGTATAAGCCTTGGCGCAAGCTCCCACGTTCACGGGCTCCTTGCCCTCCTTTCGATCCATGCGCGCCGTCAGCACCCTCACCGCCTGGAGCACCTCGACAAAGTCCGCGCGCAGCCCTTCAACCGAAGCCACCATCTCCGCCTGTCCGGTTTGAAGTTCGGCGACCGCCGCTTCTAAGGCTGCACATCGTTCCGCAGCTGTCCCGCCCATCGTGATCGGAGGGCTCTGATACCAATTTGATGAGAACGTAACCCACGTTCCAAGGGTTTGCTCGTAACTCACGAACGAAGAGAACGACTTGGGCGTCGATAAACCTTTAGTTTTATTATTCGATACCCGGAACTAATGCCGAACTTACATATTTATAGATGACTAAACTTAATACGTAACCTAGCTAACCCAAACCCTACTAATTATCCTAGACCACTCGGCCACCAAACCCAAGCCCATTCACTAATAACCTACTTATCCCTACTAACCCATTAACATGCTAAACCTACAACTAATTAACCCATTAACACTTTAACATGCCAATACCCTATGACCCCTCTCTTACGTGCACCCATCAAGCTGTTGCCGACATCGCCACCTTTCTTCTCCCGGTTCACCAACATCCGGCGTAGATGTCACCCTCTGCCAACTCCCTGGTTGCTGCCATCCGCACCGCTCCAGCCATTAGTGGCCATCCATCTCTGTTTCCACCTCCAATTTGGAATCATATAACAGATTCTGCGACGCTCACAACTCAAGCTGTTGTCGGTGCAAGCTCAGGCAGATTAAAATCACACATTCAATTGACTGTTTTCTTTTCAAATTCAGGGAACAAGGCGAGGCACCGGTGAATTTGATTAACGAATTAACTTGCTCCTTTGGGGAGGATGATAAAAGAGCAGAGAGCTTCTGAATTTGGAAGAAGGGATTTGGATGAAGGAAGAACGAGTAGGAGACAGGAGTCGTGGCTGGGTTGGGGAATATGGGTTTCTTTTGGTGAAAAAATTTCAATAATTATCTTTCAGTGTCTTGTTGGCAATTTTATGGTGGGCGGCGTTTTAATTTAATATTAGTGTGCTTATGGATAACAGTGGGTTTATATGGATAATTGACGGAAGGGGTGGTCTGTAAAAAAAAAAAGTTAGTTGAAGGGTCAAAAACGCAAGATTTATATTCGAGGGACTTGTTTGAAGAGAGTACGGTGGCCAAAAAAATGACATAATTTTTTATTATTATATTATAATATTGACGATCTCAATATTGAATTCTTAAAAGATTGACGCTCCGACACTCCTGCTCCCACTTCATGCTCTGGTTACCTAAGGCATGATGCAAAAACATGCATTACTAGTTGTAGTTCCTCTCGCATGTGGCAAAAGCTATGTTTGGAATGTTTTAGTGGATGCGATAGAGCATCTTAATAAAATAGATGCATGAATGCGTATCATTGGTAAGAATAATATGCATGCTCATCTAGATGAAACTACCTAAATATATCTATCTATTTATCTCAAAAACCAACTAAATGTTAGGACACCTCAACTCATCGATTTTATCTTATTTAAGCATTGCATTCGAGCATTAGAAGAATAAATATATAGAATATAATAATAAATATTTAAAATCAATATTAGAATATCTATTTAAATCACTAATCCGATAAGAAGTACCATTAAAAATAGTTAAAATAAAATCTAATCGATCATCAATACATCAAGACCAAAGAATGATAAATGGAACATAGTTAGAAAGAATTAAACATATTACAGTAATTGAAGAAAATTTAGAACGAAAATAGAACGAAAGTAACCAAGAAAATTATACAACATCCAGATGATGTACAAGAATTAAATATAACATCCTCATATTATTTATATCGATATAGAATTCATAGGATATATTTGCTTAAGCAAATTATTCGATTATGATAACACATAATGGTAATTTAAAGTACTTATAATGATAATTGATTCTACATTTCCTATTTAAAAATTGGTTTGGTATCAAAATCTTCAAAAAAAAAAAAAAGAGAATAATTCAATTATTAGAAAACATAATGATAATTGAATATACTTATAATAATATTGAATTTAAATTTTCTATTCAAAAATTAATTTGGTATCAAGTTTTCAAAAGAGGATACCAATTAAATAATAAAAATTGATTTTTTCATAAGTCAAAAATGATTTTTCACAATAAGAAAAGTAGAAGGACCAATAAAGAAATTTAGAAAACAGAATATTCCAAGAATATTCTGTTAACTGTAACAGAATGCACTTAACATTAAACTTAATTGGTACCGGGTGCACAAATAATAGAGTTCAGTGATACCCGACGCCCTATTCAAACTTAAGTGGTATGCATGCCCCAATTCTGAAACTTAAATGGTATCCGAGGTATTTTACCGGAAAAGTTACCTGGTAATTTTTTTTAATCTTGATGGTCTAAAGGACGTTAGGTTTTTTTCTCCGGTCACAATTAGGACGACTATTTCTTTTTCTCCGGTCACGATTATGACTATTTCTTAATTGCGACAGGGGAGGAAAACAATCAGAAAAATAAGCATCGAGAAACATAGCTAGTGTTTAGGGGGAGGCCCCAAAAAACTTGGACAGATTACCACAATGGCACAATGGCAAGAAAGCACAGTTCCTTCCAACCAACAAAGTAAGTAGCATAAGGTAAAGGTGGGAACTTGAACTTCCCATGGCTTCCAAAATGAAATGAAGTTTCACATCACAGCTTGGGAATGAGGGAATTTTGAATAGGCTTTGTCGCAATTACAGCGTCTTTGAGCTCACAATCGCCCGTACTAGGAGGCACATCTACCGCCGGGGAGCAATTAAAGAACCCATGTGGCTGGAACATCAACAACACTTCCACAATTTCAACATAAAGAGCAAGCTATACATCTGTCTGGATTAAAAATCTGTTGTAAGAAAACGACCAATTATTGCAATATACACTAACTTACCATGAGCATGAAACCAATGCGCTCCACTGGCATGACCGGCCAATCTTCCAATCGAGGGATATGCGTAACTCCAAATACATACCTACAATACATAAATCATAGAGAAATGGTAAGAACAACCTGAAATGTAGTAACTCTGTGAAGGAGAGAGTAAACTGACCAAAGGACAATGTCAGTTTCTTCAATGGGTCGATTCTGCTTGACCCAAGTGGCCAATCCTTCCCCTGATCGCGGGTTTTGATTAGGGAACTCTCCTCCAGGATACATTTCGTCCCGGGAATATGCTGTAACCCAGAGGTTATGTTTCAAGAAGGCAGCCCTTCTGAGGAACTTTGCTTCTGACCCAGCTAATGGCAGACAGTTTGATCCAGGTACTAGTTTGTAGCCTGTGAGTTGTCCGGTTCGGTTCACAGTTCTTGTGTTCCTAATCTGGTCAAAATGTCATGAACTAGGATTAGGAGCAAGCAAAAATGATCAAAAATTGAAAGGTGATTCGACCATGTTTTTTATTACTCACAATCCAATGGCGGGCCGAGAGAGGATTGCAGTCACGCATTGCCTGCAATTCAGTCCTGAGAAGTTCCTCTTCTGGGTAGAATGCATTGTTGTGTACATTATCTTTTCCGGGATCTTCAACTTTAACATTCATTTCAACAACCTAAGTGCAAGGGAAAAAGAGAAGCGATCAACTGATCATCAATGCTCTACAGAACTTTCAATGGCTTTAATGTTTGGTTAGTTAGGTAAGTTATACCTGGTTAAATGCTTCACCAGGCTTACAATCAACAGCCATGTCCATACGTGCAACGAAAAAGTGTTGATGGACTGGTGCATACAATCCAGGAGCGATCATCGTTCCATATTTCCGAACTTCCCCTGGCTGTAGTGCTCCTAGGCTAAGAACTCCAGTGAGCTTTACCTCAGCTTCTATCTTCCCATCCTGTTAAGCATATACACTATTTGTCAAGACACAACCCCAAAAGCAGGCAGCATTTTTGAGCAATCGTAACCAAATAATGGAGGACTTGCCTGATAAAAGTGCCAGAAGAATCCGTACTCATAGTTAGCCACTGTGCATATGAAAGACACAGTTAGCCTCCTGGACCGACGGACCTCAGCCAAACCAGTTCTCCAATCCTGATGCTTCCATAAGATTCCATGATCCTCTTCATGCAGACAAACACAGTTCTCAATCGTTTCGACTCCTCCTGTGAAGTTTGTGAAATGGGCATCAAAGTACTTTATGTAGCCCAGACAATCACAGCCCTGTGGAAACATATATCAGCTTAAGCTGTCAGTAGATTGTTTAGTTACGTCAAGAAAGTTAACAATCTAAAAAGAGCAAGAGGATTACAAGCGACACTCACTTTCTTGAGAGAATGTGCATTTTTCCCTAACCCATCTTCTCCTGCATCAAAAGCATTCTTCCTGTAATGTGGATCATTTGGGTCACCATAAGGGACAACCATCTCAACAAAACTGAGTCTATGTGCCACAGGTCTCCTCCCTCGACTTCCATCAAGATAAGCAACAGAATATATCACTAAACCCTCTCGTGGAGTGAAGCCAATCCGAAAATTCCACTGCAGGGGAAAATATAAAGTTTAATAGTTTCGATACTGCGAATTATAGACAAGCATATGACTTGCATAAGTACCTTCTGCCAATTGACAAAGTGGCCATTGACGCGGAAGCTTGGACCTTCAGGCTGAATTATCTGCAGAGGTTTCACATCACTCCTATCAACACCACCTCGAGTTTCCCCAGCAGTGTAGTTTCTCAAGGGATCGGCTGGCGGTAAAGGAACAAGTTTACGGTCCTCAAATTCAATCACCACCATGTTC